>OX465108.1:4923196-5483196 GCA_949987565.1 Luidia sarsii | reverse complement strand
AGTTGACTGAAAATAAAGATCTGCGGGGGCAGGTCTTGGGGCTATCGGCTGGAGCCGTTTACAGGGCTAGGATGACAGGTGCTCAGACCTCTTGTGCGGCCTGCTCCCTCCGAGAAGCGGAGATTAATCTACAAGGGTATCAGCAGTATGCAATGCATGAGGGCAGCATGCAGATCCCATCTATGGGAGCGGTTATCTTCGATTCCATGCCTGAAAGCTGCTCATTCCTGCTTCCTTGCAAATTACTCCATTTAAATCTTTCTTTCCATTCGACAAACAGTAACACTGTTTAAAATCTCAAAAGAAAGTTATTCAACTTGTGCAAGAGCTGCCCGTGGTTAATGTCACACAGGTGCACATGCAGTGACAAAGACAGGCAGTTTCATGTAAGATAAAAGGACAGCTTTGAGGTTAATCTTCAGTATGCACGAACTGTATACATGTACATTTGTATGTAGAGTGTACATCTCTGTACAGTAGGTAGATTTCTTTGTACCCATGTACATGTACATGTACTGTACATGTGCTCATTGTGCCCTTTGTTTTACACAGTATGACCACAAAATTACATACGTGTACATAAGTAAAGGCAATTCTATGGAGATGGATACCCACCAATGAAAACAAGCGCTAGCACAAATGTACAGTGTAGCTACTGCATGGCAGCGTTTGTGGTCAAGCTGCTTGTGCAGAGGGGACAAAAAGAAATGGCCGGGCCCATTGTCAATATACACAGGGCGCCTCGTGCAACTCAAGAAAAGGGTTGCCGGGCAAAGTAAGAACAAAACCAGACAGTCATGTGAGGCGCTGACAGTGGCAGACAACTCGGATATGAACGCCGCTTGTGGCGGCCCTTTATACAAGCACGTGTGTAGAGAGGCAGAGAACTCCCTCTCATCCCCCCTTTCCTTGCCTTGCCTCCCTCTCCACAAAGTACTTCTAATCGGAGAGGACACTGGCAAATGAATCACGGCACCATTTCCTCATGCTCCCCTTGACCAAATCATCCGTTTATTCCTGGGCTTGCATTCGCCCCTACTTATAAATTAGATTTGAGTTCCTCCAGATGGAGACAGGAAGAGGAGAGAGCCTCGGAGGCAGGCTCAAAAAAAAAAAAAAAATAGAAAAAAAAAAATACCCACTCCAACCTGCATGTACCCACTCAAATCCGGTAATAATTTTTGTTTTTAGGTATGCCCTCAGACAAACCAAATCAGGAATTTCTAGAGACCAAACCTGGATAGCTTTGTTGCCCCATCAAATATTGATTCTCTTTCCAGTTATTTGGTGCGTGAAGGAGAAATAGGTGCACTACATGTACCGGTACGGTACAGTACATGTACAGGTACTGTACATATACGGTATACATGTGCAGTGTACAGTATGTACCTTGCTTAAATTGCCTAAACCCCCTTTTCTTTAGAAAAAGAGGGCCTCGTCTTTGAGAAAGATGCTACAAGGATTAAGATACTTGTACATGTACCCCTACTTGGATTTTTGGGTGAGCACGCTTGTTTGTAATACTAATAACTTTAGTATAAAAAAAACAAGGATAAAAGGGAGTTATATGTACAGTAACATTTGATTTTTTTCTGCTAAGGAAATCTCTGTGCACATTCTGATCCGTGCATACATTTGTACATAAGGGTACATGTACATGTACATGTACTGTACTGTACGTGTTTATTCACTGGCATATTGAGAGAATGATGACAAAATTGCGAAGACAAATTAAGAAGGATCTGCTCAGCTCTGCTGCATCAAAATTGGTAAAGAGGAAAATTCATTGGCAACATGAGTCGTGAATATGGGGTTTGTTAATGATTAAAAAGAATGAATGCTATAGTGTACTGTACATGTCCATGGATACACCCCTCATTAATTAGCAAGGCTGCAGTTGGCGTACATTTCAGTTTCATTAATTGTGCATGTAGACGGAAGGGAGGCATCGGTCCCCTTCACAAGAAATCAATCTTCTCTGGGGTCTATGAGTTCCGCCTTGCACATCCCTTCCTCCCTCCCAGTATGCCGACCGCACACATATGGATGGAAAAAAAGCACTATCCCTTCTACTTGTTTTTCAGTCCAGCAAGGGGGAACACCCTGTGCCAGCACAGACCCACTAGGGATATTAGTGATATTAATATGGATTTCAGAGGAGGGGTCGGTGGGCTTCAGACACCCATAGAGATCAATGTCATGCCAGACGCCCTACTGTCCATGTTGCTAACTTTGCATGGGCCATCCCTCAAAATTGATCAGTTTGTCTCATATTAAAGAAAAACCTTTTAGTGGAAAGGAATGCCAAGTGATGCGAAATTGACAAGTTTGTGGCAAACTTCAATTTGATCACTCATTTTCAAGAAGCAGTGTCAAAAATGAATTGTTAAAGTTTATCACTCAGGGAAAGAGGCATGCACAGAGGTGGATTATACAAAACTAATGTCAGGTGACTCAAATTCTGAATTTTCTGTGCACACACTTTGAGTGAGAGAAAAAAATGACCTCAGCTAAAAACAACCTGCATATTTCATATTTCCTTTGAAGGACATTGTCTCAGATTGGTTACTGTACAGTGTACATTGTACATGTACTGTATGTAAATTTACATGTACCGGTAATATACATGTACATACGTGTGTGTATACATATTTTTACTTGGAGGGTATAAAATCATATACATGTGTTTCTATGTACCTTCCAAGTAAAAAGGGAAAAAAATGAAGTAAGCAACTACTGTACTCTGCCAAAAAACTGAAACAATATTCATGGGGTTGTCTTTCAAAACAATCTTAGAGAGGGTTTTAAATGTAGAAATTTTGCCAGCGAGGGAGCGCAATGAAATTGGACTCCCACTGAGATTCGCATATACATGTATGGTGAATGAAATAAAAAAAGGACCTTGCAATGGAATACGGGACAGAAATGGGGAATGATTCTGAATTTCGTTAGGAGAGGAACTGCTTAAACCCCCCCCCCCAAAAAAAAACAACCACACACCGAGCCAAGCAGGTTGGTGACATTTAGAGAACACTTTGCAGGTTATGTATGGTCATAGAAAATCTGTCACCCTCTAGTATCGGGTTGCAAGATTCTTCACTGCTGCAGCTTACCGAGTCAAGAAGACCTTGTTTTCTTATTCCGGAAAGCTCACTTGAGAAGGAGGGAATCTTATGTTTGCCGGCCTGGTTATATGAGGTGCTGCCTGGCCTACAAACTGTGGGTCAGTTACACGAGGGGCAGCCAGAATAGACAAAGAAGGGAACTGGGTTTTTCAGTTATCAAGTCCTGAAATATGACCCTGGGTATTGTCTTTGCTCTAGGTGCTATAGTGTGATGCCAAATTTAAAGCAGTGTAATATGAATACTGTGCGTACCGGGTAGCTCGAAAAAAAAGAAGAAGGTACACTGTACAAATACATGTCAAGCAGATACATGTACATGTACATGTACAGTGTAAGATGACTGTGAATTAGGAGAAACCAAATCCATTACTATCGATGACAAACTAAGAGAATCTGTTTCTGGACCAATGTACATGTAACAGTAAGCAGTCCCTGCATGCACATTATAATGTACTGAAAATACATGTAACACACTAAAAATAGTACATTTTTATGTACATGTACATGTACTGTACAATGTACATGTACAGTACTACATGTACATGTACATGTACATGTATACTGTACACATACAGGTAACGGTACATGTACATGTACTGTACATGAAGCCACATGTACATGTACATTTGTACTGTACATGTACATGTACATGTACATGTACATCATACTGTGCATGTACATGTACATGTACATGTACATCATACTGTGCATGTACATACAGTGTATGTACAGTACATGTACCGTACAGTGTACATGTACATACATTGTGTAAGTCAAACAGCTTTAACAAGTCTTTGGTTTCACAAGCATTTTATGAGCGGCTGCTGGAATCAAAACAATCTGAGTAGAATGAAATGAGCTAATACAGTGCAACTCATCAAGCCTGTCCTAGGCACAACATTGCATGCTTCATCACTGCAAGATGTACAGTGTACATTGACGTCACTATTCAGCAGTGACAATATCCACTCAAAAAGGCTGCAAGTGGGGGATCATAAGGGAGGACGCGGATATGGGGAAGGGCCATGAAATGGAGTGTTCTGGCAAGCCCCATGTAACAGACCATCCATCTCCGAACAGCTCATGTCAACATCCACCCCACCAAGGGGGAAAGGCCTAAAATTGGTAGTGGTCTACTGCAGCAAAAATGAAATTTGCAAAGGAATGTTGCAGACAGTAAAATTGCACTGTGCATCAGGGATGGCTAAGAGGCAATGAGGACATGTGCAGTGTGCAGTAAAATGATTTGTTACCTGGGCAAGATGTCTAGGATTAGGAATATACACCTGTACTGTACATGTCCATACCAGTACTTTGTTCATGTACATGTACAGTATATATTGACAGGAACGGAGGCACAGTATTTTGCCATCTGGATCAGAATATGTAGGAAGGGGATTCTTAAATCTGATTTTCTATTCAAGTACTGTACATGTTACAGTATACCGTACATGTCATGTACAGTACGTAGTTAATTTTCAAGAAAAAGTATTTCATCAGTAAATGTACACTTTTATTTTTTGTGGGGGTGAAGGAAAAATACATGCAGAGTACAATGCTGATTGCAATTTGTTCGGAAATCTATACAAAGAATCATTACCCCCGGTACCGGTACTTTGCCATTTTTGACAACACTTTGCTACAGGACATGTACACGTGTAACGCACTTGCTTATTCGAGCATCATTTACATATTTCTGCAGCAAGAAAATGCATAAAAGGCTCCTGGGACCGGAAATGCTAGTTTCCTTGTCCAACAGTGCGTGACTTTTTATGAGGCACAAAGGAATGAGATGGGGGAAGGATAATCACAGGACTGGCCATCACGGCACTGTGGAAGCCTGGCATGGCCTGGCTCTGTATCCACGGCAGGCGCTGTCAAATAAGATAGCACTCAACCACACCCAAATTTCGTACACGCACCATGGCAAACTGGCCATTAATTTAATGCACGGCACAAAGGCCAGGCAAGGTAAAGGGAAGGGACGGGGAAGGGAGCCAGCATCCACAGCACCCTTGCTGAATTTTTGATGCCCGTACCTCGAGAGTGGTTCCATTCAATATTTCATGAAATGAAAGAGCTCCCATGGGCTGAATAATTAATGAGCACTGGCCCACATGAAGGCAGGAGGGGAAGTGAGGGGAGGGGGGGAGGGGAGCTGCATGCAGCAGTGCGGCAGCCTTCATCCCCGCTATATTAAAAATGCATGCATTATGCATGAGGGGTTGTTTGTTCATCCTAGCAACAGGGCAATACTCAAGAACACAGCCTTTCGTTGAGTCAGAAACGACCAATTTTTGGTTGCTCAAAACAGCTTTGATAAATTTGGATGAGAATCAGCCGAAAACTTTACACGAGCTGGAACAAGCCGATATTTTGTTCACTCAGAGACAGGGGGGTTTCACACTCACTTCTTTTTTACTCAATTCAGATGCTTCTGCCCTGCTTTAAGGAAACCCTTTTGGGATAATACTGCCATCGAACAACAGTAACCAGGGAAATGGAGATCTGAAGCCACACGCACGCACACATCTACAGTGTGTACGTACACATACATGTACATGTACACGCATTTGCATGCCACGGGCACCAACAGAAAAAAAGACACGAAAAAAAAGAAAGAAAAGATAATTGTAACGAGCGGAAAGGCAGACTGTGTGTCCTCAAGCCTGCAATAACACAGCCTGACAAGAATGGAGGCACTGGCCCGGAATAACTCCCAACAAACATCCTTGGTCATTGCCAGGACTGGGGAGTGACAACCATGCAACACCTATGGTCAGGCTAATCTCGTTACTCGGGGAAAGAATCTTTCATGCCTAAACTCATGCGGCAGAAAGCAATTTTTGTGGGGGAGGGCAGGGAAATGGTAACCTTCATGTACGTGTATGCAGTATTGAAATCGTGACAGGTGTAGTCAGCGCCAAGGGGCAAAATTCAAACACAGTTATTACACATTTTGATCCTGACTACTACTGCTAATACTACTATTACGACTGCAAAAAAAGAGAGAAACTTATCAACTGCGATCAGCATGCTACATGCATATTCTCGTCTGTCCCAATCAGACTCATCAGGCAGCTTTCCTCCTTCACGGGCCTGTCCATTATTCTAAGCTTTCACTAGTTAATAATGAGCCTGTCGTACAGGCAAGCAATCTCCTAGTCCTCTGCACCCACTCCATTTTCTTTTGTCATCCACTCCATCTCACTCCCCCCCCCACCTTCCTCCTCCTCCAAAAAAATATCTGTGGGCAGGCTTCCTCCCCGACCAAAAAAGAAAGGGAAAAAAAACCCTAATCTCAACCAGTCTCGTTCTATAGATTCAGCTTTAATTAACGGCCACATTTGGCAGGCAAGGAGCCGCTTGCAAAGTGTGCTGGAGGACTTGTTTGGCTATCCCCCCCCAGCAGTAAGCACCGCCAGCCAATTTCTCTCACCCCCCTCCCGTCTTCCCCACTCCCTCCCCCATCAGAGCTGCGGACTGACACAGCTGTCCCATTTTGAACTCCACGGGAGAGAGGGGAGGGGGCCCCCGATATTGCCAGGCCATGTCTGCAACAGGGGAGGGAGACGTGTTCCCGAAAAAAAAAATATACAATATGCAATCATCTCCAACAGAGAAATGCCATTATGAGATTGGACAAGTTCACAAAAACTGCCTCCAGGTTATGATTTTTTTTTTCAGGGATGGTCAAAATCAGACACAAATTGCAAAGACGCTGCATCAGTTAAGAATCTGATGTGTCCGGATAATACGGTTGCAATCTGTTCCCTGGTTGCTGGGGGTGAGGCATGCTTTAGATATCGAGGGGCAGGGGGAGGGATGATGCAGTGGTAAGGGATGAAGGGGAGGTAGTTGGTTCAATGACAAGAAAGCCCTGGCACTCACCTTCGCCACCGTCTGCCATGGTCTGCAGCTTGCTGTCTATGTTCATCATTCTGGTGGGGGGGTAAGCAGAGACGGCACTTGGCACGCTGTAAATCCCCGCTGAGTCGTCGCTAGCTGTTGACAGACTGCCGTGTGACAGGCACGGGCTTGCTTTTTATGGTTGCGGGCTCAGCCAATCGGCGGCTGCCGTCTCACGGAGCAGGTGGGTTCTGGAATGACAAATGAGACCACTGAATGATGGTACATGCACGCAGTGTAACTGCAGGGCTCTGCTGGGCCATGCAAACCAGGCAGAGCCCCCCCCCCCCAACCACCACCACCAACACCACCACCACCACGAAGACCACGGACTCAGCTTCATTAACAATTCAAATGAGGCAGGCGTCCCGTTCATTGAGGAGACCACGCAGCCACACGGATACCGGGATGTGCTGTCACAGACAGCCACGCAATACTGCTGTTGTCAGTTTGCTTTTCGCTACTCTTTTTCCTCCTTTCTCATTTTGTAAATGCATTCGGCAAGCTTCAGTGAACACTAAATGGCCCAATTAGATAGGATGGCCGTTGCAATATCAGCTGCCACGTGTGGCTTCCCGACTCCAGCAACCATCCTCATTACTAACCCATCCCTCCCTCCATTCGTTCCAAGCCTGCAAGGACCTCCCCCTTCCCCACCCATTCCTTCCAAAACCTTCCAGGGCCTCCGTGTATGAGAAACTCAATGATATTGAGCCACGCAGTAAATTTGACAAACACGTCTGAGTGATTCCGGCCTTTACGAGCGCCATTTTTACCAAGGAGTCCCATTACTTTCACATGGCTTGAGGGGAAAAACAAGATGTACACATGTACACGTGGCTAAAATACACCAGGCTCCCTCCATCTTGGAGAAAAAAGAAGAAGCAATCCTCATTACTTGGTATTTTGCAGCTGTTTCAGCACTGGCCACACACTGACATTTAAGTCAGCTCAAAACAACGTATGCTACTGTAGTGTACATGTACACGTACATTACACAAGTATGTACAGTACATGTACATGTACATGTACATGTGCATGTGCTCATATGGCAGATATTCCAAAGAGAAAGAGAAAAAAAATTCAATAAAGAAAGGTAGAAACTGTCCTTGTCAGAAAGAGCCATCAGAAAGAGCCATCCTTTTCCAGGATATTTTTTTTTCCTTTTTGCGATGTTCCAATGCTGCTATCAATACTGTGCTCCTGTGCTCCCTACATTCGCCCATCCATCAGTTACACCCACCGTGCAAGCTCATGTTCCAAGTGAGGATTCAATCACTGGTGCTTGTCCACACCGGGGTGATTATCAAAACTCTTCAACGATTTATTTCACAACACCGCTTACTTAAGACATTCCCCGCCCATGGGTCCCCCCGACCCCCTTGGAAGACAGAGGAGACGGAGGAATATTATCGTACATGTACATGGATGCACTGTTTGGCGCAGACACAAAATGTTGTTAAAAAAAACCCGCAGTGAACTCAACCTGAACTCAAATGGACATCACTTATCACATTCAATCAAAACCACATTTCTACCCAAGTCAAGTTGCGCAGAACCCTCTCAGTACTTCTTTTAGACGATTCATATCAAGTAACAAAGAAAACACAACCGCAACTTGCATTGCAGGGTAAGGGCGAAGAATGCCATTTCGTGTACCGGTAATCCAAGATTTTGAATGAGAGGAGTGTCAGAGGTTGACAAATATCTGGAACCGAAAACTACTGTATTGAGCCAATGCTTAGACCTTGCCAAGGAAAGTACTGGTACATACATACATGTACGTGTACATGTTCAGGCTATTGCTTGTCTTTCTTACACCAGGTGGCAACAAAATTGTACAAGAAAATGACCATGCAAACTGCTGGAATGTCAGAGCTACTGTCAGAGCCACCAGAGAGAATGTATTTTTTGTCCATTATATTTGATAGCTGCTCATGTTTTTCCCCCAAGGAACAAAACTCAAAGCCCATCCTGACATTGGTATTAATGGAGCTCTGATATTCACACTTTGCCCGATCCTACAATGTACCGTGTATGCACATTACCGGTACAATACAGTGTACATTGTATGTGAACATGTACTGTACATGTACATGTATGTACATGTACATGTACATAAAAAACCAAATGATAGATGAACATTATAAAACATGTGTGTACATGTACGGTACAGTGTAATGTACATGTAGCCAATCCAGCCACATGTGTACACTGTAAATGTGAAAATGTGAAAATGTGAATGTAAAAAATAATGAGAGATTTGTACAGAATTACATGGGGCTTATTTGAATCTCCCAAAGGCATGACAGGTGAAATATGACAAGAGGTGGCTTCATTTTTAAAGATAGGATACTGTTCAAATGTAGAGGCTAGACCACACTTCTTGGATATAACATACAGTGAAATGACTGAATGGCATTTGGAGAGGCTGAAACATGTGAACATTTGGCGTGAGAATTGTTGATGTGCAGTTACTGTACATGTACAATGTAATATTACATGTCCAATTGTGCTACATACATGTAATATTTCATTTGTGAACTACATAATTTGTTAAAAGTGCTTGCAAGAAAAAGTTTGAGAGAAATTTCACTCATTGGGCATTCCCGCTTGGACCATATACATGTAGGCCTATTGTCAAGGACGTGGCTTATGTGTATGAAGTCTCCCCCCTCATGCTAATCCAAATGCAGGTACATGTACGATCTTTCAAATTTCATTTGTACCCTGTAATAATGTAGCCATACAAGGGGACAGCCTTGTGTCCTACCGAGACAATCCCCTCCCAAAGTGCTTGGTTGATTTATTGTTGTCTCTTCCTTTGAATTCCATGGACAAGAGTCCTGTAATTTTCCATGTGCATTCACAGTCTACAACAGAAACATGGGTACTGTGTGCGCCTACATCAATCTTTTAATTCAGAACTTGACAGATAATTCAATATCTCGATAATAAACGAAGCGTTCCATCTTTGTTTTAATGAAGGGCGGTGTGGGTACTGCGTGTGAGGATGTTGATATATTTCTCAATTTGATGAAATCGAGCATAAACCATCTGTTTATTTCCTGAGCAACTTGCCAGGGCAACGTGCCCATAGATGTTTTAATGATTAATGACATCGATAAATGTTATGTCTACATTTGATGATGCCGGCACAGTTCTTTTTCAGGGTGTAGTATACTCAGGCAGATCCATAATTGGGTTGCTGATGGTAATAAACCAGGAGAAGCCAATCCGACAAATTCCCAAGACAAGAGAACACTGACTTGGAAGGGTCAGGGTGGGGTATTACTTATAGGGTCGCACCAAGGTCACCTTATGTGAGAGAAAATGGTGAACAAAACATGGCGAGTGCCCACTACAAAAGCCAGACCCTGAACAAATTCACTGATCTTTCCAGAAAAAACCCAAAATATTTAGGGTTTGATGTTGCAATCCCAGCAGGACTATTTCTCAAAGAGTGACAAGGGTAGAAAGAATAAGATACTGATGAAATATGTATACATGTATCATATACCGTACAGCAAAGGAAAAGATGACTTTCTCCAATTTCAATTGATCAATTACATGCACAACGATTTTGTACATGTACACATGTACATGTACAATGTACACTGTACACATGGTGAATCTGAAGGAATCCAGTATCCTACGGTCTACATGTAGTATTGTCAGTTCTGTAGAACCACAGATACACACTGTGTACAGAACATTAACAAAGACTGTCAGTCCACAGCTGAGCTTAACTAAATGCTTAATGAAAAAGAAAAGAACTAAACGACATAGGGACGGGTATAAAGAAAAGGATAAAATGTTAAATTTCAGGCTGAATAAAAAAAAATCAAAAAACACGACAGGAGGATAACAGCTTTGATGGAGTAGTTTGTCCTAATGTCCGCCAATCTGTGGCCATGATAGGCTCTGAAATGGCAAGTACATGTACATGTACAGTAGCTCGTCCCCTGATTTATGGCCCATGGAAAGCAAGAAAAAAAGAAAAGAAAAAGAGTCCAACTAAGGCTGTCTTGTTCCCAACAGTGGGTCATCTATTTCGATGAAATCAACAATTACTCATATGGATTACCCATCCCCACCCCAGGGAATTAAACATGAAAACATACTGTACTGTACAATGTATATACTAAACTCAATGGCAATATTGTCTATTAAAAAGTTACCAATAGTAAATTTATACACAATTCAAAATAAATAAAATACATTTCAAAATTAATTAATTACATTTTAGAATTCACAACAAGACATCTGAAATACATGTACAACTGTATATATACACTGTAAAGGAAAATCTGACTAGGAACCGTTTTGAACAGCAAAGGGCACTTGTATGAAAAACCACAGTTCTCGGGTTCAAGTTACGGTCAAGTCAAAGTTTTATATCCCATTTTCCAAAAAAGATACATTATGATCTTTTAAAAGACAGCATAATGAAGGTACCGGTATTTATCCCCGTAATTACTAAAAAAAAAAAAAAAAAATCCCAAGTAAAACGTCTGTTCAATACATACACTGATATCATCTCCATGGAGAATTATGAGGAGCTTTGCTTTGTTTTGTTTCTTCCCTGAAGCATGAGAGGAGAAGCTTGCTCTATGCTTACATGTATATGTACATGTGCATCTGAAATCTAAAAAAAATTACAACCTTGAAAATTCCATTATTTCTGAGCTGAAGTCAGACAGCTCCTGACTAGGAATTCTGGCTAGGTATATCTTAGTCGTAAACAAGGATAGGTTTACCGTAGGTCTTTCAAGTCAACCCTTTCATTTCAACCCCCCTCCCCCCACTCCCATCTCTACCTCTCTTCGTGAATTTGTGATTGAGAGACTTCACCTTGATGCATTGTTGAGTTCCAGGGACGGACTATTAAATCAAAGATCAAAATACACCCAGCCCCTTCTCCTTCTCCTCCCCCCCCCAAAAAAAATGAACAATACAAATAAAAAACAATTTAAATAACCAACCAGCCAAGAAAACAAAGTCCCTTTTTAAAAGAAGAGTCTTTCTAAGACATTAATATTTGTTTTCTTATTTTGATATATTTTTTTTTCCCGATTGAGGATGTTACAGCTGGCCTTTGCATTAACTGACATAGAGATTATTTTTTATCCTGATTGCTATGGTTACTGACTCTGCAAAGTCAGAACCTGCAAAAGATACACACTGTAGGATTGGCCGATGCTGCTTACAAGATTAAAGGCAGAAGAATGCAAACACAAACAAAAAATATCCATTTTCCGTTGAGATGGAAAGGCCCAAAAAGCTGGTTTCTTGAAAAATGTCAGTGTGCAATGTGTGCACATGTGGGATTGGGGAAATTAAAATAAAAACATTTTTTTTAATGATTTGTTTGCTTTAAATGTTTAGATTTAAGTACAGACACAAGATGGTACATACATGTACATGGAATGGACCACCAATGAACAGAAGAATCATCTACAATGCATGTGTCATGCACATGCTGATATCAAATTTGTATTTTGGAAAGATACATGTACACGTATGTACTTAAACTGCCATTACAGGGTTTTTTTCTTCTGAATTCTAAAAACTATAGATGGCCTGACATTTCGATCTGGGCAGGGCTTTTCTTCAGAGCCAGCTGCATTTGAGGAAAGTCCTGCTACAATGTGTACATTACATGTACATGTACAGTAGCATCCAAAATTCAGGCTTTACATGTCTGGCATTTGCAGTGTTTTTTGCACCATGGTTATCTTGGTCAAGCAAGCAGTTTGCAACATTTTTGCGTCACGACAACATGGCATACATTACGTGTACTTTCCATTCCTGAATTTTGACTGTTTCATTAGCTATATCTGCCATCCAGGCACAGGATATTATAAACAGTGTTATCGCAACCTGCAAACAATCTTGTGGAGGGATGGGTTGCACCAACGGTTGCACAGTGCCTTCACCATCCCAGCCCCTCCCCTTACAGATTCAGACAATCAGTATGGCCAAATAGCATCCTGTATGCAGCCATACACTGCAGTTGCTTTCACCTCTTGACTGGATAATGCGTCTCGTGCAATTTTCTGCGGGGCCAGGACAGATTTGTTGTGTTGCAGGCACAGGCGTTGGGACCCACCCAAGCAGTCCGCGGGACTGGAGGCGATCATTACATGCTTGACAGCGGCTGTAAGTCACTCTCGCAAACTACTTCCAGGAGAGGGGCGATCGGCCAGAAAATGATATCTGCCGCTTCCAGACAAACAAGGAAAAAAGGGGAGCCTGGGCAGTGGGAAATCTCCCGGCCCAGATTTATGGAGAGAGTGCCGGGTTTCAAAAAGGGAGGGAGTGGGGGAAGGAATGCCAGGTCATACACCTTCTCCATCCTACAGTAGGACAATTTGCAATTTAATTGCAGTCTCTTGTCATAACCATCAACATTCGGACGCGCATAAATATATGTACATTGCCAACATACTGTACATGTACATGTATATATGTAAACGTACACATGTACAGCATGAGCGTACTCCATGTACATGTACATAACGGTATGTACTGTACATGTACATGTACATGTACCGTAGGTGTGTGGTTCAACCCCTACATGTACCTCCCCATCCAAAAAGTTCCATGTTGTACATGATGAACATGTACATGTATAGTATTTTGCCTTTGCTGCTTATTCAAATCCCATATTATTTGAAAGCCAAACTTAATGGGATTTTGTCCGGTTTTTTTTTCTTTCTCTATCTTGGTTTGATCCAATTCATGTCAGGGCGTCAGGAGAACATGTCCAGGGTATACACTATAAGCATTCATGTACATGGTGTAGCATCTGCATCTAGGCACAGTCAATATAGCCACCATATTCCCGATTGCAAGAAGACTGGCATTGTCATTCTGTCCAGCATATTGCTCCGGTGTTACGATTCACACGGAGGCAGATGTTGTATGACAATGTATGATTTCAGCGCACAACTGATGCACACTGGGCCAATGCTGATTCATAGTTCATTTGATGGAAAACAAACTTGTGGAACACTCTGAAAATAACCAAAATATAGATCGTATGTGACCAACATTATTTTATCCTAACCACGGCCTTAAAATGATAGCAATTATGTACAACGTTTACGAGTGAATACCGTACGTGCATATGGCACAATCATACGTACATGTACATGTACATGTACACGTTAAGAATCAGGTTAGTTTGAGGAAACACAGAAGAAAAAAATCCACTGTCCATCACCTTTCAGTCCCGAAATATGGTTTGTCCTGGGGGGGGGGGGGGGGGGGTTGCGGCACAGATGGAAATGCAGGAGAGATGAAAGCGAGGAGAGAAGGGGAGGGGGAGATGTGATCAGTAGGAGATAACAGGCCGAATGGGAAGGGACATGAATATATTCATCATTGTCAATTTGCAAACAAATGAATGCACAGTGCATCTTTCACTGGGGAATTTAGAAATGAAATATTAACAAGGTAAACTGGACTGACATGACCAAGGGTAGGGGTAGGGGGAGGAAGGGTGGTACATGTATATGAGGGGGGTCCAATACAGATGACGTTATGACACATTGTTTCTTTTCAGACACAGAAGCCGCACATCTTTCCTATACATGTACATTCTCTGGAAACCAAGGGGTGCCTTTTGTTTTCTTTCCTTTTATACTGTATGTACACTGTACATGTACAACTGTACATCCTTATGCCAGGCATGCTTGAAACTCTTTAAGAGATACTATGAATGAAGGACAGTCAAGTCAATGTCATCAATAAGAAAACAAAATGAGGTCAGACTACTTAATCCTTGTAAATGTACATGCACATCTATCACACATGTAGGTTTTAAAATCCTTTTCTTGAAGAATGATTTATTTGAAGAAAAAAACCCACCCCAAAACAACAAATATACACGTACAACCTACATACATGTACAGTACTTTTCTGAGACATGTTTAGAAGATACTGGTACAGTACATGTACATGTACATGTATTTCGTACAGTGACTGAAGTGACTGGAACCATTTCACACACTGTATACATGTAAAGCTTAAACCACTGATGTTATCAATCTGCAAATGATGCTGGGAATTGCAATTTTTTTCACATTCATGAGCTATAAAATACACGAGAACAATACAATTCACCGAGCTGACCATCCACACAAAGATACGGCACAAGCATACTGCAGTGTAGGGGGAAAAGAAGAAAAAAAAAATTGCAGCCATCTTTTAAAAAGCAAAGGAGGAGGGACGGTGAGCGGCAGACATCAAAGGGCTCGGGTAGGCATGCGTAATGCACCTGCATGTGTACGTGTACCTACGTGTACTGGTGTGAATAAAATGGGCATGCTCGCTGCACGTTCCCACAGCTTGTCCACACCAGTCTGCTCTACATGTATTTGCCCAGGCCAAACTGACCTGGTGCACGTACATGTACATTTGACGGGGGAAAGGGGGGGGGGGGAGTTGGTGGAGAGGAGGTGGAGGGGTGACCAATTGACCATTAGAAGTCAAACCCTCCACTCCAGAAAGGTAATGGGAGGGAGCAGCTCTTTCCCAGCCTGTTTGCAAGGGCCTTGCCATGTCATATTAATATTTGTAGGTTACCATGGCTACTGTATTCTATTAATCAAATGCCTAGCCATGCATGAGTACATATACTGTAGTTCTTTTTTTTTTTACCTGATTCCCTCCCATCAACATTCAAAGATTAAAAAATTCTTTCTGCTCCACGGCTCACATGCTCTCGTATATGGAGACTGATTGGTTGCTCAAACTTCAGCCGTGAATAAGGACTTGATGACCTCCCTCAGACTCTGACTGATGGCCGGCCACACCCAAATTCTGTCGGCCTAATGGTTAGTGACAATGACGCACTGACTGATGGATCCTTTTAATTTCAAGTGGAAAGCCTCAACCTGCAAAGTGTGCATTGTGTGTTTATTTACTAATGGGGGCAGCGCATTAAAACCTGCACGGATGAACATGTGCCCGTGTAAAATGTATGCAAGGGCTAGGATAAATACTGGGCCTGCAATGGAAAGTGTCGCAAACATCAGCACAGAGTCCTTGATACAAATGTAATCAAGATGGAATCTTGTGAGTGTCACCCATCTTCACCATGTACAAGGCTGTGACATGAATGAATAGCCTTCCTAATGTGTACGCACAAGCTCTGCGTCATACATGTACCGTACATGTACGTGCACATTCCTTGCTGGCATCCACTCTGGCGTTATGCAAAGTCTTACGGTACAGTCCCGCACTGGACTGCAACCAGGGCAGCGGAGTTCTGTCACTTTGTCCATCCATCTCGTTCCCTGAAAAATGTTAATCGTATCCCTTTAGAAAGGTGTCACAACGGTCACACTACAAGTTGGATGGGGGGGGGGGAAGGGAGGGGAAGGGGACATAACTCTCTCAGGGCCTTGCCTGCCTGCCAAACATCGTCCTTGCTCTAGTCGAGCAGAAATGACAATCTCTCTTGCACTTCCTGCCCCACATGTGCGGCTGGACTGGCACAGGAGAGACACCTTGGCCATCAATTTCCCACAGCGCACCATGCGACTGAATATTGATGGCCAGCGAGCAACGCGGTGACCCAAGGATTTTGGGGTCTGCCCAGTCCCAGGTGGGATTACGGTATCGGTGAGCTAAGGCAGGGGGTCCCCAGAAAATAAATCAAGCCCTCCCGCTGTTTCCTCCCCTGTTTCTGAAAAAGAACATGCCGCCTCTTGCACTACATTGATCGGGCTTAAAGAAATTACAGCTCGGATTAGATGGCTCCGCACTGTGCAGGAATAGGGGCGTGTAGAGTGCACATCCGCATTAATGAAAACGATTCTCCAGTTAATTAGCCATGAAATTAACTTCAATTCTTCCCCTTTGACCCAAATGAAGGGGGCTGCACTTCATCTTTTTGGCACCCACAAAAGTTAGTTTGTTCTCTCTCTCCTCTTTCACTGCAAGGTACGGTCAGTCATTTAGCAGAATCCTAAAAATCAATGATGTGCATCAATTCACAGGCAAGTTACAATGTTTATCATGGGCCATGTCTGTCTGTCACGAGTATTGATACCTCCATTCCCTCTATATAATTGCCCGCCTGTCAGTAAACAAAATTCATAGCACAATAAAAAAATTATGAGAGCACATGTCATTTCCCATGGCTGCTCGGAGTAAAGACAAGTGAAAAGGCCTTGAGACTTCCCATACACCAGACAGTCATTTCTTTCATCAAACAGTGACCTGCAATATTTTTGAGAATTCAAAATGTGTTTTTTTGTACTCGTCTGTCTCACTGCCGGGAAAGTTCATCCGTCGGCAATTACCAGGCAATTTAAGACATCTACGCTAATAGGCAATTATCATCTGCCTGACAGTTTCACTGCTAATCATGCAGTGCCAGGCCTGTACCCTTGGCTTGGCATTTCTCATTAGTGAAATTTCCCTCTCCCAGCCCCAATAATTTTGAATGTACATTGTATGGGATACGGGTTACAAGAGTGAGTGACAGGGGAGGAGGGGGACAGAGATACGGTAGGGAGAAAGTCAGAGGAGGAGGGGGGGTTGACAAACAGGAAAGGATCTTAAAAGTGAGCAGGGGTATTATACATATTTCCAGACTTTGGGGGACCACGTGATCCCAAACACTTGTACTAATGATGCCCACATTGATTATTATTATTTTTTTTGTGGGGGGGGGGGGCAGGCCCTCCATGTGCACATATGCAGGTATGAAATGACGATTGTCCCCCACACTCCTTTAATGCAATAAAAGTCTGCCCCCAAACGTGCCTAATGAAAATATAATGAAACTATCGCCGCGGTGTAATTGTGGCCGCGCACGTGCTGGGGATGCGGAGAGTGGTCGGAGCAGCGCAGGCCTTGTTTTCTTGTCCGGTCCCGTCTCGGGTTTCACCCAAAGGAAACTGATTAGTGTTCAGTTTCGGTGCGGGACAGAGAAGGCTCAATTTGTATCAAACCGATACTTGGGTCGAACTTTGTGTGTCTATGTACGGCACACATGCATATGCACGTGAAAAAGCTCTGGAAGAGTCATTTAAAAAAGGTCTTGAAAAGACAGGGCTGAATATAGAAGAGCATATATTTATATTTATCCCATGATATCATGAAAACATGCAAATCGTTTGAGCAATTATTCAAATATCTGTAATGTAATTAATACGTGCACAGTACACTGTAGCTGAGACAGACAAATAGATATTTGCAGAATATAATCAGAAGAGAGTAAAAGATCAAATTCAGATGGAAACTGCCTGTTAATGTCAATGTTTTGCTTTTGGCCCCCTAGCATATGTAAAGATTTCATACACTGAAGCAAAGGATATATTTGAACATCTCTATAGCACTCTTCTGCTGGCATCACTGCAAGGGATGATAGCTATTGTGTCCTTAATGCTGTGAGCATCTGACGTCACATGGTATCAACAGAACTCAGTCCATTTTACTTTGAATCATTATCATCAAGAGAATAAACACCATTAGGAGCGACCAATTTGCACAGGAGCTTTCATTTGAGCTGTCCATTTTCAGGATGAGTGTTCCCTGCATAATTAAGACCATTAATTAAGATGTATTGTGCCCATCTGGGGTAATGGAGAATTGAAATATTTAAGACTCTTGGGGGCTAAACAACAAACAATGGGGTTGGATCACTCTGAAATGCAGACAAGGCTGAGCATACAAGAAGCTGAAGTTCTGTTCTACTAAATTATGGAGACCTGAACACTGTGAACAGGCATACTGTACGTGTCACACATACATCAGTAAAATTTTTCAATTTCAAACTATAGTGCCCGGTATGGGTGCATGTACATGTACAAGTACATCATGTACAGTATGGTGGAGTACATACATGTACATGTACAGGTATGTACATGTATGTGTACCAGTGCATGGTACATGTTCATACCATGGTTTACTATATACATGTACATGTATGCACACTCTTTATGTACAGGTATTAAAAAAGATACAGTATTCCATGTATCAAAACAGATACACATGTACATGTACATTGTGTACGTCCATAATCACAGAGTGATTTTGGCAGATATTCAAACAAAGTAAAGGAAAACTGACTTTCTAAAAAACAATTTTTTGCGAATGGCAAAGAAAATTTGACCGGACTGGGACTAGAACTCGACACGGACGACACCTCTGTTGTAAACCTGGCTACGGCAGTTGATCACACACAGTGAATGCAGCTTTCTATTTTCAATGAAACAAGGTAAAGGAAAACTGATGGGGGTTAACCAAAACAGAAAATGGAAAAGAAATTGCAAAGACTACAGTACTTGAATATGTACATGTACATGTAACCCTGGCTGCATGTTTTCCATACAAATCTTGAACAGATTTAAGAATGTGCATGCATGGACGTCTGATTTAGTGTGTTACAGAAAGCAGTGTACACAAATGTACAACATGTACAGTACATTGTAATAATTATATGGTACAGGTACACATGTACATGTACATGTACATGTACGTAGATACCATTTGAACAAGATTTCCATAAAAAAACCCTCCAAAAACCGCAAAACAGACAACAAAAAACCTTCAAAAAGCATAAGCTTTCCCTCAATAATACCTAATCAGTTGCAGAATAAAAACCCAGGGAAAATATCTATTACACATACATGTATGAGGCCGTCAAACTTGTACTTGTATACACATGTAAATGTACACGTACAGTACTGTACATGTACATGTACAGTGTACAGTTGTACATGTTATAATTATAGGCCCTATGTGTTGTTTAAATATTTCAGTTCAATAAGCAGTGTGCAACAGTTTTGTTTTACTTACGGGGAAGGACTAATTTGCTAAAAAAGTACACCAAGAAAGCCCCAGAAATTTGCACATTCAAATATATGGGTAATGCCGCAAAGACACAGGCAGGCAGAGGATGACACACATGCCTCAAGCTGTACATGTACGCTACATGTAGTTACCAAATACACCTTTTCATTTCCATGTATTTCACCTCCTGATTCTGTGCCTGTGCTGACAAGTGTCCACGTGGGCGGGCATGGCTGCCTCAGCATACAGGAGGAGCTGCGGCCAATCAGATCCTTCCACCGCTCCAAAGGTGACATCACCTTCTCAAACGCTGCCACGTCTGCATACTGCTGCACTGCGGCCTTAGGAACGACGGCGAGGCACAACCCACAAAACAAGCAACAAGTGATGCGCACAGACAATGGTGAGGCCACTGCACGCACCCCCTCTCATTAGACAGTGGGAGTTGCCGCATCCATTAATTAACAACGGCACAATTGGTGCTGACGTGCTGCCCTCCAAATAAACAGCCTTGAGGTTCTGTCAAGGCCGACTTTTTGCAGTGTTCCCAATCAGCCAATGAGTCGAGCCAGAAGTTTCTCGGTGTTCTTTACCATGAATATTCACATCTTATGGGCTTGATTCTGGCACTGCGTGCACACGTATGCAAGTGTACAGTGTACATGCCTGCAACGTGTACAGTATACAATGAAAACAAAGGAAATATCAAGTGGACTTGAACTGGGAACCTTTCAAGTTACAGTGCTGGTGTTCTACATATTGATTTGATCCAAACTGTAGCAAATATTTCGGTGATGTGTCTCTTCTTTTGGTCAATTGTTGAAATGCAAAGAAAACACCATTCTATAAAGAATAAAGACAGATCAAGATCCCTATGCATCCATCCAGTTTTAAATCGATCAGCCTTCTTCCAAACTTGGAGATGAAGTGACTTTATTGTTACACTGGATAAAAAAGTAAACTTTAAAACAGTAAAATTCTGATCCACTTAGGTACATGTACGTGTATGTACATATACAGTGTACATTGTACAGTGTACGGTACCGTACATGTTGTACATGTACAATGCACATTTACATACACATATACATGTACATGTATGAACATGATGAACATGGGTGTTCATTAATGGCACTGGCAGGGACTTAATAAACATGAGCCTGACATTGGTTTCTGAAATGTCAGTCTGAAAAATGGGCCGTGTTTTTCTTGCACATTTATCTAAGGCTATCTCCAAGGCAGCTCAGTCTAGAAAAAAAAGAAAAGGAAAAAAATTATACACAAGGCAATATCTTTCGGAGGGGCCTTTCAGTTTGAATGCATCCTTTCAGAAAGATCAATGGGTGGAAGATGTGGTGCCAGCACGTGTCTAGCTCCAAATTAGCGTTTATTGATTTCCATTGTTGGTGACTTTACTGGCTACCTGTTGCCCATGGTTGCCACTGGTGAAGGTCAGCACGGGGGGGTGGGGGTGGAGACTCCATCAAGGTTCACAATGGCCGTAGCTTAATTTGGCACGAGCTGCCAAACCGAGCCCAGACGCCAGTCTCCTTTTCTTTCGAAAAAAAAAAAATACAAAAAAATACAAAAAAAAGAAAAAAAAGCTGCATGCGCCCACAACCCCTCCCCTTCCCTCTCATTCTGTTTCGACTCAACTCTCCCGGTTGCCACAGAGCTGAAGGTCACGATCATGCTTATATACAGCAAAAAAAATAGCGCGCGTGTACAAAAGTCGCTTGGAGTTTGTCCTCGACCGCCCCGCCTCCAAGGCTTTGTATGAACACATGCGCACGGCACACACTGAGCATTAGCATCCCTTACTTTGACACAATTAGGGGGGGAAAAAAAGAAAGAAAAATGGCAAAGATAACTTTGACAGGACCGGGACTTGAACTTCCCGGTGAAGTAAAAGTTTTCTTTGCCATTTTTTTTATAAATAATCTAAAAGGTTCCAGTCCGTTTTTGTCCATTTGTTTGACCATAATTAGAATAAAAAAGATATCGATTTATTATAATAGCATGGAAAAGTTTGAATGATTTTATGAAAGACCTCTTATTTAATGAATCAATATAAAACTGCTGGTCTATGCAGAACTTAAGACTGGAGGCCTTCTAAAAAAAAGTCTTTGCTTGGATGGTGTTACATGTAGCAATTTATTAAATATGACTTTAAATATTCTACTCATGGGGAAGGTAAACATGTACATGTACCAGTATCTGTGTGGGAGATACATGTACATAATGTACATTGTACATGTACATGTGTACGTGTACTTCATTCAGATAGGAAGCAAGGAAATAATGTGCAACAATGTTCACAGTCATGCAGAGCATATGTGCACATGCACAGATGTATATGTACACGTGTACATGTAGACTGTACAGTGTATGTACTTGGTACATTGTACATACATGTACACACATGTACATGTACTTGTACATCATGTGGGATGAGCATTGGGATAAGACTGCACATTTTAACTGCACAATGAAACATCTCTAGTTCTCTATCTAGACTACATGTACCCCATTGATGGAAGCCATTCAAATGAGGGATCCCTGAAATTTTGGTCCCATGTCACTTCATAAATTCCTTGTCAGAACTCATAAAAGCAGTGAAAAAAAAAATCAACAGCATAATTTGCCGCAGGCAGGAAGCAAGTAAGCAACACAACCAAAAATGCACATCCCATTTTCATTATATATGGGGGATGGGGTGGGGGTATTTTTTATAACGCTCTGTAAATTGTCTTGCCAAATTCATCCGCATATCATACATTAATCTCCAGCCTCATTGTCACTGTCAGTGCAGATTGCTGCAACTAATTTCCTGGTGGGCAAACTGTGTGTGGCTCAGCCGGCCTCACTCTGGTCACTTCCAAGTCGTACGGTAGGAGTCAAAGAGGTTACAGACAAGCAGCACTTAAGATGTCACAAGGAATGCAGCCAAAGTGGCCTGATTTGGATTCGGTGGGGGGGGGGGGGGGGGTTACGGCTCAAGCGAACACTTCAGGACTTCAACAGCATGTCTCATTATCCCCAGTACCCCCCCTCCTTCAGTACATGTTCAGTTGTTTCAATTCTGGAGCCCCTTTCACAATCCCTGACAAGCAAAGCATTTATCCATGCCACTGATAGATGCGGGTCCGGACATATATGCAATACACATGAGTGTAGCAGCTTGGAAATGAAAATCAATTATCGGAAAATCACTTGGGTCAGGCACAGTCGGGACTGCTTGAGCTGCGACTTCTGATGCATACATGCATCTACATGTACATGTATGATGCCTACAGGTGGCTACACATACCTGTACGCTTGTACTGATTGGGACACACCAACCTGGACACTGCTGCTATGCTCTGGAAGCTGCAAGAAAAAATAAATACAAATTTATCAGCAGGTGCTTGTTGGATTTGGGTTTGATGATACATCTCTCAAAGCCTCCCCAGATGGTGAGCGTGGTGCACTGGAACAATCACCCTGTCCTGAACCTGAATACGGGAGGGACATTTCAATTACCAGGGAAGCCATTTGGCAACAGGGCACCCACTGGTAGTCCAAAGGTTTCTTCTCTCAGTCCTAATAAGCAGGCAGCCTGGACGGGTACAATGCAAATGCCGACTGTTCGAGGACCCATTAGTCTGGTCTTTAGATTGCCAGACAGCTAATGAATGTACGTGTATGCGTTAATGTGTGCAGAGGCTAGAAATGTGCTCCATGATTCCTACATGTACATGTACGTGTACCTCCCTAATGACCAAATTTGTCTGCAAAAAAAATACATGTACATGTACATCTACTACATGTTGTAGTTCAGCACACTCTGTAGTACTTACTGAATCTTTCTATTTTCCAGTGATTACATGATCATGTACTTGTACATGTGTACAGACTACATGTACATGCACATGTACAGTACATGGTGTAGTTCAAGCATTATACCATTGTCACTGTCATTGTCAAAAAACGGTATTATGTTCTGTTTTCCTACCACCCTACTGTAAACCATCTTTTCTACATGTACATGTACTTGTACCATATTGTGTACATGTATTATGTTCCACATGCAGCCTGTCCACACGGAACAACAACATTCTTCAGATTTGTACTGTATTAATACATTAATAGTACATTCATGTAAATAATCATGAAAGATCTATAGATCAATCTACATATCTAATGTAGATCAATCTACAATCTGTATATGTACAGTGCATGTAGCATCCTCCCCTTCATTGCTTGCTACTACAGTTAATTCAAATTACAGTTAACAAATAAAAAATAACAAAAAACACACGTGTGAAAGTACATGTATACATGTACATGTACATGTACAGTAAATCAAAACATTTATAGGCCTGATGTTTTGCTCCTAGCAGGACCTTTCTCAAAGGCACATTAAGTGAACTACAAAAGGGTTGCAAACTGCCTATTGAATTTAACTCCCCAACATAAATGTGTAGATCTGTGCTTTTTCTAAAAGGCAGAACTGACACTAGCAGAATTTAAAACCGTGTTTTCTTTCATCTTTCACCTAATGAAAACTTCAACGTACATTTGTACACGTACATTTGTACATGTACATGTATTTTGTAAATGAAGGGCCACATTACCAAGTTCATGCACATTTAAGGTAAAGGATAAGGATAAATGGCACTTTATTGATCATTTAAAAGTAAGATGAGGTACCAAACACCACAGTCCAATGCAAAACAGAGAAAGGAACAAAGTACCCCCCTAAAAAAAAAAAGAGAAAAAAAAGCAGCAGTGACTCATTTTACTTGCAGTGCAAAGTGCAAGCATTTTGTGTGCAAACTTCAGTGTGTACCAGGCTGGCCATTGAGCCTAACAAAGTGCATGGCGCCTTTCGAAAAGTCATAAAAACATGATGAGGACGAGGAGAGCGTTAACTACATTGTACTGCACTTGGAGGCTTCCGTGTCAGTGCCATCGCAGCAAAGAACCCACGGTTTGTTTTTGCCATTTCCAAGGGCCATATCTAAAATGGCCTGAATGGGGTCCTTGCACAGTCACACTTGACTAAGCTGGTGCCTGCTATTGGATTAACTGCTGCCCCCATCAATTAGTAAACTGTGCTCATATACCACCTGATGCTTCAGCCTCCATGAGCAGTGCATTATGATAATTGGGAATTCGGGACCACACTGTGTCTCATTCCTTTTTACAGTGCAATACACTTGTAATTCCACAAAGTGCAGAGCGTACACGTGGATAAACCCAGTCTTGACGACCTTGGGAAAGTCGTTTGACTTCAAAATGTTTCTGGTGATGGTGTTATGCTCAGTCTCTAGCATTCATGAGAAGTGCTGGTCAAGGTAGGAATTGCTCACCTAAAGTTCAACTCTTAGTTCCGCAAAATGTTCCCAATCACATGTCATGTGCAAAATGTTCCCATTACTTACATGTATACTGTACATATTGGTACATTACCTTCCTTAGTGAAAGACAGAACGATTACAATTTTTTCTTGATCAGAATCTACCCCTGATCATTTACATGCATAGGGCATCATGCTGTACAGTATGTATCCTTGATCATTTATATGCACAGTGCATCATACTGTAGAGTACATTTACATGATAAACATGTAAAGTGCATGCAACAC
The DNA here is from genome assembly GCA_949987565.1 of Luidia sarsii. Classification (NCBI taxonomy): domain Eukaryota; kingdom Metazoa; phylum Echinodermata; class Asteroidea; order Paxillosida; family Luidiidae; genus Luidia; species Luidia sarsii. The sequence goes on along the minus strand of OX465108.1, from coordinate 5,457,720 downwards.
ATTTGATATCATTCAGGGAACAGAGAGCTGCTTAGCTTCACAAAGTGCTGACAATATTACAAATTGAACAGAAAAAAGATACTGTATTTGCAAAATCTAAGTGATAATCCAAGAAAATCCCCGGGTATTCTGCTCTCCTCAAGTGCATGCAAAAAACCTCAAGTGCATGCAAATATGAATACATGTGGTACGGTAGGCATCATCGATGCTGGATAAGGTGATGTATTCAGCAGTCTACTAAGAAAACTGTAGCAGAAGGAGACTGCTCATGGCACTCCTTGGGAAATCATCTTACCGCGCCCCCCAGGACTGGCCCTGGGGACACAAGAAACCTAAGGGTAAACCTCACTGACGTCAATGGCAGCTTTGCTGACAAATTTTTGAAAATTTCAAAACCATACATGTACATGTACATGTACTGTACATGTAGGTGCACCAGAGGTAGCAATGCACATGTACATGTAGGAAATGGCCCATGGGCCTGCGCGAAAGGGCCAGGTGTAAAATTGTAGCACCAGATCTGTGAACGTTTCAATTTGTAGAATTGATAGATTCCAGAAAAATTGTGACAGTTTGAGTTTTCGACATAACAAAAACAGGCTTCATTCTTTAGTCTGGTACAATGTACATGTACCTGCAAGGACAGGTAGCAAAACATAGATAACCGTGATCGGGCCATAAATAACATTCTGGCTAAATGAGAAGCAATCCATTAAAAATAATACAAAAACAAAAATTACAAAATGTATGCGGGCAAGAGGCTTTTACGGTAATGAGATTACTTAATCCACATTCCACAAAATACATTGTAAATCAAACAATTCACATGGCTAGTATTGGTACATCTACATGTACATACATGTACATGTAGATGTAATACCGGGTACTAATAGGATAGAGATTGTCCACTTAAGTGTCTGATAATATGCTGTGTAAAAATATATCAAAAATTTGGCCATAATGCTCAAAGTGCTGAGTGACTTACTGCCTTTGCACATGTCTACATGTACATATTCTTGCACACAAAATATAAAATGCCAACAGCTCTTTCCCACTATTCTTTGTTAAGGCTAGCAAATGCAAACATACTGTACATGTACATGTAGATGTACATGTAGATGCACATGTTTTCAGGGCATTCAAGACAGATAATGAATGTACATGTACAGTACATGTACATGATGTACAAAAGTATGCATATATTTATTGTGACAACACCCATGAGCCACAATATGATGTAAAATAACATGACTAACTATTGTAAATGTACAAAGTACTGTATGACAAGGCCTACATTTTTGCATTTTTTGTCAATTAAGTCAGTAAGCATGTTCCTACATGCATACTGTACAAGAACATGTACATGTACATGTATGATATTGTGATTTAAGGATGAGTGTTGAAGTTGAAGTGAACATTTCTTCCAAAAATTATCTGTTGAATTGTCACCTCAGGCCCATAACATCCTAAGGAACACACTGTGTGCCATTTGATTATTAATCATACATGTACATACTGTACGTGTACATGTACATCCAGTTCAGCCAGTTAAACATGTTCTCCCCCGAGGTCTTCCACACAACTACATGTACTTACTGCACAAACTGAATTGGCTGCGCACAGTCAGTCAGTCCAAAATGAGGCATTAAATGTCTGATGGCAAAGCAGCGGTAATCCCACTTAAAACAATGCTACCATACACTGTACCAGTAAAAAGGCAAGCATGAAGCTCTGCACAAACACTAAAATCGCGTAAGTCCTTTCTGCATTCTGACTCATTTTAATGTTACATTGGTGATACTGTAAATGCTTGTTTTCTTTGTCAAGCGCCGAGTGTGGATGGACAGTACTGGACCCAAGTGCATCAATGAATATATTCATGAATGATTCATGATCAAGCATGTCTGTAGATCTTAAAAAAGAACAAACTGATACAAATTGTTGACAACTGCTTACTGCTTTCAGTCCGGTACAACTATACTGTACATACATGTACAATGTACATTAACATACATGTAACTCTCATTAATTCTAAAAAAAAAAAAAAAAAAAAAAATACAGGGTCTGACATTTTTATCCTAGCAGGTCCTTTCTCAAAGTTGGAAACAGCAGAGCTGAACACTTTAAGTATCACATTTTTTCTTTCGCTTTAAACTTAACATTTCTTTCATTTTTGACTTACAGAAAACTGAACTACAGTTTAAGGTATACATGTACATGTAAATTGGTTAAGATGCATGTACATGACATGTACAGTCCATGTACCGGTACCACTACCAGTAAATGCCACTTTTTTATCATTTGAACGTGAGGTGAGGTAATATAAAACAGGGCAAGAGACAAGACTGATCCTGCAAGGCACTCTCAATTTCTGAGATTTTTAATAACAAATATAGTGAACAAATATAATGTGTGAGCCACTGTGTGGTGTTTTGGGCATCACATGTACGGTATACTCACAGTACTCACTGAGGACTAGAACATCATAAATGGTGAAAACTGAAATGCTAAACAAAGAACATGGACGAGCCCGTGACAGTTGAATACAATGACTACACAGGAAATAAAAATGACGTACATGTGCATCCCTACTATTCACAGGCTTTGGGAGAACTGGAACAAAAGAAAGGAATAAGGAAAAGCCACCCAAGGAGAGAGAGAGAGAGAGAGAAAGAGAGAGAGAGAGCAAAGGTACATTAGCTGAGAGCAAAGGATTTTATCAATAAAGACTACACAACATATCCGTATGTCACTACAAAGAGAGGTACATGTACATGTACATGTACATGTTATCCCAACCATTAACCCTGCCCAGCCTGTAGTAAGACTCAACATTTCTTTCTTTTTTCTCTGGGTCTGAAGGTCAACTAATATCTTTTTATAGGATGCTGCCTTTGAGAAAGGTCCAGGGAGGATCAAAACCATCCGAATATTTGATATTTGCCTCTTAGCGATTTCTGAAAGCAGTTTGTTATATTTATTTTGGCATTTTTTCACTAATCTTTTAATACAAGCGAAATTCTCTAAGAAACAAAATGGAATGAGCAGCCCATTCACAAGACAGTGGTTGGGGACATGGGAAGGAGGAGAAGGAGGGGGAGGGTAGCGGATTGGCTGGGCTGGGACTAATGATACGTGAGAACCTGCTCCTCTGTCACTCTAGTCGATAAAATGGATACCGCGAACCAATAATATTAAAGTGTGATGGTGGGGAGGCTTGCGGCAGCATAGATGCAGTAAATAAAGATGTGCGAGGGCACACATAACCACCGACTTTAGATGTGCACACAAGACACAGGGGAAACAAATTGGCATGTTTGATATTACATCTAATTCAGTTCCCAGAACGGGCACATGTCCAGGATGAATATTTAATGTCTGATAATAGGCAGACAATGAGCGCAAATGAAGACACGTGTGCAATGGGTAATACATCCAACTTAAGATGTGCACTGAGAAGTCAATTGTTGGGTGATGCTTAATCACTGAATGCATACAAATGTGCACACATGTTTGGTACACACCGTACATGTACACATATCTGTGCAACTGCATCCATAAAAGGCATGAAAATTCCATAATAGCAGGCCCTACACTGTACATGTACATGTATATGTGTACATGCACAGTTTATCAGGATACAATTTACTTTGCCAGCAACATCTTTCTCAAATGCGGTCTGCAACATTTTTGTATCACTCATAATCACTGCATTCATGGAACAATAATGTTCCTGAAAGTAACAACATTCACCTGTTAATACAAGTGCAACATACAAACATGTACATATACATGTACACGTACATGTATGTATGCACCTGTACAATATACTGGTACATGTACCGGGTACATGCAGACCTTCAATATTGTGCAGATGAAACACATGTACATATGCAAGGAAGATCCCACATTCAAAACTGTTAATACCGGTACATGTAAATTGTGCACGCAGGGTAAGCTCAACATTTTCCCACGAACAATGCATTATTGAACACGTACTGACTGAAGACTGCATAATGCATTTTCATTTGTTAAATACATGTACATGTACCGTACATGTTCATGTACATGAACACACTAACGCATGCAACAAACTAATAAAAAAGATGCTTACAGGTGTATATCAATACAATCAATACATGTACACGTACTGCAGACAATACTGTACTTGTGTGTAGTTAACAGCAACATTTCACTCATCAACAACTTGAATTTCTTTAAAATATGAAGTGTCATGTTTTGAGTGTGGAAGATTGGCTAGAATTCAAAATTTAATATATTGAAGGTCTTTCCCTTTCGGTTGACAACAATTTCATTGTGAATTTGCCTGAGGCCAAACAACATGCAAAAATACTGATTACGTTTTATGTACAGTATAAGTGTGCCCCTGACCAAGTGTACATCACAAAGAATATAATGTATGTGCCCATGTAAAGTGGAAGGTCATTTTCACATCTAGGGTACAATTTTTGTTAAATTTTGTATACATATTATGCATACAAATATATGTACGGTACTGTAGGCCTACATGTTCATACATGTACAAACCAACAAATTGGGTTGAAAGTGTAGAACAACGACCACAAAACCAGAGTACATGTACACCATGTATGTTTGTAAATTGGGTTGTATCACTAAGACCGGAGAACAAGTACAAAGCCACAGAGCTAAGACAAACATGTAAATGTGTGTAAAAGATGGCAACAGGAGTTTTTTTCTAAATTGTGTACACATTACTACACACAATGAACATCTTCATATTTAGGTACATGTAGTATACAGCTGTTCCTCCTTTTCACACTCTTCAAATGAAAAAGGGGCTTGCTGACTGTACATGTGTATACTGCAGTCGAAAACCACTGCTCTTCACTTATTTCATTGACCGGAGGTCTTTCCTCAAATCATAAACATCTTCCATTCTGATGTCAATACAATCTCTGTGACACAACCACGGGGCAAGCCTGGAGGAAAAGTCCTGAAGTTGGTGGAGTGTTGAATTCCTGGCCAGCATGCCCCCCTCCCTGATGCAGCGTAGCGCTGTCACACCCATTTCCCACTGCAGGCACAACGTGCACTGCTCACCTGTCAGTAAAGGGGCCACAGTTGATGGCCCATCCAACATTAACCCTATACTGTCACAGACATCTGACACACATGTATCAGACTCCCTGAACAACTCCTCTTCCTCCTCTTTTTCCAGTCATGCTATTTACTAAGAAAGAAATAAAAACAAGAGGAAAGGTTGGGGGGGAAAAATAATCAATACTCTTCTACACTTCCACAGGGCTATTTTAGAGCATGTTTGTTTTCTAGGTAGGGAGACAGTTATTTTGGGCAAGGAGTGAAAAAGCCAGAGGTGAAATCCTTAACAAACCGTTTCTGGCAGTAACTGGCATTCTGAGGAAAGAAGAGAAAGAAAAAAAATAATAAAATAAAGGCAATTTCTAATTTGCATTTGGCCTGAGGTTGGGGCATTCAATTTAGGTCAACGCTCTTGCAATTTCATAAGAATATCTGCACGAAGGGCCAATGCTGTGGCCCAAACAATGAGCCATTTAAAAACACTCCCAGTAAACATCTTCTATTTCTTCTTCGTAGAATTTTGAAGATACATACATATACCGGTATTCAGGCTAGGCATGGTGTGTACTGTACTGTGTAGCAAACGAAAGGTGGATTGCCGTGACACAGCATGAGAATATCTCTATAAGTATGTGAAGTATGGTGTAAATAAAACAAAAACTGTTGCAAACTGCTAACTGACTAAAATGACCTGCATTACATAAATCTCAAAGTTGGAGGGCCAAAAGTTGAATTTCACTTTGCCGAAATGTTGAGTTCATCAACTCTCTTCAGAACCACACAAACACTAAACTGTACAGTACTCAGAACAGAGAACAAGAGATCTTCTCAAATGGTGTCACCGAAAGCCACCTTTGATATGGGGTACTGTACAATACATGAACATGTAGCAGCAACTTAACAGCCGAGTAAATTTTTGACAATTGTTCATGTGCTTTATGGTACAATACATGTACACATGTATGTACGGTATATCACTACCCAGGAACATTTTGTTATTGGGGTTGCTCACTTTCTGGTGCTGGTCATCTTTTTGTTGATTAATCATTCATGAAGTAAAGGATGTGGAGGTTTCGGAGGCCAGGACATTACAGAAGCACCTTCTACAGATCACACACCCTGTTTGTCCCAGGAGTATGGCTTGCATAGATCTACGTACATGTACAGTACCTGTAACATCAGAGAGGTTTTAAAGTACATGTGTACCGTACTACATGTACATGTGCAGTACATGTACATGTATGTACATGTACATGTACTCTTACAAGTGTTGATTTCAGTTTGCAGAGACACTCACAGTCAGGATGAGGACCACAGTTTAAAAGACTGTACATACATGTACATGTACCATACGGTACTATATGTACGTGTTACCTGTATGCACAAATACTGGTAGCAATCCACCAACTTCGAGAGGTTTAATGGACCTGCATCCACTGCGGCTTCTACACACAAAGGCGAGAATACAACCCTCCCAGTACACACTTGCGTCATCCAGTCATAAAAAGTACAAATACCTCTACATGTTTGTGCATGCACATGTGCTTGAAAGGGAGGCTGTCCTGAGTGCACTTCTCCACTAAATGCAATTGCCTACAGATCTCTCTATATTAAGGAACGTGTATATTCATCACAAAACAAAACAAGAATGCGAAAGGCGAGGCAAAGCAAGACCAAGAATTAGCCATTATCTGGGATCAAATTGTGTAGACTCTGTAAATGTGGTGCAACAGAACTCACAGGAGGGGCCAAAGTTGCCTGTGCAAGCAATTTGGCAGTCAGTCTATTGCCCTTGAGTATCCATATGCCCTTTTGCAAGGGCAATTTTCATGAAATAAAATTCCCTTTCCCATCCATAATCCATACAAATGTTCTGCACCCAACACTCTTGAAGAAATGCAACTGTAGTTTATCTGAGGACCCCTCCCCCTCCCCACCCCACAGTTGAATATTGATAGAGACATTTGCCTCAGGATAACTGCCCTTGAAGTCAAGTTAATTACCTGAGACCTCATTAAATGAGACAGGCCAAGTAATATACGACCTATGGGAACTAAACGATCTCCACCTTCACAGGAGAAGCAAGTGCAAGGGCAAACTTAATATAATACACAAGGCAGGCATTTTTTTCTTTTCTTTTTAAACTACAAATGCTCGGCCATATAAAAAAAATGCCATTTTACATGTACATGAGCATGTATATTTCAACAATCTTTGCACCTGAGATACACACATGCACGTACTGGTACAAGCATGGAACATGTACTGTATGGAATAACTAAAAAAATATAACCACTTCTCTTTACTGCTTAAGTACTGCAACGTTGAAATTCAAAAATTGCTCCACATCTGTAGGCATTTTTTTTAAGAGATGATTTTATACACATATCAGTGTATCAGTGAGACAAATTACATGTATCAGTACTTAACATTTGTGGTGTCAGTTCATTTACACTTAAAACCCATGGAAGTCTCTCCATGTCCATGCAGGCCACAGATTCATGAAATATCTTTCAAAAACCCACATAGCGGTGTTCATTGCAAGGGTGCATTTTGGTGGTCACAACCAAGAATAGGTTAGACTGTTATTCCAATGAAATTTTCCCTGTCAAATTGAGTTTGTTCAGAGTTACATGTAAATGTACACGTGTACTTGCACACTGGGTGATGAGGTGCACAAATGTTAACAGCACCAACCAAAAGAGAAACAGTGAAACCAATCTTTGGTTATGACCAGCAAAACACACCCCTGATTAAAGTGATGCCACAATGCATGTTACCATAGTGATGTGGCAAAGTCAAATAATGGAAGCTGATAAAAGTGACATGCATTTTTCACATCTAGAGGGATCAGTCTTAGCCTTTTCAACCTTAAGATAATCTTGGCAACCCTGCCTTCCCCCCCTCACTTCTCTTGCCATTTTCTGGCCGCTAAGTGCTGCAGAAATCATGAATATCATTGGCCTGGTTGGATGGACCTTTTGCACCCTGCCCTCCTGCCGGGAATTAAGGTGTGGGACTCTGGTGATTGGTGCAGCCAAATACATGCACGTCTGCATCCCAATCACAGTACAGTATTGATTACCGGGCACGGACGGTGTTTGAGAAGGGACCTTCCCGCCAGCAAAGAGTTAACATGCACGTACATGTACAATGTATGTGCGCGGTTCGTAAAAAAAAAAGATTTCCAACTGCAAGTTCAAACATATACACACCTAACCCGGAGAGGACACTGCCAGTCAAGCACCCCACCCACTATGCGTAGACCCGTGCATGCAGTGAATTCTCCTCATGAAGCTGGCAAAATGAGTCCTCCCTTTCCTATCTTGAAAAACTTTAATGACTTTTTTATTAGTGCGATAGAAATCTGAAATTGCCGCTGTGGTTGTTGTCATGAGAGATGCATCACACAGCATTAGGCAGAGACGGTTCGGAACAAATAAGGCCAAAGTCTGATCTCCTATCGCCCCTAACACCCAGATCCCGGGCAGGGAGGTCTCTCAAATGCAAGGCGTGGGCATGAAACCCACTCCAGGCTTCTTGCAAGCTGCTTTCGAGCGACCACCTTTCCCAATGCGTGACTTATTAAAACAAACAACTTTCTGGAGAAAGCTGAAAAAGGAAAAGGACCCCCCCCCCCAAAAAAAAAAAAAAAAAAAATTCTTAGAGGGGACTGTGCATGCACATCAAGATCAAATATCACCCTCTCCGGGCAGACATGAATTTATTTTACAAAATTGCCGGCTCTAATTACCTCAATTTAAACATTTTCACAGGGAGTTTTCACTTCAGGGCTGAATGACTAAGGAAGGGACACTTTTTACTACACAGAGATAAGAGATTGGCAAGTGTGATAAAGAGGTGGAAGTTGTTTTCCCCCCTTACTTTGGCAGATAAAAAACATGGAAGGCCAACAATCGCCACATATCTACAGTATGTGAGCAAGGCACGTGGTACTGCATGTCTTATTGATGTATGCAGAGATTACAAGCGGAATGACAAGCAACTTGATATTACAGAGGAATTACACGGGATGGCTGTAGTGACAGGTCGTCCGCTGATTGGTTGTGTCATACTCAGTTTTTCACTATTACCCACTTGACTAAGTCACTAGTGAGCAGTATATTACAACCCAATGACGGCACGACACTATAAGTCTTCTGAATGAACGGGACGCCAGTGGCTTTCCATTATAAGCAAGCCGTGCGCATGATTGGACGGCCCTCCCTGATGTGTGGGCCGCCGATTGGCTGACTGAGAAGCAGAGGAACGATCCCTCCCTCCCCTTCCCCCCCATGCCCTGCCTCGCTGGGAAGGCCAGCCAGCCCGACATCCTCATTAATAATGGCCATGAATATAGCTTCTCAAATTTGCTCTTGCTTGGTCTGCGATGAAATATTGACGTGCATCGGTGGAGGGTCCACAATGGAGTGGCTTAGGCCGTCACGCAGTAATCGATGCACCAAGGACAGGCAATTTAATGTTATTTACCCAAAAAGCAAAGCTCAATCAAGATACGGGATGCTGCGCTTACCGTACACCCACAATAAGCACAGTCTTGTGGAAAACAGCCCCTAACGGGATCACAAAAGAGTCGTATGCGACACGTGGATGTTCTTATTCTCTTTTTTTAATTCACAGGCAAAAGGCAGAAAACGTTCCTAGAAAGAGCTAGGCTATGCAATAAATATGCAGACGGGACAAGGCACGGTTATTGTCTCACAATCGATGCTGTAATCGTCACTGCAGTTAAAACGAAAATCAGAATAAGAGATGCGGTGGGTTTATTTCAAAATGCAGAGTCATTGACAACTAAAAGGGATTCCTGGACGACGACAGGAAGGGGTCTCTTTCCAATATTGATCTGTCAGGCTTCAAACCAGCGCGCCTGAGTGAAGCAAAGGAAAATTTTGAGGTAGCAAGTTGAGCCGGAGTGGCAAAAGAACAAGACAAAGATTCTCACTGTACAATGTACATGAAGATGAGCAGTTTTGAGGCAGGAGAAGTCTTGAAGTACGTTGTAATTATCAAAGTTGTATACTCCTCTACTGGTTAAATGGAGGAAAGAGATGAAAGAAATGGGACAAACTGATGTCTGTAGAAATTGATGAAGGCATGTAATGATGTATATAATTTGTAACCTCTAAAACCTCTAAAATGCCCCAACTTCTTTGTTTTTTTGTGCTAGGGTTTAATGGGGCCTGTTATGCTGTAGCTGCTAAACTTTGTAGCTGTCTTCTAAGAATTACATGTACATGTATGTACCGTACAGTGTACATGTACATAGATTGACATTTACATACATTGTGTATGTGTCCATGTACATAAAAATACATACTGTACGTGTACATGTACATTGTACATGTACATGTACCTGTACATGTACCGGTACATATGTAGGTGCAGTATGAGGAAATCAGACATGCACGAACTGTTTTCCGTTGATCATGGCTGAAGTTAATGTACATGTACATGTACTACTCGTACGTGCACTCATGTGAATACAGAACAACATGTACGTGTATAACGTAGGAAGGTCTGTAGAGAATTTCATACTAACCAAATTGGCATGTGATGATGCATCAATAATAGTGATTATACGGTAAATGACATTATGACACTGCAATACAAAATTCTACTTTGCTGTATCGCAATAAAATATTTACAGCATGGTAATATGGTCGCTTAACGTATACTAAGCATCTGAAATATTTGGACATCAGAAAACACAAGGTGCATGTAAAACTGTACATTTACCAAATTACCAGTTTACTACGTGTAGGTACTGTACATGCACATGTATGGTTAGTACATGTATCATGTGCAGTGCATGCATGCCAAAGTTTGGGCATTCGAAGATGAGGAAATAAATAATTGCTGTTGTCACTCAGTCAGTTTTTAAATGACACTAATAGTTAAGCATGAAGGTTTGAAAACTATACCAAACAATCTGAATTGAATGAAACCACAAGTTTGGTACATCAGTTTTCAATTTTGTGTGTACATATATACACGTACTTAATAGAAGTACATGTACATGTACTGTTATTCATGTACATACAGGTATGTACAATGTTCATGTTCATGTACATTGTACCGGTACATGTACCTGTAGTTCTAGTTTACATATTGTGTACATACTGTATTTTATCACCACCAAAACATCTACACGTACAATACATGTACACACAACATTTGTGCATGTGCAGGCCACTGCAGGGAACATCTACACATGTACATTGTACGTGTACATGTATGAAATACAGCATTAGTAAAATTATTTGACAGTGTCAAATTTCACTTAAATTGACAGCTAATAAATAACACAACAGTTAGTAGCTTATCAAGTACACATGTACAATGTACATGTACAGTACATGGACTAGTACATGTACATGAATGTACATGTACTTGATAATTCTATGTAAATGTATTTAAAACATGCAAAGCATTGATACTGTGCATGTACATGTGTTGATACAGGTGGTACGTGTACATGTTCTAATGCGTCCATTTAGGACAAGCAAACATGCACGTGGATCTTTAATAAAATACAGCCATTTCTGGATTTATGCATACGTATGGATTTGGTTGAACTCTTGATAGTCGCTGAGTATACATTACAATATTGTGTCTTGGATATTCTGCCCACTGTGGCTGCTGCTGCCCCCAAAAGCAATGAGTGCTCATGTGCTGATTGTAATTTTAAAATGCCTTATTACATACAACAGGGCGGATGAATAATGCTGAGGGATTACACAATGTGATCTTTAAAAAAAAAAGCCAAATAAATCAAGCGTAGAACACTCAGCAACAAATTGAACAAAGTCGTGTTCATGGTGTTCTTTCTTTCTTCTTCCCCCCCTTTTTTTGTGGGGGGCGGGCCTACAGGATTTTTGTACTGCAATAGCTTGGTCATTTTGTTTTTGAAGGAGGGAGAGGGGGCAAAAGCCTAATCCTCTTATCCCTGGTCCAAATTGAGCCACTGCATGTAGGTGCATGCATGAGGATGACAGAGTGTGTCCTAGCAAATTCTGGGTCAAGGTATTGGAATCGGGTCACACAAAAAGGTAGCCAAGAAGAGTCCCAGGCCCCCTCCCCATTATACACTGATTCAATAAACAAATGTGATTCTGACTGATAAAAAGCCAGGCCTACATGTACCTGGACAATAGGGATTTAAATACATGACATGTAGATGTACAGTACATGTAAGGTAACAAAGAGATGTTCTGGGCAGTCTCGATTGTAATTTGAATGGCTTGTGCTGTACATCTTCAACATGTATTACAGCAGAAATGTGTTTTCCGGAATCAAACTGTACCCATGTACAGGGCTCATGCAAAGTGGTGGGTTTTGCAGTATCCTTTGAGGCAAAAAACAAGATGACAAAACGAGCAAATTATATGGAAATGCAGAAATATCATAGAATCTTTACAGGTCTTTTGATACAAAAATGAGAGTTGTACACCCCATTCCAGAATTCCACACAGACACAGTTTCCAAAAATATATAGTACATGTGTAATTTGTATTTCCCCCATTTTTATCATAATTCGTTGCGATATTTCTCACCCGGTGGCATGTAATGTAATTTGCAAGAATGGAAATTTACAGTGCCTTGGAAATGCCAAGCGTTGGTTGCATCCAAGTGTACACACTACGCAGATACATGCACACGCATGAAGTTGACATTCATTTTCTGAATTTATTTCTTTTCAGCATTTCAAAATTGAGAATATGTAGTTGGTAACACTTTATTATAAAATATAAATCCATAGCATTGATGAACAAACAGTTCTGATAAAATTGATGAACAAAACCCATTCATTTCCCTTCACTCTCTTAAGTGAGCTAGCCATTACATGCACTGTCTATATCACAGTATTAAAACAATCTTTCTGTACGTTATTTTTTCTTTTTCAGCAGTTTATTTGAAGGTGAAATAAAGTTCAAACTACCGGTACATGAACACACATGCAAATGTACACCAATTTCAACAAAGTTCCAGATGGGATTGAATTGCCAACTCCTCAATATTTATCTTAAAAATAAGATTGGACAAACAAGTATAACCATATAAAATACTGGTCAAGCCTTGAAAAAAAACCTGCTTTCTTCTTAGAGCAGCTACATATACATGTATAGCATTAGCATCTACACATTTTTCTTTGGCATTAGGCTGAAAAATTATAACTATGGGTAAGAAAACTTAAAGTAAAATTCAGGTTTCTTTTGAAGGGCTTCGGCAAACCTACGTACACATGAAGCCAAGTACATGTAAATTCAAATGTGTACGTGTGTCGTGTGCACATATCTGCTCAGGCATCAGAGCCTGCGCACAATTTTCATTTTGTTTTGATTACTTGCCGGGCAAATTAAATTCCTATTTTCGGCGGGTGCTCTTCATTGAGTTTCCCCATGAGTATGAACAAATATAGGGAGGCAATGCAATTGTCCACAAACTCCGCTCTTCCTTTTTTTCATCCACTGAGCAAGGAGAATGAAATCCATGTGTGCATGAATAGAGGCATAAATTTAGACTAGAGAATTCCTTTCTTCAAATTGCTTGCACCGGAAGAGAGGGGAAGAAATAAAAGCAGACAGAATACCAGCAATCAATGGCAGGATGACCAAAGACTGAATATCTACCACGTGCAGGAAATTCTTTTCTGATCACTGTGTTCATAACCAGATTGATCAAATGATGCTTTGAGCCACAAAGCTCTTAACAGAGATCAGTTTTAAGGGAAGTCCTGCCACCCATTAAACAATTTGAGGTTACATGTACATGTAGTTCAAAATGCCCCTAACCAAAGGGCACATTTTCAGTACAGGTAAAAATTGCAAACCTTGCCCCATAATTTTTTGAATACTGGTAACGAAAGACTGCATTGTACATGTACGTGTACACGTGCATGTATGCAGAGAGTCGCACATGTATGTGCTAGCCAATGCAGTTAGATGGAAAAATATTTGGCTGTACGTGTACAGTGCCCAATAGATTTATGTACAAAATTGCTTTTTCAGCATTTTGAAAAAAAAATTAAAAATATCCTACATGTCTAAGGTGATGCATATTTTGCTTAAGTTTGCCATGGTTATTGAAATGCATAAACACGTCATTCAACTGAAGATAATTTTTTCCCAAAACATTCTTAAAACTGAGCACGAGCAGGTACAGTATCTGACAAAATGTAATCATGACCACTGACCAGACGACTGGCTCATCTTAAATTCATAACCAAAAAAGGAAAACATCTTTTCAAAGCCAGCACTGATAAGACACACTATAAGATTACGAATGTAACTTAATCTCAATGCTTTAAATTTGAAGCAATGATCTCGGCAGTGGTTCTTGAAAATATGCACGGACCTGCTGGCAGCAAGCAAAAATGCCCAACACAGCTCCCAAGTTCTTTCACTTGCGAGACTCTCCAATCAGAAACTGACATGTATCAGGTCCTCATTACTGAACCTCCCTCTTTCCCCCCCCCCCACCAATTGCATAGAGTATATAGAGGGCGCTAGACATTTGATACCTCAGTGCACCCTCCTGCCTCGTAGCAGGGACTGGTAACTATGGCAACAAATTCCTATGACACATAGAAATGAGATTCTTGAGAAAAGCATCTGTGCCAACAGTAGAGGGCGCTATAACCTGCAGAGTGGCAACATATTGTTTCATTAATTCTGAACTCCCACATGTACAGAGTACATGTACACGTACCGCATATAGATCGGTAGCCGTCTTTGAGACATTTCTCCACTTTGATGGCTGCAGCCCACTTCCTAAACAACTCAGGTCTGTTGTCCTTGATGAGAACTGCATGGAAAGATTTCCCCAGCTTTTTCCCGCTGGCATTTTGACATCCAAAAGCCTGGCAGTACACCATCATTCAGCTCGCGAGTGTATATAAACTGCATGCAGTATTAGTAGGGGGTACAGGCTGTCCGGGCCCATGCGGGAGTTTTCCGTCGTTATATCATACCCCCCGCAGTGACTGGCGGCCCATTCGAAAAGATGGCGGTTTGCGGGAAAGTGAATTCGACCACCAAATTTCATGATTTTTTTCTCTTTATGAAAGTCATAGGTGAGTAGCACACATGTAATTGTAGGTTGTTTTTAACATCCTATCAGATAAGCCAACATTTTTCTTCGTCCCAATGCAGTGCCCACCAACTTTTTTATTATGACAACAAATACATGTAGGTCATGTCTGTGGAACCTTGTTAATGCCAGGCACATGTGCATAGGGCTACATCCACACTAAAACCGTGGCAGCAATCTGCCAAGAGTGGGTACCACCAGACCATCTGAAATTCCTCAACTCTAGATCTCAGGAGTCGATGTCACGAACAGCGCCACCGCACGGTATATAAAATTAGAAATTTAAATTTCCAATTGTATTTCTATACACTTAAGAGTTAAGACCACTCATGACTAATCAAACAAAAATTATTTGTACAAAAAAAGAAGCCTCCCAAAACATTTGGGCAATTTAAAAGTGCGCCCTCAAGAGTTTGCAACGTGTTGGCCAATCACAATGCACAGTCCGCACATTGTGTTTGGCCAATGCATTGTGACTGTGTAAAATCTTGGGTAGACCCTAAAGGCGGCCAAGTAAAATGCTGCAGGTCACAACTGAATACTGTGGAAGGTCAATGGGTCCCGAAGTTAATTTATGCTAAGCAGCCATGAATACATTTGCCGTACAGTACGGCATTCTACTTGGCCGCCTTTACTAGAGTCTACCAAAATCTTGAGGGTGCCCAGGCTATACTACTTGTGAATCAACCGTATCCCAATATTGATCATACAATTTAAATCCTGCATGTTATTGTTAATGTTATAATAATTAATTAATATATTAATATTTATCTATTCTATCTTACTACTACTAGTTATACTTAAATTATAGTACTGGGCCCTTGCACCATCAAAAGACTGGCAGTGGTGGCAGACACAAGTGAGCCCTGGCAATCCTCCTAGTTGCGGTAACCGTAACCCTCATCCTCCCGAAGGTCGGAGACCTGAGGGTTACGGGAACGTATGTACAAGATTATATGCGAGGTTCTTGTTTTTACCATTTTGGAAACACCACTGTCCCGATTGCCCCCTTTTTCCACCCTTTTGAAAATCGCCACACACAATCTAAGGACATGCACTTGATCCCAAATGTATACTGAATGTGATCAGATAACTCAAAACATCGTGGGTAAAATACTTTTCCGAAAAACGGGCAGAAACTCACCCAAATACTGTCTGTAAATGTCCCGTCAACGTCTCCGCCAGGTTCGGAATCCGAACCTGGCGCCTCGACCAATCAGCGCTTAGTCTCGTGACGTATACCCGCACGACGGCTATTTGCTGTTTCGCAATAACAGTCCACACTTGTGGTGCGTGCGCAGGTCATCGCCCTGTGAAGAGCCGACTGGTACTGTATACAACCATGGATACAACACGTGCGCTGTACATGTGATTGTACGGTACATGTACATGTACGGTACATGTACATGTACCGTACATGTGCAAGCATAGTACCAAAGAATACTCATGTACGTGTGTGTGCGTAGCGTACGGGTTCATACTGTACATGTACATGTACATGTACAGTACTGTACATGTACATGTACAGTACTGTACATGTACATGTACACTGTACTGTTGTACATGTACAGTATATTACGTGTACAGTACATGTACATGTACATGTACACGTATTATCAAAGAGTATTCTTTGGTACTATGCTTGCACATGTACGGTACATGTACATGTACCGTACAATCACATGTACAGCGCACGTGTTGTATCCATGGTTGTATACAGTACCAGTCGGCTCTTCACAGGGCGATGACCAGCGCGCGCACCACGAGTGTGGACTGTTATTGCGAAACAGCAAATAGCCGTCGTGCGGGTATACGTCACGAGACTAAGCCCTGATTGGTCGAGGTGCCAGGTTCGGATTCCGAACCTGGCGGAGACGTTGACGGAATATTTACAGACAGTATTTGGGTGAGTTTCTGCCCGTTTTTCGGAAAAGTATTTTACCCACGATGTTTTGAGTTATCTGATCACATTCAGTATACATTTGGGATCAAGTGCATGACCTTAGATTGTGTATGGCGATTTTTAAAAGGGTGGGAAAAGGGGGCGATCGGGACAGTGGTGTTTCCAAAATGGTAAAAACAAGAACCGCGCATATAATCTTGTACATACGTTCCCGTAACCCTCAGGTCTCCGACCTTCGGGAGGATGAGGGTTACGGTTACCGCAACTAGCAATCCTCCCTATTACTCATAGTAATACCATGGAGGAAGGTCTATTTTCCTTCCTCCATGCTAAAGTAATAGTATATCACAGTGATACTGATGTGTACATGATGTACATGTACACATGTACACTACAGTGTATACTGTATCACTATCAATTACAGCCGGCCAGGTTTGAAACACTCAGTCAAATTATGACCCAAATTCTGATGTGAAATCTTGAATCATACTTAATATTAATCATCAGACACTGTTGGTCTTTACTGCTAATTTGTGATTGGCTAATGTGGCTGGATTGGGGTATGACCAAGCAGCACATAATTAATTATTATAATGAGGGCCTTCCAATCAAATTAAAAAAGACAAACACCAGATCAAACTCAAAGATGGCAGCATGCGAAGCTACCATAAAACAACTGGCGCATCATATTCAAGCACAAAACGTCCAAGAACAAAAAGCTAAAAGCGCACATTTCCACGGACGAATTTTTCTCAAGATGGGTTAACAGCAGTGGGCGTTCTACATTTACACCATCCATTCCTTCGCCCTCTCACGGGATACTCATTTGGGGAACATTTGAGGGGAAGAACTTACCACGTTTGTTGATCAAGGAAGAGCACCCGGAAAAATCACGCACAAAGGGAGCACATCTAGAGGGCGCTTTTGCTATATTACCGCGCACAAAATGACATGCAGAAAAGCAACGAACGGGTTTTCACTGCACAAACAAGGCCCCCGCGTGCCTTACCCAAGGTACACCATGTCCCCAAAGTAATAAACAAAAACATTATTTAGGAATACAAAATTACTACCTTTAAATAAAGTTAATTAATGCTTATTTTAATAACTCTCTTTTTGTTGTATTTGTGCACAAGATGTGTGCGCGGTGAAAATATATCATTAAAAAAAATAAAACACGACAGGGTGTTGTGCGACTATGGTAAAGTGGAAAACAACATGGCTGCCTCCATGTAACGAAAATGTAGCTGAAGTGAAACGGACGTCAAATCTCATTATCCAACATCAGATCGAGAATGCCAGACAAACAGAGGCGTATTTCATGGCGGCTAAGGTAGGCTGGCGTGGTTGATGCAATGTGCAGTACTTCCTTTCAGAGAAATACGCCCATATTTTTCGCCCCAAAATAACAATAACATGATTAATCAAATGATTAATCAAGTAGTAAGTACTAGTATAACATTAAGTTTAACAACATCAAAACATGTCATTGACAATGACATTGAACAAATTTGAATGATTGACTGGTGGGTCGTGATGATGGGTGATAACTGACGGGGTTCAAACAAATTATAACGATGACGTATGCTAAATCAGTAAATGATAAAAGTCAAACTTACTGAACCGGTGAAATAGGTCTAGTTACTTTAAGTTGAAAGTTTAAGTTAATTTAGTGATCCAATGACAATGTTTTTTTAGATTCTCCCATTCTAAACAAAGATTGAAAATATTTTGACAATGTTTAGAAATTAGAGTAGACTAGATCAGTTAAGTTATTACATTTTTTTTATAATAATAATATTAATCTTAAGTTACTTCAAACATTAATCATTGTGCTGTTTTCTTAAGACTATATCAACGTTACCATATTGCAATTACTATAATTGTCAGTATAAATTGCTTTCATTTCAGTAAAAATTATTTTTGCTTCTCAGATTTAGATAACGCCGTGAGTGCAGATGAGTGATGACCACCCCAAGGGAAATCACTCATAATGGGGTGATACCGAAACCTGAGAACGGCAGCCAGCATCATGGCTCCGTCAAGATAAAGCCGGGTGCAGCGCTCCCCAAGGAGGAGAAGGAGGAGCTGATCCGTCCACGCCGGATCCCCCACCAAAATGTCGTCCATAGGCTCTTCCACCGCCAGACCCACCGCTGCAAGCCAGCCACCCAGTTCCACGTGGCCCGCTCCTTCCACCAGAACGTCTTCCCAGGGTTCACCGTGGTCAACGTGGAGAAGCCGCCCTGCTTCTTGCGCAAGTTCTCACCGGATGGCCGGCACTTCATCGCCTTCTCAGCCGACCAGACCTCGCTGGAGATCTACCGGTTCCAAGGGCCGGCGGCGGCCTGCGACCTGCTGCAGCGGATCAGCAAGCGGGCGCCTGTGGACGTGGTGGAGGCGCAGGGCATCCGCGGCCAGCTCTTCCGCCGGTTCTTTGCCCTGCTGCACGTGGTCAGCGTGGCGCCGAACGGCGAGCACCTGAACCGGGAGTGCAGTCTCTTCACGGACGACGGCCGATATGTCATCGTTGGCTCGGCCGCCTATGTGCCTGAGGAGCCCTACCCGCAGTTCTACGACGTCTACCGCAACAACGAGTCGGTCTCGCCCAACCCGCGCTCCCCGCTGGAGGACTACTCCCTGCACCTAGTGGACTTGCAGCTGGGTGTCCTGTGTGACTCCAGGACGTTCAAGTGCGACAAGGTCTTTCTCTCCCACAACCAGGGCCTGTACCTTTACAAGAACATCCTGGCCATCCTGTCTGTCCAGCAGCAGACCATCCACATCTTCCAGGTAACGCCCGACGGGAACTTCATCGACGTGCGGACCATTGGCCGTTTTTGCTACGAGGACGACGGCCTGGTGCTGTCGGCCGTCCAGGAGGGTGGCCTCCATCCGCCTCACAGCGCAGCTACGGCGGCCGCAGCAGCGGCCGCCGCCAGGCCCTTCCGGGAGACCTCCATCAACTCCCTGAAGCACAGGCTCCTGGTGTACCTGTGGGAACGGGCCAGTCAGCAGGGCACGCCCCGGGCCATGCGTCGCTTCTTCCAGTACTTTGACTACTTCCGCTGGCTGCGCATGTGGAAGATCCAGCTCCTGGATGAGGGCCACCTCCTGATCAAGTACGCCAGCGAGGACGTGGTGACGCTGCGCACGCAGGACCCCAACTCGCAGCCCTCCTTCTTCGTTGTCTACAACATGCTCAGCACCGAGGTGGTGGCCGTCTTCGAGAACACCTCCGAGGAGCTGCTGGAGCTCTTTGAGAACTTCTGCGACCTCTTCCGCAACGCCACCCTCCACGCCCATGCCCAGTTCACGTGCTCGGCCTCCAGCAACATCTACGCTCGGCAGATTCAGCGGCGGTTCAAGGACACCATCATCCACGCCCGCTACGGAGGCCACACGGAGGCGGTCAAGCGACTTCTGGCTCAGCTGCCCATCAGCTCCCAGTCCTACAGCAGCAGCCCCTACCTTGACTTGTCCCTGTTCAGCTATGACGACAAGTGGGTGTCGGTTATGGAGAGGCCGAAGACCTGTGGCGATCACCCAATAAGGTTGGTTACTTACTGCAGTACAACTTATTCAGAAAGAACTTAACAAAAGATCTTGTGGGAATTAATGTCTTGTCTGTAAGCCACACACCACAAATCATTTGAAACGGGGCAGTTGGTGAGGTAAGTTACCAGATTAGGATTATTAATGTTTGAAAAAAAGTGAGTGGACAGGGCAGATCTTTCACAGTAATTGATGGCATGGCCATGAGTCTGAATTTCACCACAACAGCAGAGCTCTTAGTCTGCATTACGCCATTTTTTTTAAAGCACAAAACTATAACGTAAAACTATGTAGTGGGTGGTACTATCCCATTTAAAGAACCCTTGTCAAATTCACTGTCTCTCCTTATCCCTCTTAAGGTTTTACTCGCGGGACTCAGGCATCCTGAAGTTCAAGATCCACGCCGGGATGCTTGGCCGGCCCTCCCCTCCGTCAGCGCGCCGGCTAGTGGCCTTCACCTTTCACCCCTACGAGCCCTTTGCCATCTCAGTCCAGCGCACCAACACGGAATACGTCGTCAATTTCCACGTCAGACATCAGCCAATGGACTGACCCGGCAGAGTTGTCGTAGAGTTACCCCTGATAATCACACACCGCTCATTGTAAACCGGAAGGCAGCCTGAGGTCTTTCACTCACGCCTGGATCAGGCTCGGACTCAGTCTTTGTCCCCATCTCTCAAACCTGGACAGTACAGGTGGTGGTCTGTCAGTGAATCTATCTGTTGCCATCCTGTTCAGTACAAAAATATTCACCCCAAAATTGTGGTCAAAATTATGTTCTTAAGCAGTTGTCACATTGTAAAAGGAGTCCAAGTTTGAATTTTTATTTTGAATAGGGCCACGGTTTTTAGTGGAACCTTTCATGCATGAACTTTTGATAGTGATTTCACCTTTGTTTGGGAAAATCTGTGTGCGCTTTGGATATGAACCACTGTGCACTGGAGCGAAAATCCAATTCTTATTTTTTTTCAGTGATGAAAAGTGGCAACTAACTTTAAAAAATGACCAAAAATATATCTCAAAAGTTTACAAAGCGTGACTCTTCTATCCTGGCAGGAACTTTTTCATCCTGGGTGCCCCAACAAGAATGGTCAAACAGGACTAACAAAAATATAAATTATGAAGTTGTTCATTTATTATTTATAGCATGGGTTTTTTGCTTACGATTTAAATTAGTCCTCTTTTCAAGCCTAAGTGAATGAGGTAATGAGATTGTCATTGATTTTCCACAAAACTGTAATGACTGTGAGTGGGAAAATGTGGATTGGTTGTGTTGGATGTCTTAATAGTGTGGAGAAATGGCGATGGAAAGCCAGGTTTTGGCTGACTTATAGTTAAAAGGAAATGTGCTAATGAACTTATTTCTTGTCATGTATATTTACTTGTTGCATTCATTTCAAAACCAAATCTGCTCAGAATAATAAAATTATTATGTAATACCTGAGTTCTTATTCCTTATGACCAAATGAAATTTGGTAATGTGCAGTTGTGAATAAATGTAAAGTACCATTACCTTTTTAACCTTAATAACATCAGTCTATTCTTTATCCCAATGTATTATTTTGGAATTCCTGTGTAAACATTAATGTTATTGTGGTAATAATAAAATGGTTTCCACTGAAACAACCTCCGAATTGACCAAGACAGTCCATCTCTGAGAGTTGATGGGGGTGCAGCACACTAATTCCATCCACAATGGCTCTGTTAAGCTGATTATCAAAGTTGGGACCAACAACTTTTGTTAAAAGGGGTCTTTGGAGGATAATTAAGTGATATAGTGTACAATAAATGAAGCTTAAGACAACCTTGGGGTTCACTCTGTTTGGAACATGTGGCTGATCTGGTTGTAGAAGTGGAGGGGTCCAACCCAAAATCCTTGCAGAAATGACAACACATTTTGGCGATTTTTTTACTGGGGGAATTACTAATTAGTAGAGCATTTAATCGGCAAGGGGCACAAAAATTGAAAAGAATCAGAGAGATCAAGATCCAAACTACAATTTTCAGTATAGCTACAAGAATTGAGAAACTTTTGCGTGTGGAATAATTGGCTTTGAAAGTTATTGGTTTTGCACAGTGGTCAATGGAAGCGCGATTTAGTGTTCTGCTGAACGTTGTGAATATATAGCGCCCTCTGTTGTTGATTTTTTTTCAATTAAAGATGGCAGCGCCCGTCAGAATCTTTGATGAGATGTGAAGAGCATTAATGATAATAAGAAAAAGCAATTATAATCGAAGCGACATATTTTTTTCATACAGCTGTCAGAGACCTAGTGGACCAGCTACCTTTAATTTATAATATGGACGACGAAGCTTTTTACAAGCGTTTGCCCAAAATCGTAAGTTTTTATAGATAAGCCGGTGTGTGCCCTGTGGCTGTGCCTGTGTAGTGTGTTATGCCTATGCAGTATGCCATGTATGCAGTGTGCACTGTGCACTAACATTAGTAACAAGTATGGCAGGGTCACTGTGTGACTAGTTTGCGACCGTGGTGTTGCACTGATTATACATCAACGTGGTCAGTTGTCCAAAGGCATAACTCAGTTCCAACTTCCATTCACGTCAATCCGAATCTTACATTTAATTTTGGCAAGATTTTTAATATAAATTAAATATTCATATAATATTGTAATTAATTCATCAAAATAATATGAATCAAGAAACATGTAATCAAATCAAATGAGCAAGCATTAGGCCCTTGTTGCCCTAGTTCTTGCATGAATGATAATGATTTATATCTGAGTAACCCATTGTATTTTCATTGCTGAATTTCATGCACTATGGGAATTGGTATTATTACCTTCAATCTAAACAGAAAAACAAACCCAAATGAGAGTTAGCTAGTTACTGTAGTCTAATGTTTGCAATACGCAAGTGTTGCAAATTGCTTGCTCACTAGAACGAACCTGAGATCTTTAAAAGTTGGGGAGGTCAACCTGTGTCTGTCTCTCATGACCTTTATTCGAAGGTTTAATGACCGCGACAGAAACAGACAGGAAGGGAGAAAAGTATTAGTACGAAAGACATAAGATGGTGGACAATAAATAGAGAGATCAAGCAGAAGTGAGAGCATCAAAGTAGTGATAATCAGTGGCAGAAAGTAAAGGAATTGGAAGTAAAATAATGATCGTATTGATTTGTGCAAAACAAATAATATCAAAATGATAAAAAATGTCGAATGTGACCATCATCAAAAACTGTTCAGAAAGCTTTGAGCTGCCATTCTAGATGATTGTAACTTATGGCAGAGTGATTCAAACCACGTTTAAAGTATGTTTTCCCTTTTTTGACTTTTTGAAGGAGCTTCATGCACACATAAATGGTTCTATAAGTACAGAAACGATAGAGGAGCTACTCGCTTTGAACCAGAAACAGAAGAGGCCTCATCTAGACCTAACAGCATTGAACCAGTGGAAGGCAGCCGTTCAGAAAGGAGAGAGGATGACGCTGGATGGGTACTTTAAAACTATTGCCTTTGCTCCTTGAAAAGTTAAGTTTGAAAAGCTGCATCTACTTTGTGTGATCCCTGAACTGTCGAGCCAGGGTTAACAAGTGATGGTGATTATATGCAGCTGTGTGAATCCTCTTTGGGTGATCTGCAAATTGTCTCAGACTGCTTCTTACTGGTGCCTCTCCACCCCAGAAGAGACAGTTAACCATTTGGGAAGGTCCCATCTCAGGGGTGGCTTAGTGGGTGAGGTGGGTAAAGTGAACTGGGTTAGCTCAGTAGGTAGGTGGTAGAATGTCAGTACATTAATACTACAGTACAGGCCTGGGTGCACCTTATAGTCCAGTCACATTTTTCTTTGCCTTTTTTCCTAAAGTTAAGCTCTGTGTGCTTTTTTTTAGCTGCTTTGCTATGTTCAGGCTGATCCACCAACTTGTCGACAATTGCGAAGCAGTCGGCATTGTCACCCGCAATGTCATACGAGAGTTTGCCGAGGACGGAGTCAAGTATCTTGAGCTGAGGAGCACCCCGAGAGATGTCCCAGAAACTGGTGGGTGCAGGCTGGAGAGCCCGATGAAAAATCTATAAAAAAAATGGGGAAATCCCCCATCTTCAAAAAATATGTTTATAAAAATGTCATGTTCACAACCCAAGTGCAGTCAAAGTTATCTTTGCCATTTTTCAATGAATGCACATATGTGGTGGGGTCCAACAGTATGTGGGTCTGTCATTCAGTTTGAAGGTCAATTGAACTGTCTTAATCAATTGACAACTTACTGTACAGCATCCTTTTATGATAGATGATCGTTTCACGATTAATGAATGGTTCTTTCTTGAAGGAATGACAAAGAAAAGTTATGTGGAAACGGTCCTTGCCTCAATCAGCCGGTGTAAGGCAGAGGGAGTTGACGTGATTGTAAGGTGAGTGTATGTGTATGTACATGGCTTGAAAGCAGTAGGAGCTGAATGGCTTTTCCTCCTCAAGTTTGAAATGAGCATACTCAAGTTGAGGAAGTGTGGAAAACAAACCCCAAATAATTGCTGTAATCTGTGGCTTTGTTGCTCTGCTTGTTTCAACATGCATCTGGATTCTGGATCATCAAACCAATCTGCCGATCTATATAATCTTGGTTATGGAAAGGGAAGCATATTGTAGCTGTCCAATTTTAGAGACTCCCGACTAAAACTGGAGACACGTTCTCTTTCTCTCAGTGGTAGTGGTCATTTCCTAACAAACCCTCTTTTGTGCCTTTCTCTTTTTCTCTCCCTCGCCCATCTTCTCTCTCTTTCTCTCTCTTTCTCTCCCTTTCTCTCCCTCTCACTCCCTCCCCTCAACCTCTGTCTCTCTTCCTTTCTCTCTGCGTATCTCTGCCTGCCGATGTCTCTATGTGTCTCTCTCCCCTCTCTTTCTCTCTCCCTCTCCATCTCTTTCTCCCTCCCCCTCATTCTGTCTTTCTCTTCCTCTGTCTGTCTGAAGATTTCTTCTGACCATTGACCGAGGACGGGACCTGCAAACTGCACGAGAGACCGTTGAACTTGCCAAGGAGTTTCAAGTCTCCAGTGATGGGGTGGTAGTTGGCATTGACTTAAGTGGGGATCCCAGTGTGAGAATTTATTTTTTTTCAATCTCAAAATTTAGTGGGCTTGACATTTCGATCCCAAATCTCAGCTGAAAGGAAACAATGTACTTAATAAACAATTAATAAAGAGTAGAAAAATTGATCCAAATTTCCACCCAAGCCTTCAGCCTAATGGGTCATTACCCCCTGGTACTTCTCCTGAAAAAGTTATCCAGTTCTTAGGTTGGGGCCTTCCCAAATACTCAACTCTTCTTTTTATGGCAATGGGGTTGTAAATTAGTGCAGTGTCTCCAGGGATTACAGCCCCTTAAACCATAGAAAAATGACTGTGGAAGATCTCAGTTTGGTTGGAATGAATTAACTAACGTATATCATAGAATGTTGTGCAATTTAAAATTTTAAAGATAAAATAAATTTCAGGGTTCACAATCCATGTATAGTTCCTGTTAATAGTATTCATTCTGTAAAATGTATGAAAATTTTGCAAGAGATCTCAACAGAATGTTCTATCTGTTGTTGTTGACAGAAAAACGATGCCAGGGAATATATACCCCTCCTGAAAGAGGCAAGGGAGAGTGGACTAAAGTTGGCTATACATACAGCAGAGGTTAGTATGAAAGATGAATTCTCAGTAAGAAATGATGATATTTGAGTAGTAATCTGACAATGATGGTAGGTGTCTTGATCGAACGGTTAGAGCATCTGTCTGCAGTGCAGAAGGATGCTGGTTCGAATCCCACTCGGACCAGAAGCCGGAAAACTCTCACCATCCACCCAGTTTGGGTACCTGGGTCTCTTTAGAGCTGGGGGAAGGTTGAAAGGTGGCTAAGAAAGGAACTGGCCACCCTACCTCATCATGAAGTGGCCTTGTAAATACGTTTCTCTAATAAGGCACATCCCCTATGCTATAATAACAGTATGATCCCACTTCAATTCCCTCCAATTCCAGTATTAATTTGAAAATTTGGACACTGAAAACCTCTTCAAATCCCTTGATATATAACTAAATTCTCAACTACTGTTGATTACTTTGCATCTGATAAAAAAAGGCCCATTTTGCAAATCTTTACAGATTCCAAATGTGGAGGAAAGTCTATCATTGGTCCAGTTGCCTCCAGATAGAATTGGTCATGGCACATACCTGCAGCAAGACAAAGGTGGCTCAGATGAGATTGTGGAAACTGTCAGCAAATATAGGACCCCTATTGGTATGTTGTAGAGGAAGCTTCTTACAATTCTGTGCGGTATTGCAGACTTAGATCTCTGTATTGGTGAAATCCAGACTCGTGGTCATGCCATCAATGACTGTAATGTGACGGGTTTGCCTTGTCAATTCACTGCACTTGATAATCCTGATCTGGTGAACTACCTCACCAACTGCCATTTTGAATATGTTGTGGTTAACAATACATACAGAATAATAGTATTACGGGAGTTTGTTATGTTTGGGAAAAAGGACACGGAAAGGTCTTTACAAAGCCATTGCTTTGGCTCTGGCTCTTGCTTGGTCTCTCTGAAAATAGAAAGTTTGGTTTAAAAAAAAGAAGAAGTTTTTTCATTAAAATCTGAATACAACACAACCACTACCTAAAATCTGCACTTTTCTGCACATTTTTACTCTAAAATGGATTTCAGAAAAGAAAATGATTCTTGAGTGAAATTCAAGCTTGAAAAATAAACAATCTTTATTGTAAATGCCTCTTTTGATCTTTTTCCGAAGTTATATTTGTTTCCTTGTGCATGTACTTGTATCACTGGCATTGCAACCTTTAATGATATTGCGCTTAGATGTTGTTTTCAGGTGATATACAAAAATGTTGCAAACTGCTTACTGACTAAAATTACCAAAATGTAAATCTTCAAATTTAGTGGGCCTGACGTTTCGATCCTAGCAGGACCTTTCTCAAAGGCAGCTTTGAGAAAGGTCCTGCTAGGATCGAAACGTCAGGCCCACTCAATTTTTAGATGTTGTTTTATAACACACGTCACATACCAGTTGGCAGCAGTGCAGTTTCACCAGTAGTTATCTGTCCAGCTTAGCATTGGCATTCAGTTCCTTGTACATGGCTTCCTCTGTCCTTCATGGTCCAGCACCCTCATGTAATATTTACTTGGGAGTGAATTAACAGCATCCGATATTCTCTAGTCTTCAAATATTAATGCTTATGGAGTGCCTAGGTTATTGCCTCATGTGAAAGTGCATCATGTGAAGGGATGTGGGGGTGAATGCTGCTAAGGTGGTTGGTTCTTTGATTGTTGGAGAGAAGCATATAGGCCACAGCAGTCAGGGTCAATGCTGTAACAGCACTGAGGCATGTTAGGCAACACTAATCCCAACCACTTCATCCCCAAGGGCCTCGGGACAGTCCATTTTCCATGAGGGGTGTGCCAAGTCAAGAACCTCTAAACTTAATCATCATTAAAATATACCAAAAAAAGTACAAAGTGATGGGAACTTTTCATAAATGAGGGACAAAATAGGGACCTCATTTACACATATACATGCGGACCATTACTCAGGAATATAATACATGTAGTAACAAAATGTATATTGTATAAAAGCATCTCTATGCTGTTACTGTATTTCCCAATTGCCCTGGAAGCTCATTTATTTACATTAAGGTCTTTTACAGATCCAAAAGAAAGGAAACTGACTAGGAATTTAAAAACAATTTATAATAGCAAAGCCATTTGCTCTAGAATCACAAGTTAGTGTATAATTTTTATCTCAACATTTACTGGGCTTGATGCTTCGATCCTAGCAGGACCTTTCTCAAAGGCAGAGAGGTATATTTTTTATCACGCATCCAGTGCTCTTTTACAAGACAGGATGCCATTTGAACATTCATTGTCATGCGCCTCATTATTAATAATACCGCTTTTGCCGATTGCAGAGCTTTGTCTGACATCCAACATGGTCGGCCAAACTGTGTCGTCGGTGGACAATCATCACTTCAAGTTCTGGTATGAGCGCGGCCATCCATGCGTCATATGTGTAAGTCAAAAATGAGGCAAGACAAGCACCCGCTAAAAATCAATCCAAATCTTCAGCGGAAATCCACCTTTGTTTTGTGATTGTCGATGAATGTGAACAATTCTACTGAGTTTCTAAGTATAGAATCAACACTTCTGTTGGGAAGGCTGCCATCTAAAGGCTGGATAGCTCAGATGGTAAGAGCACGGCATCCGTAATGGCTTTCTACCCCATTATGCACTGTGAGTAATGAATTGTCAAGGCACAAATTTAATGTGATCACCCAAAGTCAAAAGCAAAATGAGTTTGGTACCTTCCAGAAGACATACATGTAGTAAAGACAGGGACATTTTATGTATATTCAACCAACATGGGTAGCAGTGCATGAACAATTACAGAATCGTGTGAGGAATACCCGGGGAGGGAAAGGCTAATGAACCATTCCAAGATACATTAAAACACAATAACCCAACATCTTCTCATTGCCGGATGGTACCAGAATGCCTGTATCCTTGACTGAACAAAAACGGATGTACGCAAGATTTTTAGCATAAAACGGGTCCCTCTTATTTTTTTCTTAGAAAAATGTGCAAAAAAATGGAAAACTGCTTTCTGACCCAAATAACCCAAATGTAGAGGGCCGGGCATTTTGATCTTAGCAGTATCTTTTTCACAATCAGTTTTTGATTACAGTACTTTTACAGTGTTGGAAAATGTAGTTCAAAAAGTTGCATCAACTTTGTGTGCTACTTGAAGAGCTGTAGCCAGGTTTACAGCAAATTGATGTGTGCAGATGAATGAAAATAAGGGCATGATCCCCGAAGATATTTGACTGGCGCCTCCACCCCAGCAAAGATCGTTGGTTGTTTTGGAAGGCAGCCATCTTAGGGCTGAATAGCTGAGTTGGGAAGGATGTTGTTAAGTTAAGCCAGAGGCCTCAGGTTCAAGTCCTGGTCTGTTCAATTTACTTGTTTTTCTTCCAGACGGACGACAAGGGCATCTTTGCAACATCTCTATCTAAAGAGTACCAGCTGGCTGCCCAAGCATTCAACTTGACGCTGCAGAAGCTCTGGGTGATGTCCTTTGGCAGCATTGCCTGCATCTTTGCAGATGACGCCACCAAGGATGAGCTCAGGCAGCGCTGGATGCAGGAGAGATCTAGACTTGTCTGAGTCTGCGAATCTGCATCAATCCGCATCTCATATTATTCCCAATTGGAGGCATCCACATTGTATTCCCCTGAAGAAACGAAAAACCCCACCTTTCCGTACCCTCTAAGAATAATCCCCAGTGTATAGTAGTCAGGTGAAACCTATTATTCCCCCATCCCCCCTTTTCCCCTCATATATCAATATGATCCCATATTTATTATGCATTCCTTCAGTATAAATTCAATTGTACGTGTTTCTGGATGTGGTGAAATTTGTGTACATGTAAGCATAGCTTGTACTGTATTGTATTATTCAAAGTTGTTGACCAACTCAGCATTATTAATCCAGGATTTCTGGTTGCAATTATGATTTTTTTTTAAACCCCAACAAAACAAGGGAACGTATGCTCCCACAAAACCACTTATAGAAATGAATTTCAAACAATAGACTTGCACCATTCTAATAACCTTTTAATATTATGTGTGAGAACATATATTGAATATTTTCTCATGACATATTTCCTCGATTTGATAGGATTGGTGTGCTTCTGCATGACACCATTAGTCTAGTATTAGGTATGTCAAGATGGGTAGGCTTCATATTTGGAGCATCTGCAATCTTTCTGATGAGTATGTACGGGAAAATAACAACTTAAGAATAGCACTAAAGACTAACCAGTTAGCAAGACAGCAGATGAGGTAGTTGAGGCAGTTGAGGTAGTTGAGCTATCTGATGTACCATCCCTAAGTTGTTATTTTTCATCAGAAAAACAGGGATATCTTTAGTACACATTTCCAAGATGTTCCCTGGGAAGATATACTCTTTTTCCGAAGCGGCAATAAAAACTTAGACTTTCATGCAAATTATGTTTTGTGTCAGTAATGAATAGACAAAAGGAGGTTCTGATTAGAGTATTCACTTTATGAGGTGCTGAGGGAGATTTGGCAGAGTAGATGAGAGAAACGCTCAAAGCACAAGAAATTTACCTCAAAGTATTTGGGATGGATTGTGTTTAATGATAGTGAAAATTTAAACTGAGAAGAAATGAGTGTTGAGAATACCTCAGTCTCATACTGTACAATAAAAATTGTTTAATTACACATTACAAAAGTTGCATTGTATCTCTGAAATGATCAAAAGGCTGAATCAGTTTTGGCAAATAAAAAGAATTGTCTTTAAGTTGATGTACCTAATGAATTAGTCTGGATTCTGTGTTCCAAATAATGCAGTAGTCAGTAGGCATGCTTATCATCTTTGGATTATCAAATTTCTATGTTTTGATTATTGGAAAACCACAGCAAAAACCTGGTAAAGATTGGTAACTGGAATCAGAGTCTTTGTTATAACGAGATGTGCCTGAACTAAGGAAGCCAAAAGCTGTACCCATTGCATTGCATGGAAGTCAGGGACCTGGTTGGATTTTCAGTAAGGCAGATCCAAAATTAAGGCAGAGTCCGAATTCATCAGTTATAGCTTGAAAGTACACCCACGAGCTTATGGAAAACGCTCAATAGTGGCTGCAGTCAAAGTCCCCTACACACACGAGCTTATGGAAAACGCTCAATAGTGGCTGCAGTCAAAGTCCCCTATGGCTTGTGTCTCATTTCTGGCTGCAGCCAGTGAATGGCTTACAGTTGAGTGGTTGTGAGTCAGGAGTGTATATTTGTAATCGAATCTCTGATGGATCACACAGCAGTGGCCTTCCAGGGCGTGAATGACTCATTGCACATCCCGCATGATCCGATGAAGTCAAAGTGTACCTAAATACACTGAAGGTACTGGACATGGCTAGCCCATACACTACATAAACAAACCAAAATATTACCAAAGTAGCACTCACATGAAATCCACAGTAAAAAGAGGAAAATTGGGACGGCCTGGTAATTCACGGAGATGGGACCTTGAGGCAGACACAAAGATGATGAGCAACACATGGAGGGAAGTCCCAGGGAACTAGGGAGAATGGCACACAGGACAAACTTGTTGGCCTTAAACCCAGGAGGGATGGTGGGCATCCATAAGAAAGTGGCGGGCTGGAGAGTTGCGCAGCATTTCGGCACTGCCCTGAGTTTGACATCAATCATGCCCTTCCCAAGTTCCTGTAGGAGTTGCAGACCTCCCTCCATGCTTCCTCCACCCTGGGCCTGGCCTCGGGGTCACCCCACTCCTTCCGCACGTCCTCCCAGCCACCCTGGGTGACCATCACATGCTGATTGTCCGGCTGGGAGCGGTGGGTGTCAAGGGACAGGACGAGGTCCGCCACCAGCTGAGCCATCACGCACACGTACAGGACGTCCCATTCGGGCTCGGTGAGCGGGAGGACGGACTCAAATCCGGCCAGGAGCACGGCCGTGGCCGCGGCTGGATCGGCCACCGGCCAGTACAGCATGTAGGCCATGGCGACAGCCACCTCGAAGACCAGGCAGCTGTAGGTCATGTCAGTGAAGTCAATGACCCCCGTGATGTCGTATCTAAGGCCACCGTTGGACATACCATTATCTGTCGACGGTGGACTCTTTGATGGACTCTTTACAACAATGATATTGTCGTCATTGTAATCACCATGAATGAGACCTGGTTTAAAAAAATAATGATAATAATAATAATGAATGATTATTAAGTGCTATTTCCTCCTAAATGCTCAAGGTGCAAAACAATTACTGGTAGAATGAAAAGAAGAACACAAGATAGAAAATTACCATACATATACAAATAGGAAAGCAGAAAACATCTACCTATCTTGTAGAGGACCTTAATGGGTGAATAACCGATCCCCCACTTAGTAAGAACTATTGGTATGATCTTGCATTGAGAAGAGCTGGCAACTCAACAATGCAGGCATGATGTGCTCTGCTTGTCATCATCAGGAGAGTCATTCTTGAAAGAGACACTGCACTTAGTGTCATTGCAAATATTCTATATTGTGACTTCACCAAGCAAACCTTCCAAAATTATAAAATTATTTTTTTTGCTGAGAGTAACATGTCCATAGATAAATAACATGACGGTTGGCCGTGATAAAAGCCCTGGTAGCTGTGTTTCTGTTATAATTTAAGTGCTGCTCATCAAATGCAGCAGCAATAAAAATCACTCTTACACTTTCTCAGACTCCCAATTTTGGGTGTGACCTCCCTCTGGAAGGCCTCCACAATGCTCCTCATGACTTGACATCTCTCTTCATCTTGGACCACGTCCAGATGATTCAGTATGAGGGGGAAGCACTCCAGTGACCATTCGGTCTTGGCAGACTTGGTCTTGAAGCTGTCAGGAATGTCTTTGTAACCCTATAGGTAAAGAGTGGAGTAGATTGGGTTGATAAGTACAGAAAGCTAATTTAAAAGCCATTTGAAATGATACTATATGACTGGCAAAGATGAAGTGAATCATTTTCTACATTTTTGTTTCATTATTGTAAGTAATGAATCGAGAGGGCTGTTCACAACTTGGCCCAATTTCATGAACCCTTCCAAGCATGGAACGTTTTCCTTGTTTGAAAACAAAGATCATCAACCCCCAAACCTGATGTCACTTTCTTTATAGTTATACAATGTATTCTTATAATGAAAATAAAAGTGTATGGAGTCGTAATAGCTGTATGAAGCCCTTTGTGGCTGAGCAAAAGTTGGGTCATAAGCAACTCCAAACAAATGTTTCGCGGCGTTCGATCAAGATCTCTAGCTCAAATATTGTAATAGCATTTCATACACTGCTTTCTTCTTTACTGCTCAGTTTCTGTTTATAAGAAGGGAAAGTAGAGAAAATGCATACTTCTACATTACCCAGAGTAATTTGTCCATCTGTGCAAGTTTTACTCCCGCATCAAAGCAAAGCTGAATTGGCACAGGCTCAATTTTGCTAATCATTTCCCCAGGGATGTACATGAGTAGGGATACTAGGTACAATGTACACTCCTCCTGGATAATATCTGCAGTGAGAGAACAGCAATGCCAGTCTTTAGAAAGCTGTATCTTTTAGTTTTACTGGCATCCATTGTTTGCGTCAAAAATGAGGAACCAGATGCACTGATAGGCATTCTCGTGTTTTGATTCTACCATGACCTTTACCAACAGCATTCTGGCTGAAAGTTAGAAATATGATTTATAAATAATACTAAAAACATACTTTGTTTTCCACCTAAACTGATACATATAAACAAATTAAAGACAGCATTTAAAGATGAAGCGATTGCAATGAATGCACAAGTGCAAGCCTCAAATTGTTATTAATTATTTTCATGTAAAACAAGTAGATGAAACAAAATGGCCAACCTGCATCCTGCGCTCCTCTGCCAGTCATGGGCCTCGTCTCTACACTCAAAAAGTCACCCTCCACATTAGCTAGGGGCTCAGTGCAACAGAATCCTGTCCCCCTTAAGAATCGCAGGATGTCGGCTTGCAGCTCAAATATGCTCCTCTCCGATGCGTCGTCGAGGGTGATGACTTTCAGGAGAAACTCCTTTCCCGGCAGCCCCACCCCGAGCCCATCTGCTTCCAGACGGATGTGGAAGTTCTGGTTCTCAAAGCTGATGAGCTGTCGGACCTCGAGGATGCTGGCCTCGTCCACCAGGTACAACTTGCGGAGCAGCCTGTGGACATCTGCCTGAACGAGCGTGGGCCTCTTGCATGGGGTCAGTTCCGATGACGACACCCCTTGCTGCTGAGAGCCAGTCAGCACTTGGGCTGGCGTCTTGGAGGATTCTGCACCATTATGGAAACAATAACCCATCTACTAAACAACTCATTCTCATCATAAAGCAACAACAGTGAGAGGTGAGCATACCTGCATCTATAGCTGATATTGCCATTTTTGCAGAAATGGGGAGACACATACCTCCTTAGGATTGTGCAAGAAACACTCCCTGCCTCTGAATATTTTTATCTTGAAAGTTCAAGATGTTCCCTTTTGGGGGATCATGCTCTATCAATGTAACAAATCTGTGATGGTCACATCTTTTTTCTATCCATGTACAGTAGTTAGAATACTGATTGTTGGCTTGTGTGTGACTTTGGGGTAATTTTCCAACACCCCCCCCATGTTGTGTATAGAGTCATGCTGTGAAAGCCGGCTTCATGTACAATGTATACTAACCGTGGTGACCAAAATGTCTCCACTCTCAGAAACATTCCTTCAAGAAAAACATTCTTCAATGTCTCAGTTGAAAGCGGAACAATCATTACATTGCCCTTTCAAAAATCCACAATTTGTTGACCTCAGGAAATTGATTTGATAAGCACTTGTATCTGCTGATGATATTGGAGTGTTGCACACGTGAGAGACATGCTGAGCTATCTGACTCAAGAGGTCGAGAGCTTAGCTGCCTTCCACTGTGTGCACATGCAGGGCTTTGGGTAGAACTGCAATAATAAATCTAATTTTGAAAGCCACTTTTTGAACCGACATGGAGTGATCTGAGAAGTGTCCAGGAGGCAATGACTAAACAAACTCCACTGGAAATGTTTTAACTACTGGTATAAATAATTTTATTTTCTCTGTAATCAAAATATTCTTGAGGTTATTTGGCAATCAATAATCTTCAAAGCACATGATCTTTTATAAAAATAGTAATTCTAATTAAGTTCAAACAATCCGACCCATGGGATTATCACAAACTTAATTTTCAAATACAATTGTTTATTCTTTAATCTGTGCCAATCACTGAGGGAAAATATACACAATTTAATTGCCAATAAGGAATAGAGGCAAAAGGACAATCACTGATTTGTAAATAAATCAGAGGAAACTGTCTCCAAGGCTGAACATGCTGAAAGACCCTTCTTAACATGTTAAGGGTGGTTTGCAGTGACACCATGTAAAAATATCTCTTTTGTGAGTGTCTGACTCAATGTTTTGAACAGTATGCTTGGACAGACGATGGACAGAGCATACTGTTTGAAATGTTTGGTTCACTGGTTCTCTTCAGAAACACATAACTTTACTAAAAAAAGAGATATTTTTTGCATGGTGTTATTGAAAACTATCAACTATCATCAGCCTTTACATATGATTGAAACATTGGGCACACAGAATAATTAAGATTTTCCTTTTTGGTCATTTAAGTCTACAAGCTGTTTGCATTTTTGTTACAATACAGTCATTAATGCCTACATCTCGCCTTCCATCAAACCCGTTTGAATTGTTTTTCATCCACTGGTGTCTTCAATGTACCCATGAAAGTGTTGTAGCAACTTGAATGGCAAAAAATAGGGTTATTTACTGTAGAGTTCAGCAATTTTGTCCCACATGGAGATCAGTTCGGCATTGGGCTTGCTCCACAGTTGGCTCAGGACACTCCAGCCAGTCTTCTGCGTGTCCAGGACGTACTCATTGCTGGGGTCCATGGCGTAGGTGTGTAAGCCCATGACCAGGCTCTGGACCAGGCGCGAGGCCATGCAGCATCGCATCAGACCCAGCTCAGCCACTGTCAGGGGCAGCACTGAATTATATCCTGCACGGAACATGAAACACCTACACTGTATTGGCTTGGACTGAGCGGGGACTGTGGCTTTGTGACTCACTACTGCATTTGTTGCCCAGGTTTCCTCTGCATACTACACTTTGAGGCAGACTGCCTCACACTTTTGGTGGGCCACCTCAGTAGTCTGTATCCAAAACTTGCCACCTCAGGGGCCAAAGTCTTGTTCGATAAAAATGTATACAAAGACAATAGCACAAAGGGCAAAGGGCTTTAAATAGGATGCTTCCTTGCTCATACTGTCATTCCACATCAAAACTGTGAGCCAAGACAATTTTATGATGCATCGTAATTCAACTTAAGAGTTCTGATGGGTCATATAGTTTCTGTGCATCAATCATCGTGTTGTGATTTATTGTAAGCCACACGTTTGATGAAATTGTCCACTGATATAACAGCAGGTCTTTCAATACCCACCCGCCAAGAAATGACCCCCAGAGACCAAGGGGTCTCCCCACGGCTGGCTCAACATCATGTAAGCCTGGGAGTTGCCGGCATCAAACAGCAGGTTGGAGAAGACCATGTCGGTGAAGTCAATGACACCCAGGGCCCCCAGCTTGGCGTCCTGGTCAGCGGGGATGGGTAGACCTCCCGCTGTGTGCCAGTCGGCCACGTTAGGGATGAGCTTATCGTCCAGGTGTATTATGTTCATGTCATTGAAGTCAGTATGGATCGCACCTGACATGGAAAAGAAAAGCATTGAACCAGAGGCGGAGCACAGTTTGAGGATTTACACTCAATTGTTGGGTTAGAGTAATACATGTACAGAAATGTGGCAAACTGCTTTCCAACTTTTTTTCCAATCGCAATCAATTTAATCGTTAATCTAAGTGGGAACACACCTAAAGAGAGAAGTGGGGGGAGTGAACCAAAAAGAAGGATTTGAGGTATTTGTAAACATGCTAGGTGTTATAAACCATTTCCCTCTTGGATGTTGGGGCCATGATAAATTAATCGATGATGCTCACACTGTCTCAGTTCCGACATCTTTGGCACAACCTGTGCCTCAAATTCATCCAAGATGCTCTCGGCCAACTGTCGCTTCACTGCGTCCTTGACTTGAAAGAGGATGTTGCGGATTTGGGGGATGGCGTTTGGTGACCATACAGACCTTGGTGCCTGCTTTTTGAGGGCCTCTATGGCCGATGGTGCTTGGAAATCCTGCAGGGTGTTAGGAAATCAAGTGGAATGTTTGCGGTGACACCATGTTAAAGTAAACACACTCCATCTTTGGACCTAACATTTCGGGCAGTCTGTACTCGGCCTATTGTTAAGAAATCAAAAATTTAAGCGTCATCTTCTAAAAGTGATTTTGTATTTCCACCTGTCATTCCAAGTAATTGCTGTCAAAAACGATATAACTATTTGAAAACAAAGAAAGGAAACTGACTTGGTTTTTTTTTTAAACACATAGGAAGAAAATGTGACTGGACTAGGAATCGAACCCAGGCCACTGGATTAACGTACTGGCGCTTTACCACCTGGGCTATCCTGGCCTAAGGTCTACAGGGGCGAGGGGCCTTCCTATGTATTCAACTATCTCTGCTGGGCTTGGAAAAACCTGGACTTTAAACAGTGTGAAGTTTCAAACAATAAATGAAGACTCAAAGAATGTTTGACTGGACCAGGATTTGATCCCTGGTATTGGTGGTACATGTAATGGTCTGCAATGGATTTAGATTCAGTTTTTACCGGGCGAGGTGCATGATAAGTCAGTAAGCCCTGTGTTAGTGCTCACACACCTGCTTCTAATCTGGGTGGGGAGAGGTACTTCACAAGGAATATCGCAATATCCTGCGATATTGTTGGATTAGCTAAATGTCGTACCAAATGCATGGTTGCACTCCCATTTTTGAGGAATCGCCATGGAAACTGCTGTTCCGTGGAAAGGCCTCTTGTTATGAATTCAAGGAGATTTGAGACCTGAATTGTCTGAGGAAAATCTCAAATGGACTTTTTGAATTCATCAAATAGAGGAATGGCCCGTGCAGTTGCAGCACAAGACTATTGCTACGCACTATAAAGATTTGCTGTATCTGGCACTGCATGCACTTACATACCAGCAGTGCCTTGCTAATGGCACCCAGACTCCGCCCATAGTCATAGAACCATCTATCTGGCACGGGGTCTCCTGGCTGGCACAGGTCCCTGACTATCTTGCCTGGGATGTACTTGAACATTACGACCAAGAACTTTACACCAGCTGGCTGTTTACCACCTTCAATTCAAACAAAAGAAATATACACAAATATGAAAATCTACTTAAATTGGTCGAGATCACAGAAAAGCATCCATACGTTGTCTGATCCAACATATGCATGAAATAGCACACTTGTGAAAATTTCAGCTCAATCCGCCAACCGAGTGTCGAGAAAATCGTGAAAACTGCTTAATTTGTTTCACAAAAATACGGCATTCAACGCCGTACTGTCCCGAAAAATACTTTAGATCTTGGTGAGACGTAAACAATTTCTTTCACTCCTTTCTCACAAAATACAACATTTTAGGCAGAAATATTTCAGTGATAGGTTTGTACTATAACCATTTTCAAACTTAACTGTATTTATAAGTTTCATGTAAATCTGTGAACATTTCTGTTTTTCGATGTTACCAATGTTGTGTAGGGGCTTTATATCATGGAAAGTTCACATGATGCTAATATCTCTTGACATGCATTTGCCTATTGTGTGCTTCCCAACATCTCAGTGCA
This sequence comes from Luidia sarsii, assembly GCA_949987565.1. Classification (NCBI taxonomy): domain Eukaryota; kingdom Metazoa; phylum Echinodermata; class Asteroidea; order Paxillosida; family Luidiidae; genus Luidia; species Luidia sarsii. The sequence goes on along the minus strand of OX465108.1, from coordinate 5,418,735 downwards.
ACTTTGGCCCTTAATTAACCTAAATTTCTGAAGCAAGGCCTCTTGTCCTGCAGCAAAATATTGGTGCACGTACATGTTTATAGGCAACCCTATGAAAAATCACCCCCCCCATTTAAGCCACAAGTGTTTCTACTGACTCTTATCAACGACCTCCTCCAAGCTGCCGTATTCTCCTTCCAGATTCTTGATGGGTGTGGGGCACTGGATCCCACACTTGGTCAGATGGAGCAAGACGTCTGTGCGCGCTTCCAACACGTCAGCACACTCGGAATCCCTGGAGTTGATGGCTTTCAGGACATACTGCTGATCACTGGTACCCTCTGGCGAAGAAGTCCCCAGAGTCTCAATGTAGAAGTTGACGTCCTCATAACCCGGGAGGCGTTTGGCGCAGCAGACCGACCGGCCATACAGCTGACTGACGAGGGCTGTGGCACCCTCACTGTCCAGACAGGCAAAGTAGACATCTGGTGGCGCTCCTTGAGCCATTGCTGATGGCAAGTATATGGAGAAATAAATCTGCAGGGGAAAACAAATTGGAAGTGAGTTCCGTTGAAATACATGCTACTGCTCCTGTGTCAGTGTTACCGTTACTGTTGTTACTGTGTTAGTGTTAAATACTAATGACTGAGTATGATATTGATACTGTTTAGTTATTGCTAATCCCCAACTGGTTTGTCATCCTGGCTATCTGGACGGACACATAATACTGCCACATAAACAAACTTATATTTATAATAGTGCTGAAGTTGATTACATGTACTACATGTACATGTGGCTCAGGAATACTCAGGCAGGGTGGACGACCAGGACAAGGTGCTTACATAGCTACCTCACCAGCTGCCACAGTGCCAGTTTTGAATTTATAAAATCAAAACGTAAACTTTGTAATTTAATGCTAGTCCGAGTAACTTGGAACAATCTATACAATAGCCTTTTACAAAAAAATTAGGGAGTCAGCCGACTCCCTCAATGTTTTAAAAAAGGCGATTGCAAGTTATGTTGTACGCAGTGGCTGTTGTTACGGCAGTCGTCCGTGTGGTTCCCTGACTTCACAGTATTTGTCAGGATGTTTAGCTCTTGGAACCAGACTATCAGCTAATAGACTGGTTCAACCAGCCTTCAATGCTGACGAAATACAATCAAGTCAGGGAACCACACGGACGACTGCCGTAACAACAGCCACCGCGTATATTGTAAGGGTCCAAGTTACTCGGACCATGGAGGAATTTCTTTTTCCTCCATGCTCGGACTACAGTACAGCAACTGCAGATCGGTCTTTGTTTTTCCTAAGGTCAGGAGTAACTCAGTCACAAAACCAAACAAAAGCACCTGTTAGTGTTAGTGTTAATGTTAATTGTTATTGTACATGTTGTAAGGAACTTGAGAAATTGCATGGAGAAATGAAGAAGTCCGAAACAGGATTAAGTTACACTACACAGTGTGACTGTACTTATTTATTGATTCCTCCATGGTTACAGATACTTTAGTTAAAAATAGAAATAATAATAGTATGACTAATTTAAGTTGAAGAAAAGAGCTTACATTCTGAGTTGAGGAGAGGAACTCAAAAGTTAACGTGTGTAGGGCCCGCCCCTTCTCATAATTATACAATGTACACAATGTGTACAATGTACACAATGTACATGTAATGTACATGTACAGTTGTACACGTACACGTACATGTACATGTACTGTACATGTACATGTACAATGTACATTGTACATGTAATGTACAGTTGTACATGTACATGTACATGTACATGTACATGTGTACATGTACAATAATTATGTGAACAAGGCCCTGAAAGAGCTGTCAATAGAGGGCGCTGTTATTTTTTCTTTTGGTTGTTGAGCTCAGAATCCAAGATGGTAGGCCATGTTCTTACCGTTTAAATCGTCAAAAATTCGTGTTTTCAGACCTGCATCCATATTTACATTGTCATAGAAAAGAATCCTCAGAGGGTATTCTACAACCTCTTAAGAGTATTTTTGCTCTTACAATTCTTGATTGGTTTATTTTCATGTCGATTGTGGCAACACATCGTCAATGAATTAAGGCACGATTCATAATACTACATGTAATATTACGTTCATAAATAAGCATATCGATTTCGACTAGGGTTTTGAAGTTTTTGCTTGGGGCCAAGGCCTGTTAAGTTGTTATGGTGTTAAGAAGACAGAAGACTGTTCCCACAGAAATATTTCAGTTTACTTTGAGATGCGGTGATTGATTTCCTTTACCGAAAAATAAACCTTCAATTTTCAATTTTTCAATACGCCCCAGTCAGTTAGCTTCAACTTGTTCAAGCTTCATGACATGAGTTCATCACCGTTTGTGCATGAGAATTATAATCACCAGGCAGCCCGTGCCATATTCACCACAGCTCCCCTTGAACTGAAGAAATTATGCCACACAAGAATGACTATTCAATAGAAAGCATCATGATAAGACTTATCAAATGTGTTAGGTTTTTAGTTTGAAATGGAAATTAATTCCATAACTCTAAAATGAACGGCTTGCTATTTATTTGTATTTCTGATAAAATTAACCGTATCTACGAAGTTAGAAACCATGCTGGAATTGGTGCTCAATCAATTGCAAATGATGTGATTTGTTTCTTCAATCAAATACAGGCTGATCCTTCTCAGGTTGAGATAAAGAAGAAGCGTACTTTCAGGAAGTACACCTACCGAGGTGTTGACCTAGAGCAGCTTCTGGACATGTCCAAGTGAGTACACAGGACAGTGGAATGTCGCTTTAAAGAACATCCCGAGATCCATGAAAATTGTTTGGTATAGGAGTTGTTCGTTATAGCAGTTGCGGCCACATAACTTGTACACTAAAATTGGGAGCCAAAGGGCATGTTCATTATAGCCGAATGTTCGGTATATTGGTGTTTGTTATAGCGACATTTTACTGATTCACAGAGCTACTGAATTTCCACTAGAGTTGTGGCTTATTGTTTACAAACGATTGTGATGAATACATGTCTGCCACTGCCAGACTTGGCTCATTGAAAGACACAAACTACTATTTTGATTGGGGGATTAAGTTATTAACACAGGCATTGATCTTGAGACATTTAAGGGTTCAAATGTGCCATGAAACATGATGGGCACTTCTGAGACAATGTTTCAGACAATTGCCAAGTACCTTTCCAGTCCACCTAAATTTCCTTGACTACTTTGATGAAAGTTTAGAAATTGAAATCATTATGTCATCAATGTCTCAAATAAGTCTAATTATTTAGCATAATTAAGGGTTCAAAGTAGCTTTGCCTAATTCAAAATGCCCCAAATCAAGGCTCTTGATAGAATCAAGGCCTGGCAGGCGAACTTTAGCTCCTGAACTAGAACCAAGATTGGAACTGAACCATTAACATTTCTCATTTTAGTTTTGTGGTTTACAGACCAAATAATGATAACCATTTCTCATGCTATGTCATCCACCTTAAGTGAGCAACTGATGGAGCTGCTGTGCTGCCGGCCCCGCCGCAAGTTCTCCCGCGGTCTGAAGCGCAAGCCCCTGGCCCTGATAAAGAAGCTGCGCAAGGCCAAGAAGGAAGCACCCCCCATGGAGAAACCGGAGGTGGTCAAGACCCATCTGCGGAACATGATCATCGTTCCCGAGATGGTGGGCAGCGTTGTAGGAGTGTACCAGGGCAAAACCTTCAACCAGGTTGAGGTCAAGGTACAGTAGCCCCTCTGTCCTCTGATAACCTTTTTTTTAATTTTTTTTTTTACCTTTGATGAAACTTCAAAAAATTAAAAGCAATAGAAGATAAATATTTTGAAATGCACTCAAGATATTACTTATGTCCGAGTGTTATTTATATGTTGACTATGTCAAATTTTGGCTGACATTCTCATAGTCATAGGCAATTACCATCTGCTTCCTTTAAAAAAAAACCAATTTGACCCATCTCCTTGTTGGGAAATGTGTAAGAATTGAACTTTGAGTTTTTCGATTTTGTTCAAAAGCTTTATTTTTATATTTTCACCAAACATCAATGATTCAGTCAATATTGAGCTATTTCACAAATGACCAAAAGTAATTCTAAAGGTCATACATTGATTTTGAATGCAGGAACAACCTCTTGTAATTAATCTTTTGACACATTTACCCCTTTCAGCCTTAGTCCCTGTGATCTTTCATGTCAATCGTCCCATCTTTGATCCCCTTGACATTGATCTTCGCTTTGTTTGACCCTACCTTGTCTACAGTTTTTCTATTACTATTTCTTATCACCCATCCTATGCTTCTGTCGATCTGCCATCGAGGAAGGCCCTGTTAGAATCGAAATGCTGAGCCCTGTTTGTTTGCTGTATTGATGTTGCTTTATTTAAAAGTTATTTTCTTTTTCTTCCAGCCTGATATGATTGGACACTACCTTGGTGAGTTCAGCATCACCTACAAACCAGTCAAGCACGGACGTCCTGGTATTGGTGCCACCCACTCCTCAAGATTCATCCCTCTGAAGTAGAAAGCTCTGGTGGAGATTGGGCAGGTGTTTTAAAGTTTATGGGCGTTGTATTAAGCAGCGATGTCGATGGTGATATTTGCGAGATGATGATGATGATGATGAAAAAAGACAAATAAACTCGGCCCAAGAGCCTTCTTATTTGACATGTACTTTGAGCTTTGTTTTGCTTTATTGCTCTTGCATGAAGGGCAGGTGTTTTGTATGTGAATTGTTGTGTTTAATGTTATCCTGTTATCTGTGTATCTGTCTGACAGGTCTGGTCCTATATTTTCCGAAATCAAAATTCATAAGTTAAGGGATAGAGACTAACATTTCAACATTAAAATTGTCAAGGGCCAATAGTCTGATTGAGGTGATTAATTTTTCATGCTTTCCTTGAATGGGTCAAGGTTACTTTCCTGGCTTACTGCATCAGTTATGGTGGTGTATTCCAATGTCACTACTTTACAAAGCAAAAGTTGCAGGTTCGAGTCCTGCCCAAGTTGCCTGTATGTGTCTTTCAGCAGGCAGTCGGGCAAAGCACACAGCTAGTTATACACCAAGTACATGTATACCGGTAATTTTCTTGGTGCATATATGTGTTGCCAATTCATGTCCTTTTCAAAACCAGATTAGGCTAAAAGCTGTTGTCCGTTGTTCAAATGACATTTATCTCAACGGTTACGAGAAACCTGTACAGTACTAGGACAACCATCTATCACTTATAATATAGGCAGTCTGGTAATTGTTTTGGAGAGGCCAGCTAGGCTTGTACATGTACTAGTCTTTTTGATTTTTTTTTGAGTTACCGGTAATCTCCAGTCTAAAACTTGTGCATTGTAAAGACAATTGCGTTGGAAGAATGGGCAGTCGCACATGCACCATGGCTGATTGCTTTTTTATGCACATAGTAGTCTATTCACCTCTATATTCCCATGCTATGAATACACTAGTCACTGCCATTCTTCAAAACAACTTGCAAGACATTGTGGGGTTGGTTATAACACGAGTACACTTGGCTGCCTTGGCATAAGGTCCATTCAATGATATAAAATCAAACGACAAAATACAACACAAATAAGGTATTTAAACTGAATTATTGTTTATTCCTCATCAAACCATCCAGATATTCCAAATTCAATAATGTTAATTTCACTGCAAGTTAACAAACCAGTGCGATACATTTTTTGTGTAAAACAGTGATCAAAGAATAATGCTCTTTTACGATTCAATGGGAAATAATTTAAGAATTAAAGGTTCAACTGAATATTATGGGGTTGACGTTTGGTTGACATGCATGTTTCAAGAATCTCAACGCTAATAATGTTAGACTTTCAAGATTTTACAATGATTTACAAGGTAAATCCTTTTGTCATAAATGAATGACAACAGAAAACAAGTGTCAGACTACTGCTTAAATTAAATAGGCTACTTTTCTCAACACAAATCAACTGTTTGGTAAAGTGTTTCATGCTGATACCACTCGGAACAGCCAATCAGAATAGGAGACCATTCATTGGAATAAGAGGCTAAGTTGTAAACAACTATCGCTCAAGCAAAACTGTTCAATCTAAAATCAAACATTGTATGTTATCTTGACAATGATTGTAAAAATGAAACTGGAAGATGCCAAATTTTAAAATTCAGTAACCTGAACCATCATGTGTGAGCCCCTTTTTAATTGATAAACCCTTGATAATGGACCAGATTCCATGTGGGCTTCGCTGGTGTGAATACAGCGTCAAGTGTCAAGGCAACAGCACTATTGAACTCGAGTCTTATGGGACATTCCACTCATAGGTTGTCTATATACAATGCACAAGCAGTCTCAGCGATGAAGATTTATTTGCGATACCACATGGTGAGGTTCTGTGCTCGCTTAATCTTCTTTTGAAGCTGAAGGACACCATACAGAAGAGCCTCTGCAGTTGGTGGACATCCTGAAGGAAAAAAAAACCCAAAATAGTACATTTTTGTTATTTAATGCAAGATGCCATCCCGTCACAATCGTTTAATAATAATCAGGAGTAGGGGTTTTCCATTGGGCAAGTTTGTGACTTGGTCCCTTGATAAGTTGCAGAAACACAACTTAATTGAAACCTTTCTTGAAGATAATTATACAGACAGACTTGGTACTCAGCTGAAAAAATCTGGCTGTGCACTTGTATATTTACACACATAGCAAAGATGCCAATAGTTATTGTCCTTATTTGATTGAATCAGTAAGTGGTGTCTTCAACACAATTAGAAAATTCAAACAAAGGTGAGTATGATTTCTTGCTTTGCTACTCAGTCTACTGCAGATTTATCAGATGACAGCAATGCTGTCCGCCGCCACATGCAGCTTGGACGCATACATCTGTCAGACAAGGCCTTCATGACTGGCCAATCTGTGCCCCTGCATTATCCTCACTGTAGCCAAGCATCCTTGTAACTAAGTCCACCTCATTGGATGGAATACATGCAGAGGATTGGAAGTATAAGGATCAACATCCTCAAAGATTTGGTGGAGGTATGTCCCTAACCTGAGGACTTGGATTAGGCAATTTCACTTCACAGCGTCCGGTTCACTTATGAATTGCAAGCTGTGCACATTTTCTTTAAGAGATAAATTCAGTTTGATTAAGAGTGGCAAATTTTGTCTGTATGAGAACTTGGAAATGTATAACAAATCTGACACTTAACTCCTTCTTCGCCAATATTCTGTCTTCTGTGAGTTTCTCAACATACCTGGCACGTAAATATCCACAGGGACAATTCTATCGCAGCCCCGGACAACAGCATAGGAGTAGTGATAGTAGCCCCCACCGTTGGCACAGCTGCAGAGTATCAATTGTATCAGTATCAATCACATGAAGATTATGGCTTAACTTGCATCAATATTGCATCATTAAAACTACATAGGACAGCACATAAAATAGTGAAACCCAAAATAACATAGAAGATACATTTGCATGATCTTCTTGAACTTCAAACCAACTGATGAATCTAATGGAACCTCTTGCCTGCCTTATGTGCCTGTGTTCTTTTTTCTTTATCCATTTATTCGTACTACCACCTGGGTTGGTATGCAGACAATAATTATTCTGCTATACAGTTACAATTGGTATTAACTCCATTGCAAAGTAGCCCGCACAATTAAGGCACAGCAAGTACACCTTTTACCAAATTGTTAACTAGAGCATCCAAACATATAAAAAGTAGCAACCAATAACTCCCTTCAATCAGTCCATTGTTCCAGCACAGAACTGATATCTGACTGAAATCACAGCTTACAGTAGTTCTGACGATTGCCATCAATGCATTGTTACCAGACTGCTCAAGATCCAAATATTTTGCCCTGGCACCATGTAAAAAATTATATGAGTTTGGGGATTCTGAGAAAAACCAAACGACTAAAAAGTGCCTCAGTTTTCAGAAGTACAAAATCAAAATGTACACTGTGCCACAAATTATTCCTGACTTGTATCCTTCACTATGAGTGCCATGAAATCCCCAAAGTACTTGTTATAATAAAGAAAGATTTGAAACTTTGCATGGTGGACGTAAAAATAAGGTTTACAGATGCATCATGTTGATCTTCCCTTCCAAGAAGATATGGGGTTCTGAAAAGAACTGGTGAGTGGAGTTTCCTCTCATATGTTCTATTAAGGACCAAACCTCATTCTGGATGAGACCAGCCACATGGTATATATGCAGACCTTACACATCCTTTTTTTTTACCTTCCCATGGAGATGACCCATCTGGGCTCGGGCATCTGGTCGTACACCTTCCTCAGGGCTGGCGCCATCTTGTTTGTCAGCGTGCCAGCCACGATCATGACATCCGCCTGACGGGGGCTGGCACGGAACACCACGCCAAAGCGGTCCATGTCGTAGCGAGGAGCTGCCATGTGCATCATCTCAACAGCACAGCAGGCCAGCCCAAACAACATGGGCCACAGTGAGCTCTGCAATAAAAAACAAAAGCAGTGAACATAGACAGGCAAAGACAAGCAAAGACGTGTAGGATTTTCGAGTGAGAGCTTTCCAAGGATTAACAATCTTGCAAGTTTGTAATTTTTCATGCAAGGCTAATTTTATTATTTCTAGTGGCCTAATTAGGTTAGTAAATAAATTCATGTGTGTTTCCTTTTTTTACACTAGATCAATTGCACTGGTCAGCTTAATTCAAACTTGAATTCATGCAACTGTCTATATATCATTTATAAAACTCCCCAGATTTCATATCATATTATTAAATCAATGTGTCTGACTGGCACCCTCGCCCTCGCAATTAGTTGCCTATTTGGGAAGGCTGCCATCTAAGGGCTGGATAGCTCAATGGTAAGAGTGCTGGTACACAAAACCAGAGGTCTCACCTTCAAGTACCAGTCAAGTCAAAATTGCCAAGATGTATTATTCTAAAAAGGCACTTAGCTTTGACACAAACACAGTTAAAGAAAGTACTGGGTGGCGTCTTCAGACTTCTCTGTGTGTATGTGTGTGTGTGTGTGTGTGGGGGGGGGGGGTAGTAACATATTTTAGCTCATTTCAGACTTGAAAGAGGCAGATATTCCCTTTCCCACCTTGTGTGGGGAAACTAAATACGTGTATGAGATCAAACAAAATGGATAACATACCCGCCTAACCCAATTGATGAGGTCGTCCATCTTTGCGACCACAAACTCAGCTTTGTTGTCCTTTAAAGCAGGTACTGGGGCAGAACTCTTCTGCCTGTAAGGTACCAGGCTAGATAAGAAAAAAATGGTTTTTATTCAATATGAGATTTCAGTTTTTTCATTGTGGATGTCGCCGTGTCGGTAGTGAGTCAAGAATGGCTGTGGTTGAACCATGGATAGTCCTTTGGGTATTTTGTAAACATTCACAAAAGACATTCACAAATTGGTCCTTTTTCATTCATAAGTTAGATGAATCAAATTGAAATCAAACCTGAATCTTTTAAAGCAAAAAATCCAAAGCATATTAAAATAAACAGAGAAGTTCAATGCATTGTGGTAGATCATTCATGCCATGTAAAGTATGCCCCTTTCTCTTCCTCATGGGCCTTTGGGACAAGAAAGACCTGAAAGGTTTGAAACGTCAGGCTTTCTGAATGTCTGACATGTCTTGTGTAAATATTGAAGAGGGCCTGACCTATCGATGCCTTCGACCGATCGATGCCTTTGTGAGATTTGCATTTTGGTAATTTATGTCAGTAGGGAGGACACCATCTAAGAGCTGGATAGCTCAGATGGTAAGAGTTTTATTTGCCATTTTTTCAATTAATTAAAAATTTCACAGTCAGTATTTCTGTTATTAGTTTTATTTAAATGTCAGTAGTTTGCAACAATTTTGATATTACTCTACATATCTAAAGAAATATTACACGTACCTCAAGTTGGTGGGGATCTGACTGGTTTGCACGCTGTGCGCAGCAGTGGCTTGTCTCTGCTCATGCAGTGATCGGACGGACAGACTGGCTGCCGGCAGATGCCGGGCAGACAAGAGCCGTAAGCGTCCCAGGCGCAACATGGTGTGGCAGATTTGCCCCGCTGTGGTGTGGGAAATGTGAATGTAAAAGTGCAACACAACTTATGTTATATCAAAAATGTTTCTGATGTACATACTTACTAGTTAATATAGAAAAGAAAAATTGGGTAAATAGGCCCATAATGTACTCTGCAATTGGATTGACATATAGATTGTATTGAAATAAAGTGATTTGGATATATAGGTCTGCAAATCTAAGTGAGCTTGAATGTATTTTCGCAAAGTAATATTAACAGATAGAAGGGCTGATTGTTTAAAATTTGGAAGTGTATAATTTTGCCAGCCGCGACATTTGTCTTGCATAGAGCATATCTACCTCCATGCATAGAGCAAGGATGCATCTTGCAAATTTATTCTATTTTGCCGTTCCCCTCTAATACTATGATTAGCCAATTTTCATAACATCATGCAGGAACGACCTCCAACAAAATAACGTCTAGAGCAAGAAGGCCGATCAAGGTAAGGGAACGGCAAAATAGCATTTGCAAGGATAATGCCGGTGCCGGCAAAATATAATCCGTCTTTGAACATGGATGATGGAGCTCCATCAGTCCATGCTTTGAATTTTAATATTCTGTTGGTCGGGGCTGTTGAGTTTGAAAGGCTCACTCCCTTCAACTGGAGTAAAACTTTCCATAGAGAGTCTATGGAGTGGCCATAATAATGTCCACTTTTAAAAATATAGTCATATGAATTAGTAAAAATTCATCAGATGGAGTTGCATGAAGTTATTACTAGAAATAGATTCAAACAAAAAGTTTCAATCAATTTTTAATTTAGCTGTAAAATGATATTTCATAAACTTTATCATTCACGCCTGTACTGTAGTTAGTCCGAGTAGCTTGGACCCGACAAGTCACCCTTTTTTATTGAAATTTTGAATTTTGAGGATCGGGTGACTGTAGGGTCCAAGGGAACAGGCAATGCAATGCTGGAATTTACTACCCCCGCCTGAAATCCCCAGATTTTCCCCCCAAAACACCCGTGAAACCGTCCCACGTGCCCAATTTGGATTCAGTGAGAATCACAGATTCCAATACTGGTCAGTTTGTTTTACTCACGTTTGGGAAAAAGGAAGAAAATCCCCCTCAGTTGACCGAGAAGATGTCTCTCCTGTCTGACGAGCCAGAATGGGGTGGCCATCTTTGATTTGGAACCGAAAACGCAACCGCTACATGCAAATCGATGACTTTCTGACAGATTCGGGAGCGCAGTTGGTCTGTGAGTGTGTGCACGTGCCGCGCACATACATGTGTTAAGCTCTGCGACTGTTTCCTGAACAGTGTAGAGCAACGCACCTGAACCTGTCAAACCGTCATCGCTTTGCGTGTAGCCGTTGTGACGGCCGCTGGAATTTGGCTCGTCGGACAGGAGACATCTTCTTGATCAACAGAGGGGGAAGTACTTCCTTTTTCCCAAACGTGATCTCACTAAATCCAAAATGGGTGCATGGGACAGTTTCACGGGTGTTTTGGGGGTAAATCTGGGGTTTCGGGCGGGGGAAGTAAATTCCAGCGTTGCATAGCCCGTTACCGTGGACCCTACAGTCAACCGATCCTACAAATTCCAAATTTCAATAAAAAAAGGGTGACAACTAGGACAATACTGTAGTAATCTTTCACTCCAGGGAATAACATGGAACAGCCAAACTGACCAATCAGGTTCCAGAATGCCATTCTGTGACGTCACACCAACCAAGTGAATAAAGCAACGTCTGGGACATCGCACAGCGTGCACAAACATATATTAGACGTGGTGGGACGCTAGTGCGACACAAAAAACTAGGTCCGGGTGCGGAGTGGTCTGCGGAAGTGTGTGCGCGCGGTGCGATGTCCCGGACGTTGCTTTGCACTGCCGTTCAGGAAACAGTCATAGGGCTCAACGCGTGCAAGCGCACGCGCACACTTCCGCAGACCACTCCGCACCCGGACCTGGTGACGTAATCCAGTTTCAAATCCAAGATAACCACCCCAACTCGGCTCGTCGGCACGTTCTTGGTCAATTGAGGGGAAATTTCTCCCTTTTCCCAAACGTGAACAAAACAAAATGACCAGTATTGGAATCTGTAATTCTCACTGAATCCTCAATGGGCGTGTGGGTAGTCCGAGTAACTTGGACCCTTACAATCGCCCTTTTCAAAAATTTTGAGGTTTCGGGCGATGTACGGTCCAAAGAAAACTGCTCGGAAACCCGAGAAACTAACTATGTGTTCGAATGCGGCGGCCATCTTTGATTTGAACGGCACACGCAACCGCTACACGCAAATTGATGGCGTTTTGACAGGTCCATGTGTGCAGTGGGTCTGTGTGAGTGTGTGCGTGCGCACACACGCGTTGACCCCTATGGTCGCGCAAAACATCATCGATTTGCGTGTATACTGTTTCAATTTGAAATCAAAGATGGCCGCCGCATTTTGGCTCGTCGGACGGGAGAGAATCTTCTCGATAACCTGAGGGAAAATTTCTCCTTTTCCCCAAACGTGAGTCAAAGTCAAACACATGACCAGTACTGAAATCGGTGATTCTCACTTAATCCAAAGATGAGTGCGTGGGACGGTTTCACGGGTGTTTTCGGGGTAAAATCTATGGGGTTTTGGTCGGGGGTAGTCATGGAGTCAAACACATAGTTAGTTTCTCGGGTTTCCGAGCAGTTTTCCTTGGACCCTACATCGCCCGAAACCTCAACATTTTTAAAAAGGGCGATTGTAAGGGTCCAAGTTACTCGGACTAGCGCGTGGGACGGTTTCACGGGTGTTTTGGGGGGTAAATGCATAGCCATGACCCTTGGACCCTACAGTCACCCGTCCCTCAAAATTTCCAAATTTGATAAAAAAAGGGTGACTTGTCGGGTCCAAGTAACTCGGACTAAGCAAACAAGTAAAACAAAAAGTTCAATTTACAAAGGCAGCAAAGGCCAACTCGTCGACACGCAAGATCATTGCTTAGCCGTCCTTCATTTCATAAATAACTATGCAGACAATGAAATCGGTAACTGTGATTGTGTGAAACAAATGACACTACACGCTTGGTTTAAAACAGCATTTTTTCTTTACATAATATTCTGAACGTTCACTCACATTTCATAATATCAGTCACAATCTTACCGTACACCGCCATTTTGTAACCCAACTAACGAAGTATGGACGATTGAGGGCGCTTACAATCATGGGAAAACAACACTTGTTTTTATTTTTAGCGAGAAATAATTATAGTGGCTTTTGCAAACATGCCATGTACATGTACGTTACAGTGTAGTTGTAGAGTGCAAACGTCAGACGTTGGGCAAGTAAAAATCTTTACAATCTTACCCTATAGGCCTATTTCACGCACTCTGACACTTTGAAATTCAATCTGAAACGTAAATGTTTGCCCCTAACCGTCATAGAAAACAAAACATCAGCGCACAGGCCACGTCCGGCCGTTTACGTGATCGAAAACCGAAACATTATCTAATCTAGGAACGTAAACGATTCTTATTTAAAAATGAAATTCATGTGAATAATAATTTTTAAAAACCTTCTACTACAAAAAAGGGCATTTCTCTTCTGCCTTGTCAAGTAGGAATTAAAACTTTTGGCCAATCACGTAAGCGCTCCGATATTTGATGGCGGCAGCCATCTTGGATGTTACAAAGCCTACGACCGTGTACGAGAGCACGAGAACGCTGTGTTTGTGCCTGCACCTTGTGTACACGAGCGTGCTGGTGAACATGTGCATTACAAACGGGGGAGATCAAACTGGATCAACGCGTCGAAACTCAAGGTGGAAGTTTAGCAGAGAAATAAAGAAAAGAACTTACAGAAATAGCCAGGGAAATAACCAAAACCAAGGTAAGGGCTTATGCAGGAGAACCGGGGATATTCCCGTCACATTACTTAGATACAAAAATTGGGTTTTGAAAGCCGCTAACAAACACTGACACCGTGACAGTCATGGACTGTAACTTTGTGTAAGCGGCGGCAACTTAATTAATACTTCATACTGAATTTGATTATGCTGACTCGTCACAACTGAAGTAAAACTATGGAGTCGAATTGGACAGATTTTAGTTGAATATACTTTCCCCGTAAAATTGTGAACGAAAACTAACTAAATCCAAAATAGACCATCTATATTATTATTATTATTATCAAAATTGACACTGACTGACAGAACCGCTTTGAAAATAATGGCCTTAGGCCCTATTGTATAGGCCTACTAATAATTATTAGTATTACTAATAGTTATAGTATTCCCGAGAGTCCCGAGAGTACGAGTAGGCCTATAATTATGTCAACAAGATGACGGTCAGTATACACGACTGTGTATACAAAACATGTACATGTACTTCTATTCCTACATACACGACACGTAGCGGCCAATGCCAAAATATTTTTGCACGGGCGACCATTATCCTAACCATCATGTCTCCTTTGATGCTCCGAGGGGTTAACCATCGATTCAGTCATGTAATGTAAACTTAGCCTACCAAAATGCAAATCTCAAAATTTAGTGGGCCTGCATGACGTTTCGATCCTAGCAGCACCTTTCTCCAAGGCTTTTGAGAGAGGTCCTGCTAGTATGATCGAAACTTCAGGCCCACTAATTATAAATTTCGAGGACGAGAGTGACGGTAGTCGTTTTATAAGAGCACTGTTCAGTTCTAATTACCTCATTACATTTACAAGGTCATCGTTTCCGAAAATGGAACTATCGAGTCAGACCTGGTTTGCCGATTAAACACAAGAACAACAGGAAATTTGATTTGAGTGCACGAAAGACTTTTATCGTTATTATGTCTCTTGATTCTCTAATGGATTAATTATCGAGTCAGACATGGTCTGCTAAATAAAGAAGAGAGGAATACAAGTCAAAAGCAATTGGCATAAAATTACGGTGCGGTTTGTAATCCCGTAACACGAGGGAGACTTTTCCTGTTTAGCAGATTCCCCATTTCAGCGCAGAATTTCCGCGGTTTTTCTTTTACAAGAGCACTGTTCAGTTCTCTCCTGATAAGCAGGTCTCGCTCGATGCTCAAAATTGGTAACTGTAGAGTCAGTCAGACCTGTTTTGCCCAATAAGACCCACCCACGTTGCATAAGTGCATTATGTAACTGAAATTGGTGGGCTGTCAAACCATTTTCTTTTTGGGTGGTCCAAATGAATTGATTAAAATTTAATCGTCAATCAATTCACGGCTATAAGAGTAGCATAATAAGACAAAATGCTTTCAAGTTAACTGCAGGTAACAAGAGATCTCCGAGTATATAGGGGGTTTAAGCGCACCATTTTGGCAAAACTCCCAAAGAAATAAAGTAACTCCCCCCAAAACAACAAAAAACAGAAAAAGGCAAGAATTGTAGTCACGACCAGTGTTGAGCACGGCATTGAATTTGGTTGAATATAAACGTTCGTGCATTTTTACAGTAGCAGATCAGCAAGTAGCCTAATACTAATAGTAATAGGTTTATATGCCAACAATTTTCGTTTGCGTTACTCCCTAAACAAACCGACGCATTCATTCATTCATTCAAGCTAGCCGCCAAGTGCTAAAAAACCCGTACGTAGGCCTACCCAGTCTTCGCCTCGGAATGTAAGAATTGACACGTCAGTCGGCAATGACTGGGCCGCTTTTACTTCCAGCACTGCGGTCAAACGTGGGCATACCGCGCCCTAGATTCCTTTTGCCATTCTTCCCTCAGCCAAGGGGGAGGTGGGTGGGGTTATTTAAGGCATTCATCGTGATTCTTTGCGATAGCCAATATGTTTCAATTCCGGGCCGGACGCGCGAAAAGTTCAAAATGGATTCTTACTGTTTGTTCGAGTGTGGCGCTTGCATTTACGTGCGCACGCAGAGAGTATAGTACGATTTCATGGGTATCGGTCTCGTTTGGCTTGTGTGCAGAATGCATCAACAGGTTGCTGTGTCATTAGACTGGGCAGGGCTCATTCTTCCGAGCGTGTCTACTATGATAGTATGAGTGAAGGGCGGATGATTTCAAGTCTCCAAAGCCATTTCTAGCCGTACGGAGAATACTTTATTTTGGGACTAAATATTTTTAGAGCGATAAATACGGAAAAGGTAAGCATAGTTATAGGGACATATTTATTTTGGCTTAATAGACCATGCCACACCTTAACGTTTATAAAACTGACCTTACGTTCACACTAGACTACACAGGATTGCTTTCTGGAAATTGAATTTTATACTAGGCCTATATGATTTGAACATACCGCAGGTTAGTACCGTGAAACGGACGGCAACATTTTAGTTTAAAACCATTACCGTATATGAGTGGTTGTGCCAGACAGTGTCGTTTCTCTACATAATAATAGTTGATCTAGGGGTTTTCCCACCCTTTTTACGGTAAAGGTATTAAATCAAAATCTTTCCAGGTTTTCCCCAGACTGTTACAGTGAGGTTATATCAAACCACTGTTTTCTTTTCAATGGCATCGCCACGCCGCTGTGCGTGCACTCATATCACCCTGTCTGGTAATCAACTCAGTTTGCTTCGTATTGATGCGAAATGTTCCCCAAATAAATTTCAATGCTTGCCGTTACAAGAAGACAGGAATAATTGTTTTTCATATAAGCTATCTTGTTTGTCTTTTGACCGTTTTCGACCGAGGAAGGGCTACATACATTCCGAATTTGAAAATGTTCCTGGAATGGCTGATAATAATGATTAGGCCTACGCAGGCTTGTTCCCTATGTCTCAAAACACATTAACGCTTTGCACCTCCCACACAGGACACACACTGTTTACCGCAATTTACCACAGTGCCCACAGGGGTGTAGGCTCACATACCACAGGTCACCACAAAAACACTGCTGTGGAATGTCCTTGTGCATGGCCCTTATCCT
Organism: Luidia sarsii; assembly: GCA_949987565.1. NCBI lineage: Eukaryota > Metazoa > Echinodermata > Asteroidea > Paxillosida > Luidiidae > Luidia > Luidia sarsii. Next base: position 5,401,895 of record OX465108.1, on the reverse strand, counting down.
CCAAAAGGAAAAACCATGTGTGGTTGTGGTTTCCATGCCGGTTAGGGTTTTAATTGACCAATTCTTCACATTTTCCTTTAACCATGCTATTGGCAGTCCAAATGTAAGTGTATAGTCGACTACATTTTTAGGTATAGTAACTTGGACCTTACAATCGCCCTTTTTAAAATTGTGAGGGGTTGGGTGATATAAGGGTCCAAGGATTTGAGCAGGATAAAACGAGATGTTGACGATTGACTACGTACATGAATACCTCCGACAGAAATCCCCAGATTTTACCCCGAAAACACCAGTGAAACCGTCCCCCGCGCCCACCTTGCAAAGTTTAATTGTCTTTACCGCTAATCTCCGCCGACTGACTGATGTGTACTGGTCTATGCAAACACAAGCTGCCTCGTTCAGCTGACAGAGGTGAGTTATCTTTGCTTGATCATATATTCATCTTAGTATGTCCGATTTCAGATTTGTTAAAACTGATAGATAGTTTTTTTCAAGGCCTGTTAGCATGCCAAGTTTGAGTTTCGTCAGTTTATTAATGAAGGAGATATTAACTTGGAAAGTTTACTTTGTTTTACAGGTAATCTCCGCCGACTGACTGATGTGTACTGGTCTCCACACACAAGCTGCCTCGCTCAGCTGACAGGTGAGTTATCTTTGCTTGATCATATATTCATCTTAGTATGTCCGATTTCAAATTTGTTAAAACTGATAGTTAGGTTTTTTCAAGGCCGGTTAGCATGCCAAGTTTTAGCTTCGTCAGAATGTTAGTGAAGGAGATATTAACTTGCAAGGTTTACTTTTCTTTACAGCTAAGCTCCGCCGACTGACTGATGTGTACTGGTCTCCACACACAAGCTGCCTCGCTCAGCTGACAGGTGAGTTATCTTTGCTTGATCATATATTCATCTTAGTATGTCCGATTTCAAATTTGTAAAAACTGATAGTTAGGTTTTTTCAAGGCCTGTTAGCATGCCAAGTTTTAGCTTCGTCAGAATGTTAGTGAAGGAGATATTAACTTGCAAGGTTTACTTTTCTTTACAGCTAATCTCCGCCGACTGACTGATGTGTGATGGTCTATTCACACACAAGCTGCATCGCTTAGCTGACAGAGGTGAGTTCTCTTTGCTTGATCATATATTCATCTTACTATGTCCGATTTCAGATTTGTTAAGACTGATAGAGAGGTTTTTTCAAGGCCTGTTAGTATGCCAAGTTTTAGCTTCGTCAGCATATCAATTAAAGAGATATTACCTAGCAAAGTTTACTTTTCTTCTTTTGGAGTTATTTTGCTCGTTTTAATTCGTCAGTTCCTCATCCATTCTCATTGTCAGACGATATTAATTAAATCCAAACATTACATAAATTAAAAAGGTTTTACACGATTACATTAATATGCACATTTACATTATTAGAATACTTTTGAAAGAAAACTGTAAATTGCCATTATTTATCCAACACAATGCTTTGTTCTTTCCATAATATAATCTAAAAGTTTCTTTTGTTAATCTTTTCTTTTCTCTATGGAGGAACAGCTTTAAATTCTGTTTGAAGTTTTGCACTATATCAACTTCCTCTGGTGACTTAAAGTTACCAAAAACAATCTTACACCTTGTATTCCAAATTTGTCTTAACATTTTTGATACTATTAGTAATTCAACTGGGTTGAGCAAATATCCTAGGATCCTACTTGAGTCATTTAGATAGTAATATTTGTTTCCAGTATAATTTTTTAATAAGTACTCGACAAAAATCCATGCATTAACCGTTTTTTAACAATATATAAATAAATGCTGATGCGTTTTCGTTTCTGTCTTACACAGAGGACATGTTTTATCACTTATTTTACCAATTCTACATAAAATTTCTCCGGTAGGCTAAATCCGAAATCTTAGTCTGTAAATACATTTTTTGTCTTCATGTTCCATAAGTTGGTTTTTCCAGAGATTTGTCCATATTTTTTCCCACTTAAGAAAGGAAATTAAGTTCAAAATATGTTGCCACCTTTGGATCTTTTAACCGGTTTAAAATCATATTATTATAGATGTACTTTGTATTTGCCATATACAGTTCCACCTGTTTATCATTATGTGCTTCTTTAGATGATAACCAATTATATTCCATATTGGGTGGTCCTTGTCTTCCTTCTTCAATCAGAGAAAAATCAATAATTTCTCTTAAACGCTTTAATATTCTTGCTGCATTATTATTTAAAATATTGAATTTCCTACCCATTTCTTTAAAAGTAACCAATTGCTTTTCGAAAACAACATCTTTAATTTGAAAACATCCTTTTGCTTTAAGAGCAGGACTGTTAAATACAGATCCGTCCCTTGTAATGACTATTATTTTTCTTTATAGCTAATCTCCGCCGACTGACTGATGTGTACTGACTGGTCTATGAACACACAAGCTGCCTCGCTCAGCTAACAGAGGTGAGTTATCTTTGCTTGATCATATATTCATCTTAGTATTTCCGACTTCAGATATTTTAATACTGAAAGATAGGTTTTTTCAAGGTCTGTTAGCATGCCAAGTTTGAGCTTGGTCAGTATATTAATGAAGGAGATATTAACTTGCAAAGTTTACTTTTCTTTACAGCTAATCTTTGCATACTAACTGAAGTATACTGGTCTATGCACACACAAGCTGCCTCGCTCAGCTCACAGAGGTGAGTTCTCTTTGCTTGATCATATATTCATCTTAGTATGTCCGATTTCAGATATTTTAATACTGAAAGATAGGTTCTTTCAAGGCCTGTTAGCATGCCAAGTTTTAGCTTCGTCAGTATATTACTGAAGAAGAAAGTAACCTGCAAAGTTTACTTTTCTTTACAGCTTATCTCCGCAGACTGACTGATGTGTACTTGTCTATGCACACACAAGCTGCCTCGCTCAGCTGACAGAGGTGAGTTATCTTTGCTTGATCATATATTCATCTCAGTATGTCCGATTTTAGATTTTTTAATACTGAAAGATAGTTTTTTTAAGGCCTGTTAGCTTGCCAAGGTTTAGTTTCCTCAGTATATTAATGAAGGAGATATTAACTTGCGAAACTTACTTTTCTTTTCAGCTAATCTCCGCAGACTGACTGATGTGTACTGGTCTATGCACACACAAGCTGCCTCGCTCAGCTGACTGAGGTGAGTTATCTTTGCTGGATCATATATTCATCTTAGTATGTCCGATTTCAGATTTTCTAATACAGATAGAGAGGTTTTTTCAAGGCCTCTTAGAATTCCAAGTTTTAGCTTCGTCAGTATATTAATTAAGGAGATATTAACTGGCAAAACTTACGTTTCTTTACAGCTAATCTCCGCAGACTGACTGATGTGTACTGGTCTATGCACACATAAGCTGCATCGCTCAGCTGACTGAGGTGAGTTATCTTTCCTTGATCATATATTCATCTTAGTATGTAAGATTTCAGATTTTCTAATACAGATAGAGAGGTTTTTTCAAGGCCTGTTAGTATGCCAAGTTTTAGCTTCGTCAGTATATTAATAAAGGAGATATTAACTTGCAAAGTTTACTTTCCCTTACAGCTAATCTCCGCAGACTGACTGAAGTGTACTGGTCTATGCACACACAAGCTGCCTCGCTCAGCTAACAGAGGTGAGTTATCTTTCCTTGATCATATATTCATCTTAGTATGTCCGATTTCAGATTTTTTAATACTGATCAATAGGTTTTTTCAAGGCCTTTTGGCAAACCAAGTTTAAGCTTCGTCAAGAGAATAATGAATCAGATATTAACTTGCAAAGTGCATTTTTCTTTGCAGATGCTCTCCGCGGACTGACTGTTGTGTAGGCCTACTGATGTATGCACACACAAGCTGCCTAGCTGACAAAGGTTGGTTCTCCTTGCTTGATCATATATTCATCTTAGTATGTCCGATTTCAGATTATTTAATACTGATTGCTAGGTTTTTTCAAGGCCTGTTAGCATGCCAAGTTTTAGCTTCGTCGGGATATTAATGAAGGAGATATTAACTTGCAAAGTTTACTTTCCTTTACAGCCAATCTCCGCAGACTGACTGATGTGTACTGGTCTATGCACACACAAGCTGCCTCGCTCAGCTGACAGAGGTGAGGCATCTTTGCTTGATCATATATTCATCTTAGTATGTCCGATTTCAGATTTTTTAATACTGATCAATAGGTTTTTTCAAGGCCTGTTCGCAAGCCAAGTTTTAGCTTTGTCAAGAGAATAATGAATGAGATATTAACTTGCAAAGTGTATTTTTCTTTGCATATGCTCTCCGCCGACTGACTGTTGTGTACTGCTGTATGCACACACAAGCTGCCTAGCTGAGAGAGGTTGGTTCTCTTTGCTTAATCATATATTCATCTTAGTAGGTCCGAATTCAGATTTTTAAATACTGATTGATAGGTTTTTTCATGGCCCGTTAGCATGCCAAGTTTTAGCTTCGTCGGGATATTAATGAAGGAGATATTAATTTGCAAAGTTTACTTTCCTTTACAGCTAATCTCCGCATACCGACTGATGTGTACTGGTCTATGCACACACAAGCTGCCTCGCTCAGCAGACAGAGGTGAGGCATATTTGCTTGATCATATATTCATCTTAGTATGTCCGATTTCATATTTTTGAATACTGAAAGATAGGTTTTTTGAAGGCCTGTTATCATGCCAAGTTTTAGCTTCGTCGGGATATTAATGAAGGAGATATTAATTTGCAAAATTTACTTTCCTTTACAGCTCATCTCCGCAGACTGACTGATGTGTACTGGTCTATGCACACACAAGCTGCCTCGCTCAGCTGACAGAGGTGAGGCATCTTTGCATGATCATATATTCATCTTAGTATGTCCGATTTCATATTTTTTAATACTGATCAATAGATTTTTTCAAGGCCTGTTGGCAAGCCAAGTTTTAGCTTTGTCAAGAGAATAATGAATGAGATAATTACTTGCAAAGTGTATTTTTCTTTGCATATGGTCTCCGCCGACTGACTGTTGTGTACTGCTATATGCACACACAATCTGCCTAGCAGACAGAGGTTGGTTCTCTTTGCTTGATTATATATTCATCTTAGTATGTCCGATTTCAGATTTTTTAATACTGATTGATAGGTTTTTTCAAGGCCTGTTAGCATGCCAAGTTTGAGCTTCGTCAAGAGAATAATGAATCAAATATTAACTTGCAAAGTGTATTTTTCTTTCCATATGCTCTGCGCCGACTGACTGTTGTGTACTGCTGTATGCACACACAAGCTGCCTAGCTGACAGAGGTTGGTTCTCCTTGCTTTATCATAAAATCATCATAATATGTTCAATTTCAGATTTGTCAATGCTGATTGATAGGTTGTGTACGGGCCTGTTTGCAGGACAAGTTTTAGCTTTTTCAAGAGACTTATGAATGAATTTTTAACTGGCAAAGTGTATTTTCTTTGCAGATGCTCTCCGCCGACTGACGGTTGTATGCTGCTTTATGAACAGACAAGCTGCCTAGCTAACAGAGGTTGGTTCTCTTTGCTTGATCATATATTCATCTTACTATGGTCGATTTCAGATATGTTTATACTGAAAGATAGGTATTCTCATAGCATGTAAGCAGACCAAGTTTTAGCTTTGTAAAGATAATAATGAAGGAGATATTAACTTGACCAACAGTCTCTATTCTATAGTCAACGGGTCTCACTGGATATTCAAAGGTGGGTGGTCATCCTCGCAGACCTGTTTGGTCCAATAGTACGCAAGGATACGCTTGAAAACATCTGGTGAATATGGGGCGAGTTGTTTAGATTTGCACCTGTATAGCTATTTGCATGGTAGCCTGGTGCAAATATGGGGCGAGTTACTTAGGTTTGCTTTTACACAGGTATTTGTGAAGTTATGTTAAACGTGTAGGGGTAATCCTCGGCCTCTCTTCACCGAGAAAAAAATGATTTGTTCAAGTTCATTGTCCGCCTCTATCCTTCTCATCTTCCCTGTATGTTGTAATGTTCTAGGGGATTGGCCATTCAGTCAGACCTGTTCGGTTTCAGGAAACGCAAAGACAAGGGCGAAAAGATTGTACAAGAGACCTGTCCGCCTCTATTCTACTCAAAGGGTCTCACTGAATATTCAAAGGTGGGGGGCCATCTTGTATTTTTTATACTGATGGAGAGGTTTTATCCATGATGGTTAGTAGACTAAGTTTGAGCTACGTCAAAATTATAATGAAGGAGATAATAACTTACAAAGTGTATTTTTCTTTCCAGGTACTCTCTGCCGATTGATTGTAATGTACTGGTGGTTGCAAAGACAAGCTGCGTAGCTACCACAGGTAAGTTCTCTTCGCTTGATCATAAAATCATCATGATATGTTAGATTTCAGATTTGTCAATAATGATTGATAGGTTTTTTCAAGGCCTGTACGCAGGACAAGTGTTAACTTTGTCAAGAGAATAATGAATGAGATATAAACTTGCAAAGTGTATTTTTTTTGCATATGCTCTCCGCCGACTGACTGTTGTGTACTGCTGTATGCACACACAAGCTGCCTCGCTCAGCTGACAGAGGTGAGGCATCTTTGCTTGATCATATATTCATCTTAGTATGTCCGATTTCAGATTTTTTAATACTGATTGATAGGTTTTTGGATGGCCTGTTTGCATGCCAAGTTTTAGCTTCGTCAGGATATTAATGAAGGAGATATTAACTTGCAAAGTTTACTTTCCTTTACAGCTAATCTCCGCAGACTGACTGATGTGTACTGGTCTATGCACACACAAGCTGCCTCGCTCAGCTGACAGAGGTGAGGCATCTTTGCTTGATCATATATTCATCTTAGTATGTCCGATTTCAGATTTTTTAATACTGATCAATAGGTTTTTTCAAGGCCTGTTCGCAAGCCAAGTTTTAGCTTTGTCAAGAGAATAATGAATGAGATATTAACTTGCAAAGTGTATTTTTCTTTGCATATGCTCTCCGCCGACTGACTGTTGTGTACTGCTGTATGCACACACAAGCTGCCTAGCTGAGAGAGGTTGGTTCTCTTTGCTTGATCATATATTCATCTTAGTAGGTCCGATTTCAGATTTTTAAATACTGATTGATAGGTTTTTTCATGGCCCGTTAGCATGCCAAGTTTTAGCTTCGTCGGGATATTAATGAAGGAGATATTAATTTGCAAAGTTTACTTTCCTTTACAGCTAATCTCCGCATACCGACTGATGTGTACTGGTCTATGCACACACAAGCTGCCTCGCTCAGCTGACAGAGGTGAGGCATCTTTGCTTGATCATATATTCATCTTAGTATGTCCGATTTCATATTTTTTAATACTGAAAGATAGGTTTTTTGAAGGCCTGTTATCATGCCAAGTTTTAGCTTCGTCGGGATATTAATGAAGGAGATATTAATTTGCAAAATTTACTTTCCTTTACAGCTCATCTCCGCAGACTGACTGATGTGTACTGGTCTATGCACACACAAGCTGCCTCGCTCAGCTGACAGAGGTGAGGCATCTTTGCATGATCATATATTCATCTTAGTATGTCCGATTTCATATTTTTTAATACCGATCAATAGATTTTTTCAAGGCCTGTTGGCAAGCCAAGTTTTAGCTTTGTCAAGAGAATAATGAATGAGATAATTACTTGCAAAGTGTATTTTTCTTTGCATATGGTCTCTGCCGACTGACTGTTGTGTACTGCTATATGCACACACAATCTGCCTAGCAGACAGAGGTTGGTTCTCTTTGCTTGATTATATATTCATCTTAGTATGTCCGATTTCAGGTTTTTTTATACTGATTGATAGGTTTTTTCAAGGCCTGTTAGCATGCCAAGTTTGAGCTTCGTCAAGAGAATAATGAATCAAATATTAACTTGCAAAGTGTATTTTTCTTTGCATATGCTCTGCGCCGACTGACTGTTGTGTACTGCTGTATGCACACACAAGCTGCCTAGCTGACAGAGGTTGGTTCTCTTTGCTTTATCATAAAATCATCATAATATGTTCAATTTCAGATTTGTCAATGCTGATTGATAGGTTGTGTCCGGGCCTGTTTGCAGGACAAGTTTTAGCTTTTTCAAGAGACTTATGAATGAATTTTTAACTGGCAAAGTGTATTTTCTTTGCAGATGCTCTCCGCCGACTGACGGTTGTATGCTGCTTTATGAACAGACAAGCTGCCTAGCTAACAGAGGTTGGTTCTCTTTGCTTGATCATATATTCATCTTACTATGGTCGATTTCAGATATGTTTATACTGAAAGATAGGTATTCTCATAGCATGTAAGCAGACCAAGTTTTAGCTTTGTAAAGATAATAATGAAGGAGATATTAACTTGACCCTCAGTCTCTATTCTATAGTCAACGGGTCTCACTGGATATTCAAAGGTGGGTGGTCATCCTCGCAGACCTGTTTGGTCCAATAGTACGCAAGGATACGCTTGAAAACATCTGGTGAATATGGGGCGAGTTGTTTAGATTTGCACCTGTAAAGCTATTTGCATGGTAGCCTGGTGCAAATATGGGGCGAGTGACTTAGGTTTGCTTTTACACAGGTATTTGTGAAGTTATGTTAAACGTGTAGGGGTAATCCTCGGCCTCTCTTCACCGAGAAAAAAATGATTTGTTCAAGTTCATTGTCCGCCTCTATCCTTCTCATCTTCCCTGTATGTTGTAATGTTCTAGGGGATTGGCCATTCAGTCAGACCTGTTCGGTTTCAGGAAACGCAAAGACAAGGGCGAAAAGATTGTACAAGAGACCTGTCCGCCTCTATTCTACTCAAAGGGTCTCACTGAATATTCAAAGGTGGGGGGCCATCTTGTATTTTTTATACTGATGGAGAGGTTTTATCCATGATGGTTAGTAGACTAAGTTTGAGCTACGTCAAAATTATAATGAAGGAGATAATAACTTACAAAGTGTATTTTTCTTTCCAGGTACTCTCTGCCGATTGATTGTACTGTACTGGTGGTTGCAAGGACAAGCTGCGTAGCTACCACAGGTAAGTTCTCTTCGCTTGATCATAAAATCATCATGATATGTTAGATTTCAGATTTGTCAATAATGATTGATAGGTTTTTTCAAGGCCTGTACGCAGGACAAGTGTTAACTTTGTCAAGAGAATAATGAATGAGATATAAACTTGCAAAGTGTATTTTTTTTGCATATGCTCTCCGCCGACTGACTGTTGTGTACTGCTGTATGCACACACAAGCTGCCTCGCTCAGCTGACAGAGGTGAGGCATCTTTGCTTGATCATATATTCATCTTAGTATGTCCGATTTCAGATTTTTTAATACTGATTGATAGGTTTTTGGATGGCCTGTTTGCATGCCAAGTTTTAGCTTCGTCAGGATATTAATGAAGGAGATATTAACTTGCAAAGTTTACTTTCCTTTACAGCTAATCTCCGCAGACTGACTGATGTGTACTGGTCTATGCACACACAAGCTGCCTCGCTCAGCTGACAGAGGTGAGGCATCTTTGCTTGATCATATATTCATCTTAGTATGTCCGATTTCAGATTTTTTAATACTGATCAATAGGTTTTTTCAAGGCCTGTTCGCAAGCCAAGTTTTAGCTTTGTCAAGAGAATAATGAATGAGATATTAACTTGCAAAGTGTATTTTTCTTTGCATATGCTCTCCGCCGACTGACTGTTGTGTACTGCTGTATGCACACACAAGCTGCCTAGCTGAGAGAGGTTGGTTCTCTTTGCTTGATCATATATTCATCTTAGTAGGTCCGATTTCAGATTTTTAAATACTGATTGATAGGTTTTTTCATGGCCCGTTAGCATGCCAAGTTTTAGCTTCGTCGGGATATTAATGAAGGAGATATTAATTTGCAAAGTTTACTTTCCTTTACAGCTAATCTCCGCATACCGACTGATGTGTACTGGTCTATGCACACACAAGCTGCCTCGCTCAGCTGACAGAGGTGAGGCATCTTTGCTTGATCATATATTCATCTTAGTATGTCCGATTTCATATTTTTTAATACTGAAAGATAGGTTTTTTGAAGGCCTGTTATCATGCCAAGTTTTAGCTTCGTCGGGATATTAATGAAGGAGATATTAATTTGCAAAATTTACTTTCCTTTACAGCTCATCTCCGCAGACTGACTGATGTGTACTGGTCTATGCACACACAAGCTGCCTCGCTCAGCTGACAGAGGTGAGGCATCTTTGCATGATCATATATTCATCTTAGTATGTCCGATTTCATATTTTTTAATACCGATCAATAGATTTTTTCAAGGCCTGTTGGCAAGCCAAGTTTTAGCTTTGTCAAGAGAATAATGAATGAGATAATTACTTGCAAAGTGTATTTTTCTTTGCATATGGTCTCTGCCGACTGACTGTTGTGTACTGCTATATGCACACACAATCTGCCTAGCAGACAGAGGTTGGTTCTCTTTGCTTGATTATATATTCATCTTAGTATGTCCGATTTCAGGTTTTTTTATACTGATTGATAGGTTTTTTCAAGGCCTGTTAGCATGCCAAGTTTGAGCTTCGTCAAGAGAATAATGAATCAAATATTAACTTGCAAAGTGTATTTTTCTTTGCATATGCTCTGCGCCGACTGACTGTTGTGTACTGCTGTATGCACACACAAGCTGCCTAGCTGACAGAGGTTGGTTCTCTTTGCTTTATCATAAAATCATCATAATATGTTCAATTTCAGATTTGTCAATGCTGATTGATAGGTTGTGTCCGGGCCTGTTTGCAGGACAAGTTTTAGCTTTTTCAAGAGACTTATGAATGAATTTTTAACTGGCAAAGTGTATTTTCTTTGCAGATGCTCTCCGCCGACTGACGGTTGTATGCTGCTTTATGAACAGACAAGCTGCCTAGCTAACAGAGGTTGGTTCTCTTTGCTTGATCATATATTCATCTTACTATGGTCGATTTCAGATATGTTTATACTGAAAGATAGGTATTCTCATAGCATGTAAGCAGACCAAGTTTTAGCTTTGTAAAGATAATAATGAAGGAGATATTAACTTGACCCTCAGTCTCTATTCTATAGTCAACGGGTCTCACTGGATATTCAAAGGTGGGTGGTCATCCTCGCAGACCTGTTTGGTCCAATAGTACGCAAGGATACGCTTGAAAACATCTGGTGAATATGGGGCGAGTTGTTTAGATTTGCACCTGTAAAGCTATTTGCATGGTAGCCTGGTGCAAATATGGGGCGAGTGACTTAGGTTTGCTTTTACACAGGTATTTGTGAAGTTATGTTAAACGTGTAGGGGTAATCCTCGGCCTCTCTTCACCGAGAAAAAAATGATTTGTTCAAGTTCATTGTCCGCCTCTATCCTTCTCATCTTCCCTGTATGTTGTAATGTTCTAGGGGATTGGCCATTCAGTCAGACCTGTTCGGTTTCAGGAAACGCAAAGACAAGGGCGAAAAGATTGTACAAGAGACCTGTCCGCCTCTATTCTACTCAAAGGGTCTCACTGAATATTCAAAGGTGGGGGGCCATCTTGTATTTTTTATACTGATGGAGAGGTTTTATCCATGATGGTTAGTAGACTAAGTTTGAGCTACGTCAAAATTATAATGAAGGAGATAATAACTTACAAAGTGTATTTTTCTTTCCAGGTACTCTCTGCCGATTGATTGTACTGTACTGGTGGTTGCAAGGACAAGCTGCGTAGCTACCACAGGTAAGTTCTCTTCGCTTGATCATAAAATCATCATGATATGTTAGATTTCAGATTTGTCAATAATGATTGATAGGTTTTTTCAAGGCCTGTACGCAGGACAAGTGTTAACTTTGTCAAGAGAATAATGAATGAGATATAAACTTGCAAAGTGTATTTTTTTTGCATATGCTCTCCGCCGACTGACTGTTGTGTACTGCTGTATGCACACACAAGCTGCCTCGCTCAGCTGACAGAGGTGAGGCATCTTTGCTTGATCATATATTCATCTTAGTATGTCCGATTTCAGATTTTTTAATACTGATTGATAGGTTTTTGGATGGCCTGTTTGCATGCCAAGTTTTAGCTTCGTCAGGATATTAATGAAGGAGATATTAACTTGCAAAGTTTACTTTCCTTTACAGCTAATCTCCGCAGACTGACTGATGTGTACTGGTCTATGCACACACAAGCTGCCTCGCTCAGCTGACAGAGGTGAGGCATCTTTGCTTGATCATATATTCATCTTAGTATGTCCGATTTCAGATTTTTTAATACTGATCAATAGGTTTTTTCAAGGCCTGTTCGCAAGCCAAGTTTTAGCTTTGTCAAGAGAATAATGAATGAGATATTAACTTGCAAAGTGTATTTTTCTTTGCATATGCTCTCCGCCGACTGACTGTTGTGTACTGCTGTATGCACACACAAGCTGCCTAGCTGAGAGAGGTTGGTTCTCTTTGCTTGATCATATATTCATCTTAGTAGGTCCGATTTCAGATTTTTAAATACTGATTGATAGGTTTTTTCATGGCCCGTTAGCATGCCAAGTTTTAGCTTCGTCGGGATATTAATGAAGGAGATATTAATTTGCAAAGTTTACTTTCCTTTACAGCTAATCTCCGCATACCGACTGATGTGTACTGGTCTATGCACACACAAGCTGCCTCGCTCAGCAGACAGAGGTGAGGCATATTTGCTTGATCATATATTCATCTTAGTATGTCCGATTTCATATTTTTGAATACTGAAAGATAGGTTTTTTGAAGGCCTGTTATCATGCCAAGTTTTAGCTTCGTCGGGATATTAATGAAGGAGATATTAATTTGCAAAATTTACTTTCCTTTACAGCTCATCTCCGCAGACTGACTGATGTGTACTGGTCTATGCACACACAAGCTGCCTCGCTCAGCTGACAGAGGTGAGGCATCTTTGCATGATCATATATTCATCTTAGTATGTCCGATTTCATATTTTTTAATACTGATCAATAGATTTTTTCAAGGCCTGTTGGCAAGCCAAGTTTTAGCTTTGTCAAGAGAATAATGAATGAGATAATTACTTGCAAAGTGTATTTTTCTTTGCATATGGTCTCCGCCGACTGACTGTTGTGTACTGCTATATGCACACAAAATCTGCCTAGCAGACAGAGGTTGGTTCTCTTTGCTTGATTATATATTCATCTTAGTATGTCCGATTTCAGATTTTTTAATACTGATTGATAGGTTTTTTCAAGGCCTGTTAGCATGCCAAGTTTGAGCTTCGTCAAGAGAATAATGAATCAAATATTAACTTGCAAAGAGTATTTTTCTTTGCATATGCTCTGCGCCGACTGACTGTTGTGTACTGCTGTATGCACACACAAGCTGCCTAGCTGACAGAGGTTGGTTCTCTTTGCTTTATCATAAAATCATCATAATATGTTCAATTTCAGATTTGTCAATGCTGATTGATAGGTTGTGTCCGGGCCTGTTTGCAGGACAAGTTTTAGCTTTTTCAAGAGACTTATGAATGAATTTTTAACTGGCAAAGTGTATTTTCTTTGCAGATGCTCTCCGCCGACTGACGGTTGTATGCTGCTTTATGAACAGACAAGCTGCCTAGCTGACAGAGGTTGGTTCTCTTTGCTTGATCATATATTCATCTTACTATGGTCGATTTCAGATATGTTTATACTGAAAGATAGGTATTCTCATAGCATGTAAGCAGACCAAGTTTTAGCTTTGTAAAGATAATAATGAAGGAGATATTAACTTGACCAACAGTCTCTATTCTATAGTCAACGGGTCTCACTGGATATTCAAAGGTGGGTGGTCATCCTCGCAGACCTGTTTGGTCCAATAGTACGCAAGGATACGCTTGAAAACATCTGGTGAATATGGGGCGAGTTGTTTAGATTTGCACCTGTATAGCTATTTGCATGGTAGCCTGGTGCAAATATGGGGCGAGTTACTTAGGTTTGCTTTTACACAGGTATTTGTGAAGTTATGTTAAACGTGTAGGGGTAATCCTCGGCCTCTCTTCACCGAGAAAAAAATGATTTGTTCAAGTTCATTGTCCGCCTCTATCCTTCTCATCTTCCCTGTATGTTGTAATGTTCTAGGGGATTGGCCATTCAGTCAGACCTGTTCGGTTTCAGGAAACGCAAAGACAAGGGCGAAAAGATTGTACAAGAGACCTGTCCGCCTCTATTCTACTCAAAGGGTCTCACTGAATATTCAAAGGTGGGGGGCCATCTTGTATTTTTTATACTGATGGAGAGGTTTTATCCATGATGGTTAGTAGACTAAGTTTGAGCTACGTCAAAATTATAATGAAGGAGATAATAACTTACAAAGTGTATTTTTCTTTCCAGGTACTCTCTGCCGATTGATTGTAGTGTACTGGTGGTTGCAAGGACAAGCTGCGTAGCTACCACAGGTAAGTTCTCTTCGCTTGATCATAAAATCATCATGATATGTTAGATTTCAGATTTGTCAATAATGATTGATAAGTTTTTTCAAGGCCTGTACGCAGGACAAGTGTTAACTTTGTCAAGAGAATAATGAATGAGATATAAACTTGCAAAGTGTATTTTTTTTGCATATGCTCTCCGCCGACTGACTGTTGTGTACTGCTGTATGCACACACAAGCTGCCTCGCTCAGCTGACAGAGGTGAGGCATCTTTGCTTGATCATATATTCATCTTAGTATGTCCGATTTCAGATTTTTTAATACTGATTGATAGGTTTTTGGATGGCCTGTTTGCATGCCAAGTTTTAGCTTCGTCAGGATATTAATGAAGGAGATATTAACTTGCAAAGTTTACTTTCCTTTACAGCTAATCTCCGCAGACTGACTGATGTGTACTGGTCTATGCACACACAAGCTGCCTCGCTCAGCTGACAGAGGTGAGGCATCTTTGCTTGATCATATATTCATCTTAGTATGTCCGATTTCAGATTTTTTAATACTGATCAATAGGTTTTTTCAAGGCCTGTTCGCAAGCCAAGTTTTAGCTTTGTCAAGAGAATAATGAATGAGATATTAACTTGCAAAGTGTATTTTTCTTTGCATATGCTCTCCGCCGACTGACTGTTGTGTACTGCTGTATGCACACACAAGCTGCCTAGCTGAGAGAGGTTGGTTCTCTTTGCTTGATCATATATTCATCTTAGTAGGTCCGATTTCAGATTTTTAAATACTGATTGATAGGTTTTTTCATGGCCCGTTAGCATGCCAAGTTTGAGCTTCGTCAGGATATTAATGAAGGAGATATTAACTTGCAAAGTTTACTTTCCTTTACAGCTAATCTCGGCAGACTGACTAAAGTGTACTGGTCTATGCACACACAAGCTGCCTCGCTCAGCTGACAGAGGTGAGGCATCTTTGCTTGATCATATATTCATCTTAGTTTGTCCGATTTCAGATTTTTTAATACTAAGAAATAGGTTTTTTCAAGGCCTGTCAGCAAGCCAAGTTTTAGCTTTGTCAAGAGAATAATGAATCAGATAATAACTTGGGAAGTGCATTTTTCTTTGCATATGCTCTCCGCCGACTGACTGTTGTGTACTGCTGTATGCACCCATAAGCTGCCTAGCTGACAGAGGTTGGATCTCTTTGCTTGATCATATATTCATCTTAGTATGTCCGATTTCAGATTTTTAATACTGATTGATAGTTTTTTTCATGGCCTGTTAGCATGCCAAGTTTTAGCTTCGTCAGGATATTAATGAAGGAGATATTAACTTGCAAAGTTTACTTTCCTTTACAGCTAATCTCCGCAGACTGACTGATGTGTACTCGTCTATGCACACACAAGCTGCCTCGCTCAGCTGACAGGGGTGAGGCATCTTTGCTCGATCATATATTCATCTTAGTATGTCCGATTTCATATTTTTTAATACTGATCAATAGGTTTTTTCAAGGCCTGTTGGCAAGCCAAGTTTTAGCTTTGTCAAGAGAATAATGAATGAGATAATTACTTGCAAAGTGTATCTTTCTTTGCATATGGTCTCCGCCGACTGACTGTTGTGTACTGCTTTAGCACACACAATCTGCCTAGCAGACAGAGGTTGGTTCTCTTTGCTTGATCATATATTCATCTTAGTATGATCGATTTCAGATTTTTTAATACTGATTGATAGGTTTTTTCAAGGCCTGTTAGCATGCCAAGTTTGAGCTTCGTCAGGACATTAATGAGGGAGATATTAACTTGCAAAGTTTACTTTCCTTTACAGGTAATCTCGGCAGACTGACTGAAGTGTACTGGTCTCTGCACACACAAGCTCCCTCGCTCAGCTGACAGAGGTGAGGCATCTTTGCTTGATCATATATTCATCTTAGTATGTCCGATTTCAGATTTTTTAATACTGAGAAATAGGTTTTTTTAAGGCCTGTCAGCAAGCCAAGTTTTAGCTTAGTCAAGAGAATAATGAATCAGATATTAACTTGCAAAGTGCATTTTTCTTTGCAGATGCTCTCCGCCGACTGACTGTTGTGTACTGCTGTATGCACCCATAAGCTGCCTAGCTAACAGAGGTTGGATCTCTTTGCTTGATCATATATTCATCTTAGTATGTCCGATTTCAGATTTTTTAATACTGAGAAATAGGTTTTTTCAAGGCCTGTCAGCAAGCCAAGTTTTAGCTTTGTCTAGAGAATAATGAATCAAATATAAACTTGCAAAGTGTATTTTTCTTTGCATATGCTCTGCGCCGACTGACTGTTTTGTACTGCTGTATGCACACACAAGCTGCCTAGCTTACAGAGGTTGGTTCTCTTTGCTTGATCATAAAATCATCATAATATGTTCAATTTCAGATTTGTCAATGCTGATTGATAGGTTGTGTCCGGGCCTGTTAATTTGCAGGACAAGTTTTAGCTTTTTCAAGAGACTTATGAATGAATTTTTAACTGGCAAAGTGTATTTTCTTTGCAGATGCTCTCCGCCGACTGACGGTTGTATGCTGCTTTATGAACAGACAAGCTGCCTAGCTAACAGAGGTTGGTTCTCTTTGCTTGATCATATATTCATCTTACTATGGTCGATTTTAGATATGTTTATACTGATAGATAGGTATTCTCATAGCATGTAAGCAGACCAAGTTTTAGCTTTGTAAAGATAATAATGAAGGAGATATTAACTTGACCGTCAGTCTCTATTCTATAGTCAACGGGTCTCACTGGATATTCAAAGGTGGGTGGTCATCCTCGCAGACCTGTTTGGTCCAATAGTACGCAAGGATACGCTTGAAAACATCTGGTGAATATGGGGCGAGTTGTTTAGATTTGCACCTGTATAGCTATTTGCATGGTAGCCTGGTGCAAATATGGGGCGAGTTACTTAGGTTTGCTTTTACACAGGTATTTGTGAAGTTATGTTAAACGTGTAGGGGTAATCCTCGGCCTCTCTTCACCGAGAAAAAAATGATTTGTTCAAGTTCATTGTCCGCCTCTATCCTTCTCATCTTCCCTGTATGTTGTAATGTTCTAGGGGATTGGCCATTCAGTCAGACCTGTTCGGTTTCAGGAAACGCAAAGACAAGGGCGAAAAGATTGTACAAGAGACCCGTCCGCCTCTATTCTACTCAAAGGGTCTCACTGAATATTCAAAGGTGGGGGGCCATCTTGTATTTTTTATACTGATGGAGAGGTTTTATCCATGATGGTTAGTAGACTAAGTTTGAGCTACGTCAAAATTATAATGAAGGAGATAATAACTTACAAAGTGTATTTTTCTTTCCAGGTACTCTCTGACGATTGATTGTAGTGTACTGGTGGTTGCAAAGACACGCTGCGTAGCTACCACAGGTAAGTTCTCTTTGCTTGATCATAAAATCATCATGATATGTTAGATTTCAGATTTGTCAATAATGATTGATAGGTTTTTTCAAGGCCTGTACGCAGGACAAGTGTTAACTTTGTCAAGAGAATAATGAATGAGATATAAACTTGCAAAGTTTACTTTTCTTAAGAGCTAATCTCTGCATACTGACTGATGTGTACTGGTCTATGCACACACAGCTGCCTCGCTCAGCTGACAGAGGTGATGCAGCTTTGCTTGTTCATATATTCATCTTAGTATGTCCGATTTCAGATTTTTTAATACTGATCAATAGGTTTTTTCAAGACCTGTTAGCAAGCCAAGGTTTAGCTTTGTCAAGAGAATAATGAATGAGATATTAACTTGCAAAGTGTATTTTTTTTGCATATGCTCTCCGCCGACTGACTGTTGTGTACTGCTGTATGCACACACAAGCTGCCTCGCTCAGCTGACAGAGGTGAGGCATCTTTGCTTGATCATATATTCATCTTAGTATGTCCGATTTCAGATTTTTTAATACTGATTGATAGGTTTTTGGATGGCCTGTTAGCATGCCAAGTTTTAGCTTCGTCAGGATATTAATGAAGGAGATATTAACTTGCACAGTTTACTTTCCTTTACAGCTAATCTCCGCACACTGACTGATGTGTACTGGTCTATGCACACACAAGCTGCCTCGCTCAGCTGACAGAGGTGATGCAGCTTTGCTTGTTCATATATTCATCTTAGTATGTCCGATTTCAGATTTTTAATACTGATCAATAGGTTTTCTCAAGACCTGTTAGCAAGGCAAGGTTTAGCTTTGTCAAGAGAATAATGAATGAGATATTAACTTGCAAAGTGTATTTTTCTTTGCATATGCTCTCCGCGGACTGACTGTTGTGTACTGATGTATGCACACACAAGCTGCCTAGCTGACAAAGGTTGGTTCTCTTTGCTTGATCATATATTCATCTTAGTATCTTCGATTTCAGATTTTTTCATGCTGATTGATAGGTTTTTTCATGGCCTGTTAGCATGCCAAGTTTTAGCTTCGTCAGGATATTAATGAAGGAGATATTAACTTGCAAAGTTTACTTTCCTTTACAGCTAATCTCCGCAGACTGACTGATGTGTACTGGTCTATGCACACACAAGCTGCCTCGCTCAGCTGACAGAGGTGAGGCATCTTTGCTTGATCATATATTCATCTTAGTATGTCCGATTTCATATTTTTTAATACTTAGAAATAGGTTTTTTCAAGGCCTGTTGGCAAGCCAAGTTTTAGCTTTGTCAAGATAATAACGAATGAGATATTAACTTGCAAAGTGTATTTTTCTTTGCATATGCTCTCCGCCGACTGACTGATGTGTACTGCTGTATGCACACACAATCTGCCTAGCTGACAGAGGTTGGTTCTCTTTGCTTGATCATAAATTCATCTTAGTATGTCCGATTTCATATTTTTTAATACTGAGAAATAGGTTTTTTCAAGGCCTGTTGGCAAGCCAAGTTTTAGCTTCGTCAAGAGAATAATGAATGAGATATTAACTTGCAAAGTGTATTTTTCTTTGCATATGCTCTCCGCCGACTGACTGATGTGTACTGCTGTATGCACACACAAGCTGCCTCGCTCAGCTGACAGAGGTGAGGCATCTTTGCTTGATCATATATTCATCTTAGTATGTTCGATTTCAGATTTTTTAATACTGATTGATAGGTTTTTTCAAGGCCTGTTAGCATGCTAAATTTGAGCTTCGTCAGGACATTAATGAAGGAGATATTAACTTGCAAAGTTTACTTTCCTTTACAGCTAATCTCCGCAGACTGACTGAAGTGTACTGGTCTATGGACACACAAGCTCCCTCGCTCAGCTGACAGAGGTGAGCCATCTTTGCTTGATCATATATTCATCTTAGTATGTCCGATTTCAGATTTGTTAATACTGAACAATAGGTTTTTTCAAGGCCTGTTAGCTAGCCAAGTTTTAGCTTTGTCAAGAGAATAATGAATGAGATATTAACTCGCAAAGTGTATTTTGTTTTGCATATGCTCTCCGCCGACTGACTGTTGTGTATTGCTGTATGCACACACAAGCTGCCTAGCTGACAGAGGTTGGTTCTCTTTGCTTGATCATATATTCATCTTAGTATCTTCGATTTCAGATTTTTTCATGCTGATTGATAGGTTTTTTCATGGCCTGTTAGCATGCCAAGTTTTAGCTTCGTCAGGATATTAATGAAGGAGATATTAACTTGCAAAGTTTACTTTCCTTTACAGCTAATCTCCGCAGACTGACTGATGTGTACTGATCTATGCACACACAAGCTGCCTCGCTCAGCTGACAGAGGTGAGGCATCTTTGCTTGATCATATATTCATCTTAGTATGTACGATTTCATATTTTTGAATACTGAGAAATAGGTGTTTTCAAGGCCTGTTAGCATGCCAAGTTTTAGCTTGGTCAGGATATTAATGAAGGAGATATTAACTTGCAAAGTTTACTTTCCTTTACCGCTAATCTCCGCAGACTGACTGATGTGTACTGGTCTATGCACATACAAGCTCCCTCGCTCAGCTGACAGAGGTGAGCCATCTTTGCTTGATCATATATTCATCTTAGTATGTCCGATTTCAGATTTTTTAATACTGAACAATAGGTCTTTTCAAGGCCTGTTCGCTAGCCAAGTTTTAGCTTTGTCAAGAGAATAATGAATGAGATATTAACTCGCAAAGTGTATTTTGTTTTGCATATGCTCTCCGCCGACTGACTGTTGTGTATTGCTGTATGCACACACAAGCTGCCTAGCTGACAGAGGTTGGTTCTCTTTGCTTGATCATATATTCATCTTAGTATGTCCGATTTCAGATTTTTTCATACTGATTGATAGGTTTTTTCATGGCCTGTTAGCATGCCAAGTTTGAGCTTCGTCAGGATATTAATGAAGGAGATATTAACTTGCAAAGTTTACTTTCCTTAACAGCTAATCTCCGCAGACTGACTGATGTGTACTGGTCTATGCACACACAAGCTGCCTCGCTCAGCTGACAGAGGTGAGGCATCTTTGCTTGATCATATATTCATCTTAGTATGTCCGATTTCATATTTTTTAATACTGAGAAATAGGTTTTTTCAAGGCCTGTCAGCAAGCCAAGTTTTAGCTTTGTCAAGATAATAACGAATGAGATATTAACTTGCAAAGTGTATTTTTCTTTGCATATTCTCTCCGCCGACTGACTGATGTGTACTGCTGTATGCACACACAATCTGCCTAGCTGACAGAGGTTGGTTCTCTTTGCTTGATCATATATTCATCTTAGTATGTCCGATTTCATATTTTTTAATACTGAGAAATAGGTTTTTTCAAGGCCTGTCAGCAAGCCAAGTTTTAGCTTTGTCAAGATAATAACGAATGAGATATTAACTTGCAAAGTGTATTTTTCTTTGCATATGCTCTCCGCCGACTGACTGATGTGTACTGCTGTATGCACACACAATCTGCCTAGCTGACAGAGGTTGGTTCTCTTTGCTTGATCATAAATTCATCTTAGTATGTCCGATTTCATATTTTTTAATACTGAGAAATAGGTTTTTTCAAGGCCTGTTGGCAAGCCAAGTTTTAGCTTCGTCAAGAGAATAATGAATGAGATATTAACTTGCAAAGTGTATTTTTCTTTGCATATGCTCTCCGCCGACTGACTGATGTGTACTGCTGTATGCACACACAAGCTGCCTCGCTCAGCTGACAGAGGTGAGGCATCTTTGCTTGATCATATATTCATCTTAGTATGTTCGATTTCAGATTTTTTAATACTGATTGATAGGTTTTTTCAAGGCCTGTTAGCATGCTAAATTTGAGCTTCGTCAGGACATTAATGAAGGAGATATTAACTTGCAAAGTTTACTTTCCTTTACAGCTAATCTCCGCAGACTGACTGAAGTGTACTGGTCTATGGACACACAAGCTCCCTCGCTCAGCTGACAGAGGTGAGCCATCTTTGCTTGATCATATATTCATCTTAGTATGTCCGATTTCAGATTTTTTAATACTGAACAATAGGTTTTTTCAAGGCCTGTTAGCTAGCCAAGTTTTAGCTTTGTCAAGAGAATAATCAATGAGATATTAACTTGCAAAGTGTATTTTTCTTTGCATATGCACTCCGCCGACTGACTGATGTGTATTGCTGTATACACACACAAGCTGCCTAGCTGACAGAGGTTGGTTCTCTTTGCTTGATCATATATTCATCTTAGTATCTTCGATTTCAGATTTTTTCATGCTGATTGATAGGTTTTTTCATGGCCCGTTAGCATGCCAAGTTTTAGCTTCGTCAGGATATTAATGAAGGAGATATTAACTTGCAAAGTTTACTTTCCTTTACAGCTAATCTCCGCAGACTGACTGATGTGTACTGATCTATGCACACACAAGCTGCCTCGCTCAGCTGACAGAGGTGAGGCATCTTTGCTTGATCATATATTCATCTTAGTATGTACGATTTCATATTTTTTAATACTGAGAAATAGGTGTTTTCAAGGCCTGTTGGCATGCCAAGTTTTAGCTTCGTCAGGATATTAATGAAGGAGATATTAACTTGCAAAGTTTACTTTCCTTTACAGCTAATCTCCGCAGACTGACTGATGTGTACTGGTCTATGCACATACAAGCTCCCTCGCTCAGCTGACAGAGGTGAGCCATCTTGCTTGATCATATATTCATCTTAGTATGTCCGATTTCAGATTTTTTAATACTGAACAATAGGTCTTTTCAAGGCCTGTTAGCTAGCCAAGTTTTAGCTTTGTCAAGAGAATAATGAATGAGATATTAACTCGCAAAGTGTATTTTGTTTTGCATATGCTCTCCGCCGACTGACTGTTGTGTATTGCTGTATGCACACACAAGCTGCCTAGCTGACAGAGGTTGGTTCTCTTTGCTTGATCATATATTCATCTTAGTATCTTCGATTTCAGATTTTTTCATGCTGATTGATAGGTTTTTTCATGGCCTGTTAGCATGCCAAGTTTTAGCTTCGTCAGGATATTAATGAAGGAGATATTAACTTGCAAAGTTTACTTTCCTTTACAGCTAATCTCCGCAGACTGACTGATGTGTACTGATCTATGCACACACAAGCTGCCTCGCTCAGCTGACAGAGGTGAGGCATCTTTGCTTGATCATATATTCATCTTAGTATGTCCGATTTCAGATTTTTTAATACTGAACAATAGGTCTTTTCAAGGCCTGTTAGCATGCCAATTTTTAGCTTTGTCAAGAGAATAATGAATGAGATATTAACTCGCAAAGTGTATTTTGTTTTGCATATGCTCTCCGCCGACTGACTGTTGTGTATTGCTGTATGCACACACAAGCTGCCTAGCTGACAGAGGTTGGTTGTCTTTGCTTGATCATATATTCATCTTAGTATGTCCGATTTCAGATTTTTTCATACTGATTGATAGGTTTTTTCATGGCCTGTTAGCATGCTAAGTTTGAGCTTCGTCAGGATATTAATGAAGGAGATATTAACTTGCAAAGTTTACTTTCCTTAACAGCTAATCTCCGCAGACTGACTGATGTGTACTGGTCTATGCACACACAAGCTGCCTCGCTCAGCTGACAGAGGTGAGGCATCTTTGCTTGATCATATATTCATCTTAGTATGTCCGATTTCATATTTTTTAATACTGAGAAATAGGTTTTTTCAAGGCCTGTCAGCAAGCCAAGTTTTAGCTTTGTCAAGATAATAACGAATGAGATATTAACTTGCAAAGTGTATTTTTCTTTGCATATGCTCTCCGCCGACTGACTGATGTGTACTGCTGTATGCACACACAATCTGCCTAGCTGACAGAGGTTGGTTCTCTTTGCTTGATCATAAATTCATCTTAGTATGTCCGATTTCATATTTTTTAATACTGAGAAATAGGTTTTTTCAAGGCCTGTTGGCAAGCCAAGTTTTAGCTTCGTCAAGAGAATAATGAATGAGATATTAACTTGCAAAGTGTATTTTTCTTTGCATATGCTCTCCGCCGACTGACTGATGTGTACTGCTGTATGCACACACAAGCTGCCTCGCTCAGCTGACAGAGGTGAGGCATCTTTGCTTGATCATATATTCATCTTAGTATGTTCGATTTCAGATTTTTTAATACTGATTGATAGGTTTTTTCAAGGCCTGTTAGCATGCTAAATTTGAGCTTCGTCAGGACATTAATGAAGGAGATATTAACTTGCAAAGTTTACTTTCCTTTACAGCTAATCTCCGCAGACTGACTGAAGTGTACTGGTCTATGGACACACAAGCTCCCTCGCTCAGCTGACAGAGGTGAGCCATCTTTGCTTGATCATATATTCATCTTAGTATGTCCGATTTCAGATTTGTTAATACTGAACAATAGGTTTTTTCAAGGCCTGTTAGCTAGCCAAGTTTTAGCTTTGTCAAGAGAATAATGAATGAGATATTAACTCGCAAAGTGTATTTTGTTTTGCATATGCTCTCCGCCGACTGACTGTTGTGTATTGCTGTATGCACACACAAGCTGCCTAGCTGACAGAGGTTGGTTCTCTTTGCTTGATCATATATTCATCTTAGTATCTTCGATTTCAGATTTTTTCATGCTGATTGATAGGTTTTTTCATGGCCTGTTAGCATGCCAAGTTTTAGCTTCGTCAGGATATTAATGAAGGAGATATTAACTTGCAAAGTTTACTTTCCTTTACAGCTAATCTCCGCAGACTGACTGATGTGTACTGATCTATGCACACACAAGCTGCCTCGCTCAGCTGACAGAGGTGAGGCATCTTTGCTTGATCATATATTCATCTTAGTATGTACGATTTCATATTTTTGAATACTGAGAAATAGGTGTTTTCAAGGCCTGTTAGCATGCCAAGTTTTAGCTTGGTCAGGATATTAATGAAGGAGATATTAACTTGCAAAGTTTACTTTCCTTTACCGCTAATCTCCGCAGACTGACTGATGTGTACTGGTCTATGCACATACAAGCTCCCTCGCTCAGCTGACAGAGGTGAGCCATCTTTGCTTGATCATATATTCATCTTAGTATGTCCGATTTCAGATTTTTTAATACTGAACAATAGGTCTTTTCAAGGCCTGTTCGCTAGCCAAGTTTTAGCTTTGTCAAGAGAATAATGAATGAGATATTAACTCGCAAAGTGTATTTTGTTTTGCATATGCTCTCCGCCGACTGACTGTTGTGTATTGCTGTATGCACACACAAGCTGCCTAGCTGACAGAGGTTGGTTCTCTTTGCTTGATCATATATTCATCTTAGTATGTCCGATTTCAGATTTTTTCATACTGATTGATAGGTTTTTTCATGGCCTGTTAGCATGCCAAGTTTGAGCTTCGTCAGGATATTAATGAAGGAGATATTAACTTGCAAAGTTTACTTTCCTTAACAGCTAATCTCCGCAGACTGACTGATGTGTACTGGTCTATGCACACACAAGCTGCCTCGCTCAGCTGACAGAGGTGAGGCATCTTTGCTTGATCATATATTCATCTTAGTATGTCCGATTTCATATTTTTTAATACTGAGAAATAGGTTTTTTCAAGGCCTGTCAGCAAGCCAAGTTTTAGCTTTGTCAAGATAATAACGAATGAGATATTAACTTGCAAAGTGTATTTTTCTTTGCATATGCTCTCCGCCGACTGACTGATGTGTACTGCTGTATGCACACACAATCTGCCTAGCTGACAGAGGTTGGTTCTCTTTGCTTGATCATATATTCATCTTAGTATGTCCGATTTCATATTTTTTAATACTGAGAAATAGGTTTTTTCAAGGCCTGTTGGCAAGCCAAGTTTTAGCTTCGTCAAGAGAATAATGAATGAGATATTAACTTGCAAAGTGTATTTTTCTTTGCATATGCTCTCCGCCGACTGACTGATGTGTACTGCTGTATGCACACACAAGCTGCCTCGCTCAGCTGACAGAGGTGAGGCATCTTTGCTTGATCATATATTCATCTTAGTATGTTCGATTTCAGATTTTTTAATACTGATTGATAGGTTTTTTCAAGGCCTGTTAGCATGCTAAATTTGAGCTTCGTCAGGACATTAATGAAGGAGATATTAACTTGCAAAGT
Source organism: Luidia sarsii (assembly GCA_949987565.1). NCBI lineage: Eukaryota > Metazoa > Echinodermata > Asteroidea > Paxillosida > Luidiidae > Luidia > Luidia sarsii. The sequence goes on along the minus strand of OX465108.1, from coordinate 5,376,112 downwards.
TTACTTTCCTTTACAGCTAATCTCCGCAGACTGACTGAAGTGTACTGGTCTATGGACACACAAGCTCCCTCGCTCAGCTGACAGAGGAGAGCCATTTTTGCTTGATCATATATTCATCTTAGTATGTCCGATTTCAGATTTGTTAATACTGAACAATAGGTTTTTTCAAGGCCTGTTAGCTAGCCAAGTTTTAGCTTTGTCAAGAGAATAATGAATGAGATATTAACTTGCAAAGTGTATTTTTCTTTGCATATGCACTCCGCCGACTGACTGATGTGTATTGCTGTATACACACACAAGCTGCCTAGCTGACAGAGGTTGGTTCTCTTTGCTTGATCATATATTCATCTTAGTATCTTCGATTTCAGATTTTTTCATGCTGATTGATAGGTTTTTTCATGGCCTGTTAGCATGCCAAGTTTTAGCTTCGTCAGGATATTAATGAAGGAGATATTAACTTGCAAAGTTTACTTTCCTTTACAGCTAATCTCCGCAGACTGACTGATGTGTACTGATCTATGCACACACAAGCTGCCTCGCTCAGCTGACAGAGGTGAGGCATCTTTGCTTGATCATATATTCATCTTAGTATGTACGATTTCATATTTTTGAATACTGAGAAATAGGTGTTTTCAAGGCCTGTTAGCATGCCAAGTTTTAGCTTGGTCAGGATATTAATGAAGGAGATATTAACTTGCAAAGTTTACTTTCCTTTACCGCTAATCTCCGCAGACTGACTGATGTGTACTGGTCTATGCACATACAAGCTCCCTCGTTCAGCTGACAGAGGTGAGCCATCTTTGCTTGATCATATATTCATCTTAGTATGTCCGATTTCAGATTTTTTAATACTGAACAATAGGTTTTTTCAAGGCCTGTTAGCTAGCCAAGTTTTAGCTTTGTCAAGAGAATAATCAATGAGATATTAACTTGCAAAGTGTATTTTTCTTTGCATATGCACTCCGCCGACTGACTGATGTGTATTGCTGTATACACACACAAGCTGCCTAGCTGACAGAGGTTGGTTCTCTTTGCTTGATCATATATTCATCTTAGTATCTTCGATTTCAGATTTTTTTATGCTGATTGATAGGTTTTTTCATGGCCCGTTAGCATGCCAAGTTTTAGCTTCGTCAGGATATTAATGAAGGAGATATTAACTTGCAAAGTTTACTTTCCTTTACAGCTAATCTCCGCAGACTGACTGATGTGTACTGATCTATGCACACACAAGCTGCCTCGCTCAGCTGACAGAGGTGAGGCATCTTTGCTTGATCATATATTCATCTTAGTATGTACGATTTCATATTTTTTAATACTGAGAAATAGGTGTTTTCAAGGCCTGTTGGCATGGCAAGTTTTAGCTTCGTCAGGATATTAATGAAGGAGATATTAACTTGCAAAGTTTACTTTCCTTTACAGCTAATCTCCGTAGACTGACTGATGTGTACTGGTCTATGCACATACAAGCTCCCTCGCTCAGCTGACAGAGGTGAGCCATCTTTGCTTGATCATATATTCATCTTAGTATGTCCGATTTCAGATTTTTTAATACTGAACAATAGGTCTTTTCAAGGCCTGTTAGCTAGCCAAGTTTTAGCTTTGTCAAGAGAATAATGAATGAGATATTAACTCGCAAAGTGTATTTTGTTTTGCATATGCTCTCCGCCGACTGACTGTTGTGTATTGCTGTATGCACACACAAGCTGCCTAGCTGACAGAGGTTGGTTCTCTCCGCTTGATCATATATTCATCTTAGTATCTTCGATTTCAGATTTTTTCATGCTGATTGATAGGTTTTTTCATGGCCTGTTAGCATGCCAAGTTTTAGCTTCGTCAGGATATTAATGAAGGAGATATTAACTTGCAAAGTTTACTTTCCTTTACAGCTAATCTCCGCAGACTGACTGATGTGTACTGATCTATGCACACACAAGCTGCCTCGCTCAGCTGACAGAGGTTGGTTCTCTTTGCTTGATCATATATTCATCTTAGTATGTCCGATTTCATATTTTTTAATACTGAGAAATAGGTCTTTTCAAGGCCTGTTCGCTAGCCAAGTTTTAGCTTTGTCAAGAGAATAATGAATGAGATATTAACTCGCAAAGTGTATTTTGTTTTGCATATGCTCTCCGCCGACTGACTGATGTGTACTGCTGTATGCACACACAATCTGCCTAGCTGACAGAGGTTGGTTCTCTTTGCTTGATCATATATTCATCTTAGTATGTCCGATTTCAGATTTTTTCATACTGATTGATAGGTTTTTTCATGGCCTGTTAGCATGCCAAGTTTTAGCTTCGTCAGGACATTAATGAAGGAGATATTAACTTGCAAAGTTTACTTTCCTTTACAGCTAATCTCCGCAGACTGACTGAAGTGTACTGGTCTATGCACGAACAAGCTCCCTCGCTCAGCTGACAGAGGTGAGCCATCTTTGCTTGATCATATATTCATCTTAGTATGTCCGATTTCAGACTTTTTAATACTGAACAATAGGTTTTTTCAAGGCCTGTTAGCTAGCCAAGTTTTAGCTTTGTCAAGATAATAACGAATGAGATATTAACTTGCAAAGTGTATTTTTCTTTGCATATGCTCTCCGCCGACTGACTGATGTGTACTGCTGTATGCACACACAATCTGCCTAGCTGACAGAGGTTGGTTCTCTTTGCTTGATCATATATTCATCTTAGTATGTCCGATTTCATATTTTTTAATACTGAGAAATAGGTTTTTTCAAGGCCTGTCAGCAAGCCAAGTTTTAGCTTTGTCAAGATAATAACGAATGAGATATTAACTTGCAAAGTGTATTTTTCTTTGCATATGCTCTTCGCCGACTGACTGATGTGTACTGCTGTATGCACACACAATCTGCCTAGCTGACAGAGGTTGGTTCTCTTTGCTTGATCATAAATTCATCTTAGTATGTCCGATTTCATATTTTTTAATACTGAGAAATAGGTTTTTTCAAGGCCTGTTGGCAAGCCAAGTTTTAGCTTCGTCAAGAGAATAATGAATGAGATATTAACTTGCAAAGTGTGTTTTTCTTTGCATATGCTCTCCGCCGACTGACTGATGTGTACTGCTGTATGCACACACAAGCTGCCTCGCTCAGCTGACAGAGGTGAGGCATCTTTGCTTGATCATATATTCATCTTAGTATGTTCGATTTCAGATTTTTTAATACTGATTGATAGGTTTTTTCAAGGCCTGTTAGCATGCTAAATTTGAGCTTCGTCAGGACATTAATGAAGGAGATATTAACTTGCAAAGTTTACTTTCCTTTACAGCTAATCTCCGCAGACTGACTGAAGTGTACTGGTCTATGGACACACAAGCTCCCTCGCTCAGCTGACAGAGGTGAGCCATCTTTACTTGATCATATATTCATCTTAGTATGTCCGATTTCAGATTTTTTAATACTGAACAATAGGTTTTTTCAAGGCCTGTTAGCTAGCCAAGTTTTAGCTTTGTCAAGAGAATAATCAATGAGATATTAACTTGCAAAGTGTATTTTTCTTTGCATATGCACTCCGCCGACTGACTGATGTGTATTGCTGTATACACACACAAGCTGCCTAGCTGACAGAGGTTGGTTCTCTTTGCTTGATCATATATTCATCTTAGTATCTTCGATTTCAGATTTTTTCATGCTGATTGATAGGTTTTTTCATGGCCCGTTAGCATGCCAAGTTTTAGCTTCGTCAGGATATTAATGAAGGAGATATTAACTTGCAAAGTTTACTTTCCTTTACAGCTAATCTCCGCAGACTGACTGATGTGTACTGATCTATGCACACACAAGCTGCCTCGCTCAGCTGACAGAGGTGAGGCATCTTTGCTTGATCATATATTCATCTTAGTATGTACGATTTCATATTTTTTAATACTGAGAAATAGGTGTTTTCAAGGCCTGTTGGCATGCCAAGTTTTAGCTTTGTCAGGATATTAATGAAGGAGATATTAACTTGCAAAGTTTACTTTCCTTTACAGCTAATCTCCGCAGACTGACTGATGTGTACTGGTCTATGCACATACAAGCTCCCTCGCTCAGCTGACAGAGGTGAGCCATCTTTGCTTGATCATATATTCATCTTAGTATGTCCGATTTCAGATTTTTTAATACTGAACAATAGGTCTTTTCAAGGCCTGTTAGCTAGCCAAGTTTTAGCTTTGTCAAGAGAATAATGAATGAGATATTAACTCGCAAAGTGTATTTTGTTTTGCATATGCTCTCCGCCGACTGACTGTTGTGTATTGCTGTATGCACACACAAGCTGCCTAGCTGACAGAGGTTGGTTCTCTTTGCTTGATCATATATTCATCTTAGTATCTTCGATTTCAGATTTTTTCATGCTGATTGATAGGTTTTTTCATGGCCTGTTAGCATGCCAAGTTTTAGCTTCGTCAGGATATTAATGAAGGAGATATTAACTTGCAAAGTTTACTTTCCTTTACAGCTAATCTCCGGAGACTGACTGATGTGTACTGATCTATGCACACACAAGCTGCCTCGCTCAGCTGACAGAGGTGAGGCATCTTTGCTTGATCATATATTCATCTTAGTATGTCCGATTTCAGATTTTTTAATACTGAACAATAGGTCTTTTCAAGGCCTGTTAGCATGCCAAGTTTTAGCTTTGTCAAGATAATAACGAATGAGATATTAACTTGCAAAGTGTATTTTTCTTTGCATATGCTCTCCGCCGACTGACTGATGTGTACTGCTGTATGCACACACAATCTGCCTAGCTGACAGAGGTTGGTTCTCTTTGCTTGATCATAAATTCATCTTAGTATGTCCGATTTCATATTTTTTAATACTGAGAAATAGGTTTTTTCAAGGCCTGTTGGCAAGCCAAGTTTTAGCTTCGTCAAGAGAATAATGAATGAGATATTAACTTGCAAAGTGTATTTTTCTTTGCATATGCTCTCCGCCGACTGACTGATGTGTACTGCTGTATGCACACACAAGCTGCCTCGCTCAGCTGACAGAGGTGAGGCATCTTTGCTTGATCATATATTCATCTTAGTATGTTCGATTTCAGATTTTTTAATACTGATTGATAGGTTTTTTCAAGGCCTGTTAGCATGCTAAATTTGAGCTTCGTCAGGACATTAATGAAGGAGATATTAACTTGCAAAGTTTACTTTCCTTTACAGCTAATCTCCGCAGACTGACTGAAGTGTACTGGTCTATGGACACACAAGCTCCCTCGCTCAGCTGACAGAGGTGAGCCATCTTTGCTTGATCATATATTCATCTTAGTATTTCCGATTTCAGATTTGTTAATACTGAACAATAGGTTTTTTCAAGGCCTGTTAGCTAGCCAAGTTTTAGCTTTGTCAAGAGAATAATGAATGAGATATTAACTCGCAAAGTGTATTTTGTTTTGCATATGCTCTCCGCCGACTGACTGTTGTGTATTGCTGTATGCACACACAAGCTGCCTAGCTGACAGAGGTTGGTTCTCTTTGCTTGATCATATATTCATCTTAGTATCTTCGATTTCAGATTTTTTCATGCTGATTGATAGGTTTTTTCATGGCCTGTTAGCATGCCAAGTTTTAGCTTCGTCAGGATATTAATGAAGGAGATATTAACTTGCAAAGTTTACTTTCCTTTACAGCTAATCTCCGCAGACTGACTGATGTGTACTGATCTATGCACACACAAGCTGCCTCGCTCAGCTGACAGAGGTGAGGCATCTTTGCTTGATCATATATTCATCTTAGTATGTACGATTTCATATTTTTGAATACTGAGAAATAGGTGTTTTCAAGGCCTGTTAGCATGCCAAGTTTTAGCTTGGTCAGGATATTAATGAAGGAGATATTAACTTGCAAAGTTTACTTTCCTTTACCGCTAATCTCCGCAGACTGACTGATGTGTACTGGTCTATGCACATACAAGCTCCCTCGCTCAGCTGACAGAGGTGAGCCATCTTTGCTTGATCATAATAATATTCATCTTAGTATGTCCGATTTCAGATTTTTTAATACTGAACAATAGGTCTTTTCAAGGCCTGTTCGCTAGCCAAGTTTTAGCTTTGTCAAGAGAATAATGAATGAGATATTAACTCGCAAAGTGTATTTTGTTTTGCATATGCTCTCCGCCGACTGACTGTTGTGTATTGCTGTATGCACACACAAGCTGCCTAGCTGACAGAGGTTGGTTCTCTTTGCTTGATCATATATTCATCTTAGTATGTCCGATTTCAGATTTTTTCATACTGATTGATAGGTTTTTTCATGGCCTGTTAGCATGCCAAGTTTGAGCTTCGTCAGGATATTAATGAAGGAGATATTAACTTGCAAAGTTTACTTTCCTTAACAGCTAATCTCCGCAGACTGACTGATGTGTACTGGTCTATGCACACACAAGCTGCCTCGCTCAGCTGACAGAGGTGAGGCATCTTTGCTTGATCATATATTCATCTTAGTATGTCCGATTTCATATTTTTTAATACTGAGAAATAGGTTTTTTCAAGGCCTGTCAGCAAGCCAAGTTTTAGCTTTGTCAAGATAATAACGAATGAGATATTAACTTGCAAAGTGTATTTTTCTTTGCATATGCTCTCCGCCGACTGACTGATGTGTACTGCTGTATGCACACACAATCTGCCTAGCTGACAGAGGTTGGTTCTCTTTGCTTGATCATATATTCATCTTAGTATGTCCGATTTCATATTTTTTAATACTGAGAAATAGGTTTTTTCAAGGCCTGTTGGCAAGCCAAGTTTTAGCTTCGTCAAGAGAATAATGAATGAGATATTAACTTGCAAAGTGTATTTTTCTTTGCATATGCTCTCCGCCGACTGACTGTTGTGTACTGCTGTATGCACACACAAGCTGCCTCGCTCAGCTGACAGAGGTGAGGCATCTTTGCTTGATCATATATTCATCTTAGTATGTTCGATTTCAGATTTTTTAATACTGATTGATAGGTTTTTTCAAGGCCTGTTAGCATGCTAAATTTGAGCTTCGTCAGGACATTAATGAAGGAGATATTAACTTGCAAAGTTTACTTTCCTTTACAGCTAATCTCCGCAGACTGACTGAAGTGTACTGGTCTATGGACACACAAGCTCCCTCGCTCAGCTGACAGAGGAGAGCCATCTTTGCTTGATCATATATTCATCTTAGTATGTCCGATTTCAGATTTTTTAATACTGAACAATAGGTTTTTTCAAGGCCTGTTAGCTAGCCAAGTTTTAGCTTTGTCAAGAGAATAATGAATGAGATATTAACTTGCAAAGTGTATTTTTCTTTGCATATGCACTCCGCCGACTGACTGATGTGTATTGCTGTATACACACACAAGCTGCCTAGCTGACAGAGGTTGGTTCTCTTTGCTTGATCATATATTCATCTTAGTATCTTCGATTTCAGATTTTTTCATGCTGATTGATAGGTTTTTTCATGGCCTGTTAGCATGCTAAATTTGAGCTTCGTCAGGACATTAATGAAGGAGATATTAACTTGCAAAGTTTACTTTCCTTTACAGCTAATCTCCGCAGACTGACTGAAGTGTACTGGTCTATGGACACACAAGCTCCCTCGCTCAGCTGACAGAGGTGAGCCATCTTTACTTGATCATATATTCATCTTAGTATGTCCGATTTCAGATTTTTTAATACTGAACAATAGGTTTTTTCAAGGCCTGTTAGCTAGCCAAGTTTTAGCTTTGTCAAGAGAATAATCAATGAGATATTAACTTGCAAAGTGTATTTTTCTTTGCATATGCACTCCGCCGACTGACTGATGTGTATTGCTGTATACACACACAAGCTGCCTAGCTGACAGAGGTTGGTTCTCTTTGCTTGATCATATATTCATCTTAGTATCTTCGATTTCAGATTTTTTCATGCTGATTGATAGGTTTTTTCATGGCCCGTTAGCATGCCAAGTTTTAGCTTCGTCAGGATATTAATGAAGGAGATATTAACTTGCAAAGTTTACTTTCCTTTACAGCTAATCTCCGCAGACTGACTGATGTGTACTGATCTATGCACACACAAGCTGCCTCGCTCAGCTGACAGAGGTGAGGCATCTTTGCTTGATCATATATTCATCTTAGTATGTACGATTTCATATTTTTTAATACTGAGAAATAGGTGTTTTCAAGGCCTGTTGGCATGCCAAGTTTTAGCTTTGTCAGGATATTAATGAAGGAGATATTAACTTGCAAAGTTTACTTTCCTTTACAGCTAATCTCCGCAGACTGACTGATGTGTACTGGTCTATGCACATACAAGCTCCCTCGCTCAGCTGACAGAGGTGAGCCATCTTTGCTTGATCATATATTCATCTTAGTATGTCCGATTTCAGATTTTTTAATACTGAACAATAGGTCTTTTCAAGGCCTGTTAGCTAGCCAAGTTTTAGCTTTGTCAAGAGAATAATGAATGAGATATTAACTCGCAAAGTGTATTTTGTTTTGCATATGCTCTCCGCCGACTGACTGTTGTGTATTGCTGTATGCACACACAAGCTGCCTAGCTGACAGAGGTTGGTTCTCTTTGCTTGATCATATATTCATCTTAGTATCTTCGATTTCAGATTTTTTCATGCTGATTGATAGGTTTTTTCATGGCCTGTTAGCATGCCAAGTTTTAGCTTCGTCAGGATATTAATGAAGGAGATATTAACTTGCAAAGTTTACTTTCCTTTACAGCTAATCTCCGGAGACTGACTGATGTGTACTGACCTATGCACACACAAGCTGCCTCGCTCAGCTGACAGAGGTGAGCCATCTTTGCTTGATCATATATTCATCTTAGTATGTCCGATTTCAGATTTTTTAATACTGAACAATAGGTCTTTTCAAGGCCTGTTAGCATGCCAAGTTTTAGCTTTGTCAAGATAATAACGAATGAGATATTAACTTGCAAAGTGTATTTTTCTTTGCATATGCTCTCCGCCGACTGACTGATGTGTACTGCTGTATGCACACACAATCTGCCTAGCTGACAGAGGTTGGTTCTCTTTGCTTGATCATAAATTCATCTTAGTATGTCCGATTTCATATTTTTTAATACTGAGAAATAGGTTTTTTCAAGGCCTGTTGGCAAGCCAAGTTTTAGCTTCGTCAAGAGAATAATGAATGAGATATTAACTTGCAAAGTGTATTTTTCTTTGCATATGCTCTCCGCCGACTGACTGATGTGTACTGCTGTATGCACACACAAGCTGCCTCGCTCAGCTGACAGAGGTGAGGCATCTTTGCTTGATCATATATTCATCTTAGTATGTTCGATTTCAGATTTTTTAATACTGATTGATAGGTTTTTTCAAGGCCTGTTAGCATGCTAAATTTGAGCTTCGTCAGGACATTAATGAAGGAGATATTAACTTGCAAAGTTTACTTTCCTTTACAGCTAATCTCCGCAGACTGACTGAAGTGTACTGGTCTATGGACACACAAGCTCCCTCGCTCAGCTGACAGAGGTGAGCCATCTTTGCTTGATCATATATTCATCTTAGTATTTCCGATTTCAGATTTGTTAATACTGAACAATAGGTTTTTTCAAGGCCTGTTAGCTAGCCAAGTTTTAGCTTTGTCAAGAGAATAATGAATGAGATATTAACTCGCAAAGTGTATTTTGTTTTGCATATGCTCTCCGCCGACTGACTGTTGTGTATTGCTGTATGCACACACAAGCTGCCTAGCTGACAGAGGTTGGTTCTCTTTGCTTGATCATATATTCATCTTAGTATCTTCGATTTCAGATTTTTTCATGCTGATTGATAGGTTTTTTCATGGCCTGTTAGCATGCCAAGTTTTAGCTTCGTCAGGATATTAATGAAGGAGATATTAACTTGCAAAGTTGACTTTCCTTTACAGCTAATCTCCGCAGACTGACTGATGTGTACTGATCTATGCACACACAAGCTGCCTCGCTCAGCTGACAGAGGTGAGGCATCTTTGCTTGATCATATATTCATCTTAGTATGTACGATTTCATATTTTTGAATACTGAGAAATAGGTGTTTTCAAGGCCTGTTAGCATGCCAAGTTTTAGCTTGGTCAGGATATTAATGAAGGAGATATTAACTTGCAAAGTTTACTTTCCTTTACCGCTAATCTCCGCAGACTGACTGATGTGTACTGGTCTATGCACATACAAGCTCCCTCGCTCAGCTGACAGAGGTGAGCCATCTTTGCTTGATCATAATAATATTCATCTTAGTATGTCCGATTTCAGATTTTTTAATACTGAACAATAGGTCTTTTCAAGGCCTGTTCGCTAGCCAAGTTTTAGCTTTGTCAAGAGAATAATGAATGAGATATTAACTCGCAAAGTGTATTTTGTTTTGCATATGCTCTCCGCCGACTGACTGTTGTGTATTGCTGTATGCACACACAAGCTGCCTAGCTGACAGAGGTTGGTTCTCTTTGCTTGATCATATATTCATCTTAGTATGTCCGATTTCAGATTTTTTCATACTGATTGATAGGTTTTTTCATGGCCTGTTAGCATGCCAAGTTTGAGCTTCGTCAGGATATTAATGAAGGAGATATTAACTTGCAAAGTTTACTTTCCTTAACAGCTAATCTCCGCAGACTGACTGATGTGTACTGGTCTATGCACACACAAGCTGCCTCGCTCAGCTGACAGAGGTGAGGCATCTTTGCTTGATCATATATTCATCTTAGTATGTCCGATTTCATATTTTTTAATACTGAGAAATAGGTTTTTTCAAGGCCTGTCAGCAAGCCAAGTTTTAGCTTTGTCAAGATAATAACGAATGAGATATTAACTTGCAAAGTGTATTTTTCTTTGCATATGCTCTCCGCCGACTGACTGATGTGTACTGCTGTATGCACACACAATCTGCCTAGCTGACAGAGGTTGGTTCTCTTTGCTTGATCATATATTCATCTTAGTATGTCCGATTTCATATTTTTTAATACTGAGAAATAGGTTTTTTCAAGGCCTGTTGGCAAGCCAAGTTTTAGCTTCGTCAAGAGAATAATGAATGAGATATTAACTTGCAAAGTGTATTTTTCTTTGCATATGCTCTCCGCCGACTGACTGTTGTGTACTGCTGTATGCACACACAAGCTGCCTCGCTCAGCTGACAGAGGTGAGGCATCTTTGCTTGATCATATATTCATCTTAGTATGTTCGATTTCAGATTTTTTAATACTGATTGATAGGTTTTTTCAAGGCCTGTTAGCATGCTAAATTTGAGCTTCGTCAGGACATTAATGAAGGAGATATTAACTTGCAAAGTTTACTTTCCTTTACAGCTAATCTCCGCAGACTGACTGAAGTGTACTGGTCTATGGACACACAAGCTCCCTCGCTCAGCTGACAGAGGAGAGCCATCTTTGCTTGATCATATATTCATCTTAGTATGTCCGATTTCAGATTTTTTAATACTGAACAATAGGTTTTTTCAAGGCCTGTTAGCTAGCCAAGTTTTAGCTTTGTCAAGAGAATAATGAATGAGATATTAACTTGCAAAGTGTATTTTTCTTTGCATATGCACTCCGCCGACTGACTGATGTGTATTGCTGTATACACACACAAGCTGCCTAGCTGACAGAGGTTGGTTCTCTTTGCTTGATCATATATTCATCTTAGTATCTTCGATTTCAGATTTTTTCATGCTGATTGATAGGTTTTTTCATGGCCTGTTAGCATGCCAAGTTTTAGCTTCGTCAGGATATTAATGAAGGAGATATTAACTTGCAAAGTTTACTTTCCTTTACAGCTAATCGCCGCAGACTGACTGATGTGTACTGATCTATGCACACACAAGCTGCCTCGCTCAGCTGACAGAGGTGAGGCATCTTTGCTTGATCATATATTCATCTTAGTATGTACGATTTCATATTTTTTAATACTGAGAAATAGGTGTTTTCAAGGCCTGTTGGCATGCCAAGTTTAAGCTTCGTCAGGATATTAATGAAGGAGATATTAACTTGCAAAGTTTACTTTCCTTTACAGCTAATCTCCGCAGACTGTACGACTGACTGACTGTTGTGTACTGCTGTATGCACACACAAGCTGCCTCGCTCAGCTGACAGAGGTGAGGCATCTTTGCTTGATCATATATTCATCTTAGTATGTCCGATTTCAGATTTTTTAATACTGAACAATAGGTTTTTTCAAGGCCTGTTAGCTAGCCAAGTTTTAGCTTTGTCAAGAGAATAATGAATGAGATATTAACTCGCAAAGTGTATTTTGTTTTGCATATGCTCTCCGCCGACTGACTGTTGTGTATTGCTGTATGCACACACAAGCTGCCTAGCTGACAGAGGTTGGTTCTCTTTGCTTGATCATATATTCATCTTAGTATGTCCGATTTCAGATTTTTTCATACTGATTGATAGGTTTTTTCATGGCCTGTTAGCATGCCAAGTTTGAGCTTCGTCAGGATATTAATGAAGGAGATATTAACTTGCAAAGTTTACTTTCCTTAACAGCTAATCTCCGCAGACTGACTGATGTGTACTGGTCTATGCACACACAAGCTGCCTCGCTCAGCTGACAGAGGTGAGGCATCTTTGCTTGATCATATATTCATCTTAGTATGTCCGATTTCATATTTTTTAATACTGAGAAATAGGTTTTTTCAAGGCCTGTCAGCAAGCCAAGTTTTAGCTTTGTCAAGATAATAACGAATGAGATATTAACTTGCAAAGTGCATTTTTCTTTGCAGATGCTCTCCGCGGACTGACTGTTGTGTAGGCCTACTGATGTATGCACACACAAGCTGCCTAGCTGACAAAGGTTGGTTCTCCTTGCTTGATCATATATTCATCTTAGTATGTCCGATTTCAGATTATTTAATACTGATTGCTAGGTTTTTTCAAGGCCTGTTAGCATGCCAAGTTTTAGCTTCGTCGGGATATTAATGAAGGAGATATTAACTTGCAAAGTTTACTTTCCTTTACAGCCAATCTCCGCAGACTGACTGATGTGTACTGGTCTATGCACACACAAGCTGCCTCGCTCAGCTGACAGAGGTGAGGCATCTTTGCTTGATCATATATTCATCTTAGTATGTCCGATTTCAGATTTTTTAATACTGATCAATAGGTTTTTTCAAGGCCTGTTCGCAAGCCAAGTTTTAGCTTTGTCAAGAGAATAATGAATGAGATATTAACTTGCAAAGTGTATTTTTCTTTGCATATGCTCTCCGCCGACTGACTGTTGTGTACTGCTGTATGCACACACAAGCTGCCTAGCTGAGAGAGGTTGGTTCTCTTTGCTTAATCATATATTCATCTTAGTAGGTCCGAATTCAGATTTTTAAATACTGATTGATAGGTTTTTTCATGGCCCGTTAGCATGCCAAGTTTTAGCTTCGTCGGGATATTAATGAAGGAGATATTAATTTGCAAAGTTTACTTTCCTTTACAGCTAATCTCCGCATACCGACTGATGTGTACTGGTCTATGCACACACAAGCTGCCTCGCTCAGCAGACAGAGGTGAGGCATATTTGCTTGATCATATATTCATCTTAGTATGTCCGATTTCATATTTTTGAATACTGAAAGATAGGTTTTTTGAAGGCCTGTTATCATGCCAAGTTTTAGCTTCGTCGGGATATTAATGAAGGAGATATTAATTTGCAAAATTTACTTTCCTTTACAGCTCATCTCCGCAGACTGACTGATGTGTACTGGTCTATGCACACACAAGCTGCCTCGCTCAGCTGACAGAGGTGAGGCATCTTTGCATGATCATATATTCATCTTAGTATGTCCGATTTCATATTTTTTAATACTGATCAATAGATTTTTTCAAGGCCTGTTGGCAAGCCAAGTTTTAGCTTTGTCAAGAGAATAATGAATGAGATAATTACTTGCAAAGTGTATTTTTCTTTGCATATGGTCTCCGCCGACTGACTGTTGTGTACTGCTATATGCACACACAATCTGCCTAGCAGACAGAGGTTGGTTCTCTTTGCTTGATTATATATTCATCTTAGTATGTCCGATTTCAGATTTTTTAATACTGATTGATAGGTTTTTTCAAGGCCTGTTAGCATGCCAAGTTTGAGCTTCGTCAAGAGAATAATGAATCAAATATTAACTTGCAAAGTGTATTTTTCTTTCCATATGCTCTGCGCCGACTGACTGTTGTGTACTGCTGTATGCACACACAAGCTGCCTAGCTGACAGAGGTTGGTTCTCCTTGCTTTATCATAAAATCATCATAATATGTTCAATTTCAGATTTGTCAATGCTGATTGATAGGTTGTGTACGGGCCTGTTTGCAGGACAAGTTTTAGCTTTTTCAAGAGACTTATGAATGAATTTTTAACTGGCAAAGTGTATTTTCTTTGCAGATGCTCTCCGCCGACTGACGGTTGTATGCTGCTTTATGAACAGACAAGCTGCCTAGCTAACAGAGGTTGGTTCTCTTTGCTTGATCATATATTCATCTTACTATGGTCGATTTCAGATATGTTTATACTGAAAGATAGGTATTCTCATAGCATGTAAGCAGACCAAGTTTTAGCTTTGTAAAGATAATAATGAAGGAGATATTAACTTGACCAACAGTCTCTATTCTATAGTCAACGGGTCTCACTGGATATTCAAAGGTGGGTGGTCATCCTCGCAGACCTGTTTGGTCCAATAGTACGCAAGGATACGCTTGAAAACATCTGGTGAATATGGGGCGAGTTGTTTAGATTTGCACCTGTATAGCTATTTGCATGGTAGCCTGGTGCAAATATGGGGCGAGTTACTTAGGTTTGCTTTTACACAGGTATTTGTGAAGTTATGTTAAACGTGTAGGGGTAATCCTCGGCCTCTCTTCACCGAGAAAAAAATGATTTGTTCAAGTTCATTGTCCGCCTCTATCCTTCTCATCTTCCCTGTATGTTGTAATGTTCTAGGGGATTGGCCATTCAGTCAGACCTGTTCGGTTTCAGGAAACGCAAAGACAAGGGCGAAAAGATTGTACAAGAGACCTGTCCGCCTCTATTCTACTCAAAGGGTCTCACTGAATATTCAAAGGTGGGGGGCCATCTTGTATTTTTTATACTGATGGAGAGGTTTTATCCATGATGGTTAGTAGACTAAGTTTGAGCTACGTCAAAATTATAATGAAGGAGATAATAACTTACAAAGTGTATTTTTCTTTCCAGGTACTCTCTGCCGATTGATTGTAATGTACTGGTGGTTGCAAAGACAAGCTGCGTAGCTACCACAGGTAAGTTCTCTTCGCTTGATCATAAAATCATCATGATATGTTAGATTTCAGATTTGTCAATAATGATTGATAGGTTTTTTCAAGGCCTGTACGCAGGACAAGTGTTAACTTTGTCAAGAGAATAATGAATGAGATATAAACTTGCAAAGTGTATTTTTTTTGCATATGCTCTCCGCCGACTGACTGTTGTGTACTGCTGTATGCACACACAAGCTGCCTCGCTCAGCTGACAGAGGTGAGGCATCTTTGCTTGATCATATATTCATCTTAGTATGTCCGATTTCAGATTTTTTAATACTGATTGATAGGTTTTTGGATGGCCTGTTTGCATGCCAAGTTTTAGCTTCGTCAGGATATTAATGAAGGAGATATTAACTTGCAAAGTTTACTTTCCTTTACAGCTAATCTCCGCAGACTGACTGATGTGTACTGGTCTATGCACACACAAGCTGCCTCGCTCAGCTGACAGAGGTGAGGCATCTTTGCTTGATCATATATTCATCTTAGTATGTCCGATTTCAGATTTTTTAATACTGATCAATAGGTTTTTTCAAGGCCTGTTCGCAAGCCAAGTTTTAGCTTTGTCAAGAGAATAATGAATGAGATATTAACTTGCAAAGTGTATTTTTCTTTGCATATGCTCTCCGCCGACTGACTGTTGTGTACTGCTGTATGCACACACAAGCTGCCTAGCTGAGAGAGGTTGGTTCTCTTTGCTTGATCATATATTCATCTTAGTAGGTCCGATTTCAGATTTTTAAATACTGATTGATAGGTTTTTTCATGGCCCGTTAGCATGCCAAGTTTTAGCTTCGTCGGGATATTAATGAAGGAGATATTAATTTGCAAAGTTTACTTTCCTTTACAGCTAATCTCCGCATACCGACTGATGTGTACTGGTCTATGCACACACAAGCTGCCTCGCTCAGCTGACAGAGGTGAGGCATCTTTGCTTGATCATATATTCATCTTAGTATGTCCGATTTCATATTTTTTAATACTGAAAGATAGGTTTTTTGAAGGCCTGTTATCATGCCAAGTTTTAGCTTCGTCGGGATATTAATGAAGGAGATATTAATTTGCAAAATTTACTTTCCTTTACAGCTCATCTCCGCAGACTGACTGATGTGTACTGGTCTATGCACACACAAGCTGCCTCGCTCAGCTGACAGAGGTGAGGCATCTTTGCATGATCATATATTCATCTTAGTATGTCCGATTTCATATTTTTTAATACCGATCAATAGATTTTTTCAAGGCCTGTTGGCAAGCCAAGTTTTAGCTTTGTCAAGAGAATAATGAATGAGATAATTACTTGCAAAGTGTATTTTTCTTTGCATATGGTCTCTGCCGACTGACTGTTGTGTACTGCTATATGCACACACAATCTGCCTAGCAGACAGAGGTTGGTTCTCTTTGCTTGATTATATATTCATCTTAGTATGTCCGATTTCAGGTTTTTTTATACTGATTGATAGGTTTTTTCAAGGCCTGTTAGCATGCCAAGTTTGAGCTTCGTCAAGAGAATAATGAATCAAATATTAACTTGCAAAGTGTATTTTTCTTTGCATATGCTCTGCGCCGACTGACTGTTGTGTACTGCTGTATGCACACACAAGCTGCCTAGCTGACAGAGGTTGGTTCTCTTTGCTTTATCATAAAATCATCATAATATGTTCAATTTCAGATTTGTCAATGCTGATTGATAGGTTGTGTCCGGGCCTGTTTGCAGGACAAGTTTTAGCTTTTTCAAGAGACTTATGAATGAATTTTTAACTGGCAAAGTGTATTTTCTTTGCAGATGCTCTCCGCCGACTGACGGTTGTATGCTGCTTTATGAACAGACAAGCTGCCTAGCTAACAGAGGTTGGTTCTCTTTGCTTGATCATATATTCATCTTACTATGGTCGATTTCAGATATGTTTATACTGAAAGATAGGTATTCTCATAGCATGTAAGCAGACCAAGTTTTAGCTTTGTAAAGATAATAATGAAGGAGATATTAACTTGACCCTCAGTCTCTATTCTATAGTCAACGGGTCTCACTGGATATTCAAAGGTGGGTGGTCATCCTCGCAGACCTGTTTGGTCCAATAGTACGCAAGGATACGCTTGAAAACATCTGGTGAATATGGGGCGAGTTGTTTAGATTTGCACCTGTAAAGCTATTTGCATGGTAGCCTGGTGCAAATATGGGGCGAGTGACTTAGGTTTGCTTTTACACAGGTATTTGTGAAGTTATGTTAAACGTGTAGGGGTAATCCTCGGCCTCTCTTCACCGAGAAAAAAATGATTTGTTCAAGTTCATTGTCCGCCTCTATCCTTCTCATCTTCCCTGTATGTTGTAATGTTCTAGGGGATTGGCCATTCAGTCAGACCTGTTCGGTTTCAGGAAACGCAAAGACAAGGGCGAAAAGATTGTACAAGAGACCTGTCCGCCTCTATTCTACTCAAAGGGTCTCACTGAATATTCAAAGGTGGGGGGCCATCTTGTATTTTTTATACTGATGGAGAGGTTTTATCCATGATGGTTAGTAGACTAAGTTTGAGCTACGTCAAAATTATAATGAAGGAGATAATAACTTACAAAGTGTATTTTTCTTTCCAGGTACTCTCTGCCGATTGATTGTACTGTACTGGTGGTTGCAAGGACAAGCTGCGTAGCTACCACAGGTAAGTTCTCTTCGCTTGATCATAAAATCATCATGATATGTTAGATTTCAGATTTGTCAATAATGATTGATAGGTTTTTTCAAGGCCTGTACGCAGGACAAGTGTTAACTTTGTCAAGAGAATAATGAATGAGATATAAACTTGCAAAGTGTATTTTTTTTGCATATGCTCTCCGCCGACTGACTGTTGTGTACTGCTGTATGCACACACAAGCTGCCTCGCTCAGCTGACAGAGGTGAGGCATCTTTGCTTGATCATATATTCATCTTAGTATGTCCGATTTCAGATTTTTTAATACTGATTGATAGGTTTTTGGATGGCCTGTTTGCATGCCAAGTTTTAGCTTCGTCAGGATATTAATGAAGGAGATATTAACTTGCAAAGTTTACTTTCCTTTACAGCTAATCTCCGCAGACTGACTGATGTGTACTGGTCTATGCACACACAAGCTGCCTCGCTCAGCTGACAGAGGTGAGGCATCTTTGCTTGATCATATATTCATCTTAGTATGTCCGATTTCAGATTTTTTAATACTGATCAATAGGTTTTTTCAAGGCCTGTTCGCAAGCCAAGTTTTAGCTTTGTCAAGAGAATAATGAATGAGATATTAACTTGCAAAGTGTATTTTTCTTTGCATATGCTCTCCGCCGACTGACTGTTGTGTACTGCTGTATGCACACACAAGCTGCCTAGCTGAGAGAGGTTGGTTCTCTTTGCTTGATCATATATTCATCTTAGTAGGTCCGATTTCAGATTTTTAAATACTGATTGATAGGTTTTTTCATGGCCCGTTAGCATGCCAAGTTTTAGCTTCGTCGGGATATTAATGAAGGAGATATTAATTTGCAAAGTTTACTTTCCTTTACAGCTAATCTCCGCATACCGACTGATGTGTACTGGTCTATGCACACACAAGCTGCCTCGCTCAGCAGACAGAGGTGAGGCATATTTGCTTGATCATATATTCATCTTAGTATGTCCGATTTCATATTTTTGAATACTGAAAGATAGGTTTTTTGAAGGCCTGTTATCATGCCAAGTTTTAGCTTCGTCGGGATATTAATGAAGGAGATATTAATTTGCAAAATTTACTTTCCTTTACAGCTCATCTCCGCAGACTGACTGATGTGTACTGGTCTATGCACACACAAGCTGCCTCGCTCAGCTGACAGAGGTGAGGCATCTTTGCATGATCATATATTCATCTTAGTATGTCCGATTTCATATTTTTTAATACTGATCAATAGATTTTTTCAAGGCCTGTTGGCAAGCCAAGTTTTAGCTTTGTCAAGAGAATAATGAATGAGATAATTACTTGCAAAGTGTATTTTTCTTTGCATATGGTCTCCGCCGACTGACTGTTGTGTACTGCTATATGCACACAAAATCTGCCTAGCAGACAGAGGTTGGTTCTCTTTGCTTGATTATATATTCATCTTAGTATGTCCGATTTCAGATTTTTTAATACTGATTGATAGGTTTTTTCAAGGCCTGTTAGCATGCCAAGTTTGAGCTTCGTCAAGAGAATAATGAATCAAATATTAACTTGCAAAGAGTATTTTTCTTTGCATATGCTCTGCGCCGACTGACTGTTGTGTACTGCTGTATGCACACACAAGCTGCCTAGCTGACAGAGGTTGGTTCTCTTTGCTTTATCATAAAATCATCATAATATGTTCAATTTCAGATTTGTCAATGCTGATTGATAGGTTGTGTCCGGGCCTGTTTGCAGGACAAGTTTTAGCTTTTTCAAGAGACTTATGAATGAATTTTTAACTGGCAAAGTGTATTTTCTTTGCAGATGCTCTCCGCCGACTGACGGTTGTATGCTGCTTTATGAACAGACAAGCTGCCTAGCTGACAGAGGTTGGTTCTCTTTGCTTGATCATATATTCATCTTACTATGGTCGATTTCAGATATGTTTATACTGAAAGATAGGTATTCTCATAGCATGTAAGCAGACCAAGTTTTAGCTTTGTAAAGATAATAATGAAGGAGATATTAACTTGACCAACAGTCTCTATTCTATAGTCAACGGGTCTCACTGGATATTCAAAGGTGGGTGGTCATCCTCGCAGACCTGTTTGGTCCAATAGTACGCAAGGATACGCTTGAAAACATCTGGTGAATATGGGGCGAGTTGTTTAGATTTGCACCTGTATAGCTATTTGCATGGTAGCCTGGTGCAAATATGGGGCGAGTTACTTAGGTTTGCTTTTACACAGGTATTTGTGAAGTTATGTTAAACGTGTAGGGGTAATCCTCGGCCTCTCTTCACCGAGAAAAAAATGATTTGTTCAAGTTCATTGTCCGCCTCTATCCTTCTCATCTTCCCTGTATGTTGTAATGTTCTAGGGGATTGGCCATTCAGTCAGACCTGTTCGGTTTCAGGAAACGCAAAGACAAGGGCGAAAAGATTGTACAAGAGACCTGTCCGCCTCTATTCTACTCAAAGGGTCTCACTGAATATTCAAAGGTGGGGGGCCATCTTGTATTTTTTATACTGATGGAGAGGTTTTATCCATGATGGTTAGTAGACTAAGTTTGAGCTACGTCAAAATTATAATGAAGGAGATAATAACTTACAAAGTGTATTTTTCTTTCCAGGTACTCTCTGCCGATTGATTGTAGTGTACTGGTGGTTGCAAGGACAAGCTGCGTAGCTACCACAGGTAAGTTCTCTTCGCTTGATCATAAAATCATCATGATATGTTAGATTTCAGATTTGTCAATAATGATTGATAAGTTTTTTCAAGGCCTGTACGCAGGACAAGTGTTAACTTTGTCAAGAGAATAATGAATGAGATATAAACTTGCAAAGTGTATTTTTTTTGCATATGCTCTCCGCCGACTGACTGTTGTGTACTGCTGTATGCACACACAAGCTGCCTCGCTCAGCTGACAGAGGTGAGGCATCTTTGCTTGATCATATATTCATCTTAGTATGTCCGATTTCAGATTTTTTAATACTGATTGATAGGTTTTTGGATGGCCTGTTTGCATGCCAAGTTTTAGCTTCGTCAGGATATTAATGAAGGAGATAT
Source organism: Luidia sarsii (assembly GCA_949987565.1). NCBI lineage: Eukaryota > Metazoa > Echinodermata > Asteroidea > Paxillosida > Luidiidae > Luidia > Luidia sarsii. The sequence continues at coordinate 5,355,210 of OX465108.1, read as the reverse complement.
TAACTTGCAAAGTTTACTTTCCTTTACAGCTAATCTCCGCAGACTGACTGATGTGTACTGGTCTATGCACACACAAGCTGCCTCGCTCAGCTGACAGAGGTGAGGCATCTTTGCTTGATCATATATTCATCTTAGTATGTCCGATTTCAGATTTTTTAATACTGATCAATAGGTTTTTTCAAGGCCTGTTCGCAAGCCAAGTTTTAGCTTTGTCAAGAGAATAATGAATGAGATATTAACTTGCAAAGTGTATTTTTCTTTGCATATGCTCTCCGCCGACTGACTGTTGTGTACTGCTGTATGCACACACAAGCTGCCTAGCTGAGAGAGGTTGGTTCTCTTTGCTTGATCATATATTCATCTTAGTAGGTCCGATTTCAGATTTTTAAATACTGATTGATAGGTTTTTTCATGGCCCGTTAGCATGCCAAGTTTGAGCTTCGTCAGGATATTAATGAAGGAGATATTAACTTGCAAAGTTTACTTTCCTTTACAGCTAATCTCGGCAGACTGACTAAAGTGTACTGGTCTATGCACACACAAGCTGCCTCGCTCAGCTGACAGAGGTGAGGCATCTTTGCTTGATCATATATTCATCTTAGTTTGTCCGATTTCAGATTTTTTAATACTAAGAAATAGGTTTTTTCAAGGCCTGTCAGCAAGCCAAGTTTTAGCTTTGTCAAGAGAATAATGAATCAGATAATAACTTGGGAAGTGCATTTTTCTTTGCATATGCTCTCCGCCGACTGACTGTTGTGTACTGCTGTATGCACCCATAAGCTGCCTAGCTGACAGAGGTTGGATCTCTTTGCTTGATCATATATTCATCTTAGTATGTCCGATTTCAGATTTTTAATACTGATTGATAGTTTTTTTCATGGCCTGTTAGCATGCCAAGTTTTAGCTTCGTCAGGATATTAATGAAGGAGATATTAACTTGCAAAGTTTACTTTCCTTTACAGCTAATCTCCGCAGACTGACTGATGTGTACTCGTCTATGCACACACAAGCTGCCTCGCTCAGCTGACAGGGGTGAGGCATCTTTGCTCGATCATATATTCATCTTAGTATGTCCGATTTCATATTTTTTAATACTGATCAATAGGTTTTTTCAAGGCCTGTTGGCAAGCCAAGTTTTAGCTTTGTCAAGAGAATAATGAATGAGATAATTACTTGCAAAGTGTATCTTTCTTTGCATATGGTCTCCGCCGACTGACTGTTGTGTACTGCTTTAGCACACACAATCTGCCTAGCAGACAGAGGTTGGTTCTCTTTGCTTGATCATATATTCATCTTAGTATGATCGATTTCAGATTTTTTAATACTGATTGATAGGTTTTTTCAAGGCCTGTTAGCATGCCAAGTTTGAGCTTCGTCAGGACATTAATGAGGGAGATATTAACTTGCAAAGTTTACTTTCCTTTACAGGTAATCTCGGCAGACTGACTGAAGTGTACTGGTCTCTGCACACACAAGCTCCCTCGCTCAGCTGACAGAGGTGAGGCATCTTTGCTTGATCATATATTCATCTTAGTATGTCCGATTTCAGATTTTTTAATACTGAGAAATAGGTTTTTTTAAGGCCTGTCAGCAAGCCAAGTTTTAGCTTAGTCAAGAGAATAATGAATCAGATATTAACTTGCAAAGTGCATTTTTCTTTGCAGATGCTCTCCGCCGACTGACTGTTGTGTACTGCTGTATGCACCCATAAGCTGCCTAGCTAACAGAGGTTGGATCTCTTTGCTTGATCATATATTCATCTTAGTATGTCCGATTTCAGATTTTTTAATACTGAGAAATAGGTTTTTTCAAGGCCTGTCAGCAAGCCAAGTTTTAGCTTTGTCTAGAGAATAATGAATCAAATATAAACTTGCAAAGTGTATTTTTCTTTGCATATGCTCTGCGCCGACTGACTGTTTTGTACTGCTGTATGCACACACAAGCTGCCTAGCTTACAGAGGTTGGTTCTCTTTGCTTGATCATAAAATCATCATAATATGTTCAATTTCAGATTTGTCAATGCTGATTGATAGGTTGTGTCCGGGCCTGTTAATTTGCAGGACAAGTTTTAGCTTTTTCAAGAGACTTATGAATGAATTTTTAACTGGCAAAGTGTATTTTCTTTGCAGATGCTCTCCGCCGACTGACGGTTGTATGCTGCTTTATGAACAGACAAGCTGCCTAGCTAACAGAGGTTGGTTCTCTTTGCTTGATCATATATTCATCTTACTATGGTCGATTTTAGATATGTTTATACTGATAGATAGGTATTCTCATAGCATGTAAGCAGACCAAGTTTTAGCTTTGTAAAGATAATAATGAAGGAGATATTAACTTGACCGTCAGTCTCTATTCTATAGTCAACGGGTCTCACTGGATATTCAAAGGTGGGTGGTCATCCTCGCAGACCTGTTTGGTCCAATAGTACGCAAGGATACGCTTGAAAACATCTGGTGAATATGGGGCGAGTTGTTTAGATTTGCACCTGTATAGCTATTTGCATGGTAGCCTGGTGCAAATATGGGGCGAGTTACTTAGGTTTGCTTTTACACAGGTATTTGTGAAGTTATGTTAAACGTGTAGGGGTAATCCTCGGCCTCTCTTCACCGAGAAAAAAATGATTTGTTCAAGTTCATTGTCCGCCTCTATCCTTCTCATCTTCCCTGTATGTTGTAATGTTCTAGGGGATTGGCCATTCAGTCAGACCTGTTCGGTTTCAGGAAACGCAAAGACAAGGGCGAAAAGATTGTACAAGAGACCTGTCCGCCTCTATTCTACTCAAAGGGTCTCACTGAATATTCAAAGGTGGGGGGCCATCTTGTATTTTTTATACTGATGGAGAGGTTTTATCCATGATGGTTAGTAGACTAAGTTTGAGCTACGTCAAAATTATAATGAAGGAGATAATAACTTACAAAGTGTATTTTTCTTTCCAGGTACTCTCTGACGATTGATTGTAGTGTACTGGTGGTTGCAAAGACACGCTGCGTAGCTACCACAGGTAAGTTCTCTTTGCTTGATCATAAAATCATCATGATATGTTAGATTTCAGATTTGTCAATAATGATTGATAGGTTTTTTCAAGGCCTGTACGCAGGACAAGTGTTAACTTTGTCAAGAGAATAATGAATGAGATATAAACTTGCAAAGTTTACTTTTCTTAAGAGCTAATCTCTGCATACTGACTGATGTGTACTGGTCTATGCACACACAGCTGCCTCGCTCAGCTGACAGAGGTGATGCAGCTTTGCTTGTTCATATATTCATCTTAGTATGTCCGATTTCAGATTTTTTAATACTGATCAATAGGTTTTTTCAAGACCTGTTAGCAAGCCAAGGTTTAGCTTTGTCAAGAGAATAATGAATGAAATATTAACTTGCAAAGTGTATTTTTTTTGCATATGCTCTCCGCCGACTGACTGTTGTGTACTGCTGTATGCACACACAAGCTGCCTCGCTCAGCTGACAGAGGTGAGGCATCTTTGCTTGATCATATATTCATCTTAGTATGTCCGATTTCAGATTTTTTAATACTGATTGATAGGTTTTTGGATGGCCTGTTAGCATGCCAAGTTTTAGCTTCGTCAGGATATTAATGAAGGAGATATTAACTTGCACAGTTTACTTTCCTTTACAGCTAATCTCCGCACACTGACTGATGTGTACTGGTCTATGCACACACAAGCTGCCTCGCTCAGCTGACAGAGGTGATGCAGCTTTGCTTGTTCATATATTCATCTTAGTATGTCCGATTTCAGATTTTTTAATACTGAACAATAGGTCTTTTCAAGGCCTGTTAGCTAGCCAAGTTTTAGCTTTGTCAAGAGAATAATGAATGAGATATTAACTCGCAAAGTGTATTTTGTTTTGCATATGCTCTCCGCCGACTGACTGTTGTGTATTGCTGTATGCACACACAAGCTGCCTAGCTGACAAAGGTTGGTTCTCTTTGCTTGATCATATATTCATCTTAGTATCTTCGATTTCAGATTTTTTCATGCTGATTGATAGGTTTTTTCATGGCCTGTTAGCATGCCAAGTTTTAGCTTCGTCAGGATATTAATGAAGGAGATATTAACTTGCAAAGTTTACTTTCCTTTACAGCTAATCTCCGCAGACTGACTGATGTGTACTGGTCTATGCACACACAAGCTGCCTCGCTCAGCTGACAGAGGTGAGGCATCTTTGCTTGATCATATATTCATCTTAGTATGTCCGATTTCATATTTTTTAATACTTAGAAATAGGTTTTTTCAAGGCCTGTTGGCAAGCCAAGTTTTAGCTTTGTCAAGATAATAACGAATGAGATATTAACTTGCAAAGTGTATTTTTCTTTGCATATGCTCTCCGCCGACTGACTGATGTGTACTGCTGTATGCACACACAATCTGCCTAGCTGACAGAGGTTGGTTCTCTTTGCTTGATCATAAATTCATCTTAGTATGTCCGATTTCATATTTTTTAATACTGAGAAATAGGTTTTTTCAAGGCCTGTTGGCAAGCCAAGTTTTAGCTTCGTCAAGAGAATAATGAATGAGATATTAACTTGCAAAGTGTATTTTTCTTTGCATATGCTCTCCGCCGACTGACTGATGTGTACTGCTGTATGCACACACAAGCTGCCTCGCTCAGCTGACAGAGGTGAGGCATCTTTGCTTGATCATATATTCATCTTAGTATGTTCGATTTCAGATTTTTTAATACTGATTGATAGGTTTTTTCAAGGCCTGTTAGCATGCTAAATTTGAGCTTCGTCAGGACATTAATGAAGGAGATATTAACTTGCAAAGTTTACTTTCCTTTACAGCTAATCTCCGCAGACTGACTGAAGTGTACTGGTCTATGGACACACAAGCTCCCTCGCTCAGCTGACAGAGGTGAGCCATCTTTGCTTGATCATATATTCATCTTAGTATGTCCGATTTCAGATTTGTTAATACTGAACAATAGGTTTTTTCAAGGCCTGTTAGCTAGCCAAGTTTTAGCTTTGTCAAGAGAATAATGAATGAGATATTAACTCGCAAAGTGTATTTTGTTTTGCATATGCTCTCCGCCGACTGACTGTTGTGTATTGCTGTATGCACACACAAGCTGCCTAGCTGACAGAGGTTGGTTCTCTTTGCTTGATCATATATTCATCTTAGTATCTTCGATTTCAGATTTTTTCATGCTGATTGATAGGTTTTTTCATGGCCTGTTAGCATGCCAAGTTTTAGCTTCGTCAGGATATTAATGAAGGAGATATTAACTTGCAAAGTTTACTTTCCTTTACAGCTAATCTCCGCAGACTGACTGATGTGTACTGATCTATGCACACACAAGCTGCCTCGCTCAGCTGACAGAGGTGAGGCATCTTTGCTTGATCATATATTCATCTTAGTATGTACGATTTCATATTTTTGAATACTGAGAAATAGGTGTTTTCAAGGCCTGTTAGCATGCCAAGTTTTAGCTTGGTCAGGATATTAATGAAGGAGATATTAACTTGCAAAGTTTACTTTCCTTTACCGCTAATCTCCGCAGACTGACTGATGTGTACTGGTCTATGCACATACAAGCTCCCTCGCTCAGCTGACAGAGGTGAGCCATCTTTGCTTGATCATATATTCATCTTAGTATGTCCGATTTCAGATTTTTTAATACTGAACAATAGGTCTTTTCAAGGCCTGTTCGCTAGCCAAGTTTTAGCTTTGTCAAGAGAATAATGAATGAGATATTAACTCGCAAAGTGTATTTTGTTTTGCATATGCTCTCCGCCGACTGACTGTTGTGTATTGCTGTATGCACACACAAGCTGCCTAGCTGACAGAGGTTGGTTCTCTTTGCTTGATCATATATTCATCTTAGTATGTCCGATTTCAGATTTTTTCATACTGATTGATAGGTTTTTTCATGGCCTGTTAGCATGCCAAGTTTGAGCTTCGTCAGGATATTAATGAAGGAGATATTAACTTGCAAAGTTTACTTTCCTTAACAGCTAATCTCCGCAGACTGACTGATGTGTACTGGTCTATGCACACACAAGCTGCCTCGCTCAGCTGACAGAGGTGAGGCATCTTTGCTTGATCATATATTCATCTTAGTATGTCCGATTTCATATTTTTTAATACTGAGAAATAGGTTTTTTCAAGGCCTGTCAGCAAGCCAAGTTTTAGCTTTGTCAAGATAATAACGAATGAGATATTAACTTGCAAAGTGTATTTTTCTTTGCATATTCTCTCCGCCGACTGACTGATGTGTACTGCTGTATGCACACACAATCTGCCTAGCTGACAGAGGTTGGTTCTCTTTGCTTGATCATATATTCATCTTAGTATGTCCGATTTCATATTTTTTAATACTGAGAAATAGGTTTTTTCAAGGCCTGTCAGCAAGCCAAGTTTTAGCTTTGTCAAGATAATAACGAATGAGATATTAACTTGCAAAGTGTATTTTTCTTTGCATATGCTCTCCGCCGACTGACTGATGTGTACTGCTGTATGCACACACAATCTGCCTAGCTGACAGAGGTTGGTTCTCTTTGCTTGATCATAAATTCATCTTAGTATGTCCGATTTCATATTTTTTAATACTGAGAAATAGGTTTTTTCAAGGCCTGTTGGCAAGCCAAGTTTTAGCTTCGTCAAGAGAATAATGAATGAGATATTAACTTGCAAAGTGTATTTTTCTTTGCATATGCTCTCCGCCGACTGACTGATGTGTACTGCTGTATGCACACACAAGCTGCCTCGCTCAGCTGACAGAGGTGAGGCATCTTTGCTTGATCATATATTCATCTTAGTATGTTCGATTTCAGATTTTTTAATACTGATTGATAGGTTTTTTCAAGGCCTGTTAGCATGCTAAATTTGAGCTTCGTCAGGACATTAATGAAGGAGATATTAACTTGCAAAGTTTACTTTCCTTTACAGCTAATCTCCGCAGACTGACTGAAGTGTACTGGTCTATGGACACACAAGCTCCCTCGCTCAGCTGACAGAGGTGAGCCATCTTTGCTTGATCATATATTCATCTTAGTATGTCCGATTTCAGATTTTTTAATACTGAACAATAGGTTTTTTCAAGGCCTGTTAGCTAGCCAAGTTTTAGCTTTGTCAAGAGAATAATCAATGAGATATTAACTTGCAAAGTGTATTTTTCTTTGCATATGCACTCCGCCGACTGACTGATGTGTATTGCTGTATACACACACAAGCTGCCTAGCTGACAGAGGTTGGTTCTCTTTGCTTGATCATATATTCATCTTAGTATCTTCGATTTCAGATTTTTTCATGCTGATTGATAGGTTTTTTCATGGCCCGTTAGCATGCCAAGTTTTAGCTTCGTCAGGATATTAATGAAGGAGATATTAACTTGCAAAGTTTACTTTCCTTTACAGCTAATCTCCGCAGACTGACTGATGTGTACTGATCTATGCACACACAAGCTGCCTCGCTCAGCTGACAGAGGTGAGGCATCTTTGCTTGATCATATATTCATCTTAGTATGTACGATTTCATATTTTTTAATACTGAGAAATAGGTGTTTTCAAGGCCTGTTGGCATGCCAAGTTTTAGCTTCGTCAGGATATTAATGAAGGAGATATTAACTTGCAAAGTTTACTTTCCTTTACAGCTAATCTCCGCAGACTGACTGATGTGTACTGGTCTATGCACATACAAGCTCCCTCGCTCAGCTGACAGAGGTGAGCCATCTTGCTTGATCATATATTCATCTTAGTATGTCCGATTTCAGATTTTTTAATACTGAACAATAGGTCTTTTCAAGGCCTGTTAGCTAGCCAAGTTTTAGCTTTGTCAAGAGAATAATGAATGAGATATTAACTCGCAAAGTGTATTTTGTTTTGCATATGCTCTCCGCCGACTGACTGTTGTGTATTGCTGTATGCACACACAAGCTGCCTAGCTGACAGAGGTTGGTTCTCTTTGCTTGATCATATATTCATCTTAGTATCTTCGATTTCAGATTTTTTCATGCTGATTGATAGGTTTTTTCATGGCCTGTTAGCATGCCAAGTTTTAGCTTCGTCAGGATATTAATGAAGGAGATATTAACTTGCAAAGTTTACTTTCCTTTACAGCTAATCTCCGCAGACTGACTGATGTGTACTGATCTATGCACACACAAGCTGCCTCGCTCAGCTGACAGAGGTGAGGCATCTTTGCTTGATCATATATTCATCTTAGTATGTCCGATTTCAGATTTTTTAATACTGAACAATAGGTCTTTTCAAGGCCTGTTAGCATGCCAATTTTTAGCTTTGTCAAGAGAATAATGAATGAGATATTAACTCGCAAAGTGTATTTTGTTTTGCATATGCTCTCCGCCGACTGACTGTTGTGTATTGCTGTATGCACACACAAGCTGCCTAGCTGACAGAGGTTGGTTGTCTTTGCTTGATCATATATTCATCTTAGTATGTCCGATTTCAGATTTTTTCATACTGATTGATAGGTTTTTTCATGGCCTGTTAGCATGCTAAGTTTGAGCTTCGTCAGGATATTAATGAAGGAGATATTAACTTGCAAAGTTTACTTTCCTTAACAGCTAATCTCCGCAGACTGACTGATGTGTACTGGTCTATGCACACACAAGCTGCCTCGCTCAGCTGACAGAGGTGAGGCATCTTTGCTTGATCATATATTCATCTTAGTATGTCCGATTTCATATTTTTTAATACTGAGAAATAGGTTTTTTCAAGGCCTGTCAGCAAGCCAAGTTTTAGCTTTGTCAAGATAATAACGAATGAGATATTAACTTGCAAAGTGTATTTTTCTTTGCATATGCTCTCCGCCGACTGACTGATGTGTACTGCTGTATGCACACACAATCTGCCTAGCTGACAGAGGTTGGTTCTCTTTGCTTGATCATAAATTCATCTTAGTATGTCCGATTTCATATTTTTTAATACTGAGAAATAGGTTTTTTCAAGGCCTGTTGGCAAGCCAAGTTTTAGCTTCGTCAAGAGAATAATGAATGAGATATTAACTTGCAAAGTGTATTTTTCTTTGCATATGCTCTCCGCCGACTGACTGATGTGTACTGCTGTATGCACACACAAGCTGCCTCGCTCAGCTGACAGAGGTGAGGCATCTTTGCTTGATCATATATTCATCTTAGTATGTTCGATTTCAGATTTTTTAATACTGATTGATAGGTTTTTTCAAGGCCTGTTAGCATGCTAAATTTGAGCTTCGTCAGGACATTAATGAAGGAGATATTAACTTGCAAAGTTTACTTTCCTTTACAGCTAATCTCCGCAGACTGACTGAAGTGTACTGGTCTATGGACACACAAGCTCCCTCGCTCAGCTGACAGAGGTGAGCCATCTTTGCTTGATCATATATTCATCTTAGTATGTCCGATTTCAGATTTGTTAATACTGAACAATAGGTTTTTTCAAGGCCTGTTAGCTAGCCAAGTTTTAGCTTTGTCAAGAGAATAATGAATGAGATATTAACTCGCAAAGTGTATTTTGTTTTGCATATGCTCTCCGCCGACTGACTGTTGTGTATTGCTGTATGCACACACAAGCTGCCTAGCTGACAGAGGTTGGTTCTCTTTGCTTGATCATATATTCATCTTAGTATCTTCGATTTCAGATTTTTTCATGCTGATTGATAGGTTTTTTCATGGCCTGTTAGCATGCCAAGTTTTAGCTTCGTCAGGATATTAATGAAGGAGATATTAACTTGCAAAGTTTACTTTCCTTTACAGCTAATCTCCGCAGACTGACTGATGTGTACTGATCTATGCACACACAAGCTGCCTCGCTCAGCTGACAGAGGTGAGGCATCTTTGCTTGATCATATATTCATCTTAGTATGTACGATTTCATATTTTTGAATACTGAGAAATAGGTGTTTTCAAGGCCTGTTAGCATGCCAAGTTTTAGCTTGGTCAGGATATTAATGAAGGAGATATTAACTTGCAAAGTTTACTTTCCTTTACCGCTAATCTCCGCAGACTGACTGATGTGTACTGGTCTATGCACATACAAGCTCCCTCGCTCAGCTGACAGAGGTGAGCCATCTTTGCTTGATCATATATTCATCTTAGTATGTCCGATTTCAGATTTTTTAATACTGAACAATAGGTCTTTTCAAGGCCTGTTCGCTAGCCAAGTTTTAGCTTTGTCAAGAGAATAATGAATGAGATATTAACTCGCAAAGTGTATTTTGTTTTGCATATGCTCTCCGCCGACTGACTGTTGTGTATTGCTGTATGCACACACAAGCTGCCTAGCTGACAGAGGTTGGTTCTCTTTGCTTGATCATATATTCATCTTAGTATGTCCGATTTCAGATTTTTTCATACTGATTGATAGGTTTTTTCATGGCCTGTTAGCATGCCAAGTTTGAGCTTCGTCAGGATATTAATGAAGGAGATATTAACTTGCAAAGTTTACTTTCCTTAACAGCTAATCTCCGCAGACTGACTGATGTGTACTGGTCTATGCACACACAAGCTGCCTCGCTCAGCTGACAGAGGTGAGGCATCTTTGCTTGATCATATATTCATCTTAGTATGTCCGATTTCATATTTTTTAATACTGAGAAATAGGTTTTTTCAAGGCCTGTCAGCAAGCCAAGTTTTAGCTTTGTCAAGATAATAACGAATGAGATATTAACTTGCAAAGTGTATTTTTCTTTGCATATGCTCTCCGCCGACTGACTGATGTGTACTGCTGTATGCACACACAATCTGCCTAGCTGACAGAGGTTGGTTCTCTTTGCTTGATCATATATTCATCTTAGTATGTCCGATTTCATATTTTTTAATACTGAGAAATAGGTTTTTTCAAGGCCTGTTGGCAAGCCAAGTTTTAGCTTCGTCAAGAGAATAATGAATGAGATATTAACTTGCAAAGTGTATTTTTCTTTGCATATGCTCTCCGCCGACTGACTGATGTGTACTGCTGTATGCACACACAAGCTGCCTCGCTCAGCTGACAGAGGTGAGGCATCTTTGCTTGATCATATATTCATCTTAGTATGTTCGATTTCAGATTTTTTAATACTGATTGATAGGTTTTTTCAAGGCCTGTTAGCATGCTAAATTTGAGCTTCGTCAGGACATTAATGAAGGAGATATTAACTTGCAAAGTTTACTTTCCTTTACAGCTAATCTCCGCAGACTGACTGAAGTGTACTGGTCTATGGACACACAAGCTCCCTCGCTCAGCTGACAGAGGAGAGCCATTTTTGCTTGATCATATATTCATCTTAGTATGTCCGATTTCAGATTTGTTAATACTGAACAATAGGTTTTTTCAAGGCCTGTTAGCTAGCCAAGTTTTAGCTTTGTCAAGAGAATAATGAATGAGATATTAACTTGCAAAGTGTATTTTTCTTTGCATATGCACTCCGCCGACTGACTGATGTGTATTGCTGTATACACACACAAGCTGCCTAGCTGACAGAGGTTGGTTCTCTTTGCTTGATCATATATTCATCTTAGTATCTTCGATTTCAGATTTTTTCATGCTGATTGATAGGTTTTTTCATGGCCTGTTAGCATGCCAAGTTTTAGCTTCGTCAGGATATTAATGAAGGAGATATTAACTTGCAAAGTTTACTTTCCTTTACAGCTAATCTCCGCAGACTGACTGATGTGTACTGATCTATGCACACACAAGCTGCCTCGCTCAGCTGACAGAGGTGAGGCATCTTTGCTTGATCATATATTCATCTTAGTATGTACGATTTCATATTTTTGAATACTGAGAAATAGGTGTTTTCAAGGCCTGTTAGCATGCCAAGTTTTAGCTTGGTCAGGATATTAATGAAGGAGATATTAACTTGCAAAGTTTACTTTCCTTTACCGCTAATCTCCGCAGACTGACTGATGTGTACTGGTCTATGCACATACAAGCTCCCTCGTTCAGCTGACAGAGGTGAGCCATCTTTGCTTGATCATATATTCATCTTAGTATGTCCGATTTCAGATTTTTTAATACTGAACAATAGGTTTTTTCAAGGCCTGTTAGCTAGCCAAGTTTTAGCTTTGTCAAGAGAATAATCAATGAGATATTAACTTGCAAAGTGTATTTTTCTTTGCATATGCACTCCGCCGACTGACTGATGTGTATTGCTGTATACACACACAAGCTGCCTAGCTGACAGAGGTTGGTTCTCTTTGCTTGATCATATATTCATCTTAGTATCTTCGATTTCAGATTTTTTTATGCTGATTGATAGGTTTTTTCATGGCCCGTTAGCATGCCAAGTTTTAGCTTCGTCAGGATATTAATGAAGGAGATATTAACTTGCAAAGTTTACTTTCCTTTACAGCTAATCTCCGCAGACTGACTGATGTGTACTGATCTATGCACACACAAGCTGCCTCGCTCAGCTGACAGAGGTGAGGCATCTTTGCTTGATCATATATTCATCTTAGTATGTACGATTTCATATTTTTTAATACTGAGAAATAGGTGTTTTCAAGGCCTGTTGGCATGGCAAGTTTTAGCTTCGTCAGGATATTAATGAAGGAGATATTAACTTGCAAAGTTTACTTTCCTTTACAGCTAATCTCCGTAGACTGACTGATGTGTACTGGTCTATGCACATACAAGCTCCCTCGCTCAGCTGACAGAGGTGAGCCATCTTTGCTTGATCATATATTCATCTTAGTATGTCCGATTTCAGATTTTTTAATACTGAACAATAGGTCTTTTCAAGGCCTGTTAGCTAGCCAAGTTTTAGCTTTGTCAAGAGAATAATGAATGAGATATTAACTCGCAAAGTGTATTTTGTTTTGCATATGCTCTCCGCCGACTGACTGTTGTGTATTGCTGTATGCACACACAAGCTGCCTAGCTGACAGAGGTTGGTTCTCTCCGCTTGATCATATATTCATCTTAGTATCTTCGATTTCAGATTTTTTCATGCTGATTGATAGGTTTTTTCATGGCCTGTTAGCATGCCAAGTTTTAGCTTCGTCAGGATATTAATGAAGGAGATATTAACTTGCAAAGTTTACTTTCCTTTACAGCTAATCTCCGCAGACTGACTGATGTGTACTGATCTATGCACACACAAGCTGCCTCGCTCAGCTGACAGAGGTTGGTTCTCTTTGCTTGATCATATATTCATCTTAGTATGTCCGATTTCATATTTTTTAATACTGAGAAATAGGTCTTTTCAAGGCCTGTTCGCTAGCCAAGTTTTAGCTTTGTCAAGAGAATAATGAATGAGATATTAACTCGCAAAGTGTATTTTGTTTTGCATATGCTCTCCGCCGACTGACTGATGTGTACTGCTGTATGCACACACAATCTGCCTAGCTGACAGAGGTTGGTTCTCTTTGCTTGATCATATATTCATCTTACTATGGTCGATTTTAGATATGTTTATACTGATAGATAGGTATTCTCATAGCATGTAAGCAGACCAAGTTTTAGCTTTGTAAAGATAATAATGAAGGAGATATTAACTTGACCGTCAGTCTCTATTCTATAGTCAACGGGTCTCACTGGATATTCAAAGGTGGGTGGTCATCCTCGCAGACCTGTTTGGTCCAATAGTACGCAAGGATACGCTTGAAAACATCTGGTGAATATGGGGCGAGTTGTTTAGATTTGCACCTGTATAGCTATTTGCATGGTAGCCTGGTGCAAATATGGGGCGAGTTACTTAGGTTTGCTTTTACACAGGTATTTGTGAAGTTATGTTAAACGTGTAGGGGTAATCCTCGGCCTCTCTTCACCGAGAAAAAAATGATTTGTTCAAGTTCATTGTCCGCCTCTATCCTTCTCATCTTCCCTGTATGTTGTAATGTTCTAGGGGATTGGCCATTCAGTCAGACCTGTTCGGTTTCAGGAAACGCAAAGACAAGGGCGAAAAGATTGTACAAGAGACCCGTCCGCCTCTATTCTACTCAAAGGGTCTCACTGAATATTCAAAGGTGGGGGGCCATCTTGTATTTTTTATACTGATGGAGAGGTTTTATCCATGATGGTTAGTAGACTAAGTTTGAGCTACGTCAAAATTATAATGAAGGAGATAATAACTTACAAAGTGTATTTTTCTTTCCAGGTACTCTCTGACGATTGATTGTAGTGTACTGGTGGTTGCAAAGACACGCTGCGTAGCTACCACAGGTAAGTTCTCTTTGCTTGATCATAAAATCATCATGATATGTTAGATTTCAGATTTGTCAATAATGATTGATAGGTTTTTTCAAGGCCTGTACGCAGGACAAGTGTTAACTTTGTCAAGAGAATAATGAATGAGATATAAACTTGCAAAGTTTACTTTTCTTAAGAGCTAATCTCTGCATACTGACTGATGTGTACTGGTCTATGCACACACAGCTGCCTCGCTCAGCTGACAGAGGTGATGCAGCTTTGCTTGTTCATATATTCATCTTAGTATGTCCGATTTCAGATTTTTTAATACTGATCAATAGGTTTTTTCAAGACCTGTTAGCAAGCCAAGGTTTAGCTTTGTCAAGAGAATAATGAATGAGATATTAACTTGCAAAGTGTATTTTTTTTGCATATGCTCTCCGCCGACTGACTGTTGTGTACTGCTGTATGCACACACAAGCTGCCTCGCTCAGCTGACAGAGGTGAGGCATCTTTGCTTGATCATATATTCATCTTAGTATGTCCGATTTCAGATTTTTTAATACTGATTGATAGGTTTTTGGATGGCCTGTTAGCATGCCAAGTTTTAGCTTCGTCAGGATATTAATGAAGGAGATATTAACTTGCACAGTTTACTTTCCTTTACAGCTAATCTCCGCACACTGACTGATGTGTACTGGTCTATGCACACACAAGCTGCCTCGCTCAGCTGACAGAGGTGATGCAGCTTTGCTTGTTCATATATTCATCTTAGTATGTCCGATTTCAGATTTTTAATACTGATCAATAGGTTTTCTCAAGACCTGTTAGCAAGGCAAGGTTTAGCTTTGTCAAGAGAATAATGAATGAGATATTAACTTGCAAAGTGTATTTTTCTTTGCATATGCTCTCCGCGGACTGACTGTTGTGTACTGATGTATGCACACACAAGCTGCCTAGCTGACAAAGGTTGGTTCTCTTTGCTTGATCATATATTCATCTTAGTATCTTCGATTTCAGATTTTTTCATGCTGATTGATAGGTTTTTTCATGGCCTGTTAGCATGCCAAGTTTTAGCTTCGTCAGGATATTAATGAAGGAGATATTAACTTGCAAAGTTTACTTTCCTTTACAGCTAATCTCCGCAGACTGACTGATGTGTACTGGTCTATGCACACACAAGCTGCCTCGCTCAGCTGACAGAGGTGAGGCATCTTTGCTTGATCATATATTCATCTTAGTATGTCCGATTTCATATTTTTTAATACTTAGAAATAGGTTTTTTCAAGGCCTGTTGGCAAGCCAAGTTTTAGCTTTGTCAAGATAATAACGAATGAGATATTAACTTGCAAAGTGTATTTTTCTTTGCATATGCTCTCCGCCGACTGACTGATGTGTACTGCTGTATGCACACACAATCTGCCTAGCTGACAGAGGTTGGTTCTCTTTGCTTGATCATAAATTCATCTTAGTATGTCCGATTTCATATTTTTTAATACTGAGAAATAGGTTTTTTCAAGGCCTGTTGGCAAGCCAAGTTTTAGCTTCGTCAAGAGAATAATGAATGAGATATTAACTTGCAAAGTGTATTTTTCTTTGCATATGCTCTCCGCCGACTGACTGATGTGTACTGCTGTATGCACACACAAGCTGCCTCGCTCAGCTGACAGAGGTGAGGCATCTTTGCTTGATCATATATTCATCTTAGTATGTTCGATTTCAGATTTTTTAATACTGATTGATAGGTTTTTTCAAGGCCTGTTAGCATGCTAAATTTGAGCTTCGTCAGGACATTAATGAAGGAGATATTAACTTGCAAAGTTTACTTTCCTTTACAGCTAATCTCCGCAGACTGACTGAAGTGTACTGGTCTATGCACGAACAAGCTCCCTCGCTCAGCTGACAGAGGTGAGCCATCTTTGCTTGATCATATATTCATCTTAGTATGTCCGATTTCAGACTTTTTAATACTGAACAATAGGTTTTTTCAAGGCCTGTTAGCTAGCCAAGTTTTAGCTTTGTCAAGATAATAACGAATGAGATATTAACTTGCAAAGTGTATTTTTCTTTGCATATGCTCTCCGCCGACTGACTGATGTGTACTGCTGTATGCACACACAATCTGCCTAGCTGACAGAGGTTGGTTCTCTTTGCTTGATCATATATTCATCTTAGTATGTCCGATTTCATATTTTTTAATACTGAGAAATAGGTTTTTTCAAGGCCTGTCAGCAAGCCAAGTTTTAGCTTTGTCAAGATAATAACGAATGAGATATTAACTTGCAAAGTGTATTTTTCTTTGCATATGCTCTTCGCCGACTGACTGATGTGTACTGCTGTATGCACACACAATCTGCCTAGCTGACAGAGGTTGGTTCTCTTTGCTTGATCATAAATTCATCTTAGTATGTCCGATTTCATATTTTTTAATACTGAGAAATAGGTTTTTTCAAGGCCTGTTGGCAAGCCAAGTTTTAGCTTCGTCAAGAGAATAATGAATGAGATATTAACTTGCAAAGTGTGTTTTTCTTTGCATATGCTCTCCGCCGACTGACTGATGTGTACTGCTGTATGCACACACAAGCTGCCTCGCTCAGCTGACAGAGGTGAGGCATCTTTGCTTGATCATATATTCATCTTAGTATGTTCGATTTCAGATTTTTTAATACTGATTGATAGGTTTTTTCAAGGCCTGTTAGCATGCTAAATTTGAGCTTCGTCAGGACATTAATGAAGGAGATATTAACTTGCAAAGTTTACTTTCCTTTACAGCTAATCTCCGCAGACTGACTGAAGTGTACTGGTCTATGGACACACAAGCTCCCTCGCTCAGCTGACAGAGGTGAGCCATCTTTACTTGATCATATATTCATCTTAGTATGTCCGATTTCAGATTTTTTAATACTGAACAATAGGTTTTTTCAAGGCCTGTTAGCTAGCCAAGTTTTAGCTTTGTCAAGAGAATAATCAATGAGATATTAACTTGCAAAGTGTATTTTTCTTTGCATATGCACTCCGCCGACTGACTGATGTGTATTGCTGTATACACACACAAGCTGCCTAGCTGACAGAGGTTGGTTCTCTTTGCTTGATCATATATTCATCTTAGTATCTTCGATTTCAGATTTTTTCATGCTGATTGATAGGTTTTTTCATGGCCCGTTAGCATGCCAAGTTTTAGCTTCGTCAGGATATTAATGAAGGAGATATTAACTTGCAAAGTTTACTTTCCTTTACAGCTAATCTCCGCAGACTGACTGATGTGTACTGATCTATGCACACACAAGCTGCCTCGCTCAGCTGACAGAGGTGAGGCATCTTTGCTTGATCATATATTCATCTTAGTATGTACGATTTCATATTTTTTAATACTGAGAAATAGGTGTTTTCAAGGCCTGTTGGCATGCCAAGTTTTAGCTTTGTCAGGATATTAATGAAGGAGATATTAACTTGCAAAGTTTACTTTCCTTTACAGCTAATCTCCGCAGACTGACTGATGTGTACTGGTCTATGCACATACAAGCTCCCTCGCTCAGCTGACAGAGGTGAGCCATCTTTGCTTGATCATATATTCATCTTAGTATGTCCGATTTCAGATTTTTTAATACTGAACAATAGGTCTTTTCAAGGCCTGTTAGCTAGCCAAGTTTTAGCTTTGTCAAGAGAATAATGAATGAGATATTAACTCGCAAAGTGTATTTTGTTTTGCATATGCTCTCCGCCGACTGACTGTTGTGTATTGCTGTATGCACACACAAGCTGCCTAGCTGACAGAGGTTGGTTCTCTTTGCTTGATCATATATTCATCTTAGTATCTTCGATTTCAGATTTTTTCATGCTGATTGATAGGTTTTTTCATGGCCTGTTAGCATGCCAAGTTTTAGCTTCGTCAGGATATTAATGAAGGAGATATTAACTTGCAAAGTTTACTTTCCTTTACAGCTAATCTCCGGAGACTGACTGATGTGTACTGATCTATGCACACACAAGCTGCCTCGCTCAGCTGACAGAGGTGAGGCATCTTTGCTTGATCATATATTCATCTTAGTATGTCCGATTTCAGATTTTTTAATACTGAACAATAGGTCTTTTCAAGGCCTGTTAGCATGCCAAGTTTTAGCTTTGTCAAGATAATAACGAATGAGATATTAACTTGCAAAGTGTATTTTTCTTTGCATATGCTCTCCGCCGACTGACTGATGTGTACTGCTGTATGCACACACAATCTGCCTAGCTGACAGAGGTTGGTTCTCTTTGCTTGATCATAAATTCATCTTAGTATGTCCGATTTCATATTTTTTAATACTGAGAAATAGGTTTTTTCAAGGCCTGTTGGCAAGCCAAGTTTTAGCTTCGTCAAGAGAATAATGAATGAGATATTAACTTGCAAAGTGTATTTTTCTTTGCATATGCTCTCCGCCGACTGACTGATGTGTACTGCTGTATGCACACACAAGCTGCCTCGCTCAGCTGACAGAGGTGAGGCATCTTTGCTTGATCATATATTCATCTTAGTATGTTCGATTTCAGATTTTTTAATACTGATTGATAGGTTTTTTCAAGGCCTGTTAGCATGCTAAATTTGAGCTTCGTCAGGACATTAATGAAGGAGATATTAACTTGCAAAGTTTACTTTCCTTTACAGCTAATCTCCGCAGACTGACTGAAGTGTACTGGTCTATGGACACACAAGCTCCCTCGCTCAGCTGACAGAGGTGAGCCATCTTTGCTTGATCATATATTCATCTTAGTATTTCCGATTTCAGATTTGTTAATACTGAACAATAGGTTTTTTCAAGGCCTGTTAGCTAGCCAAGTTTTAGCTTTGTCAAGAGAATAATGAATGAGATATTAACTCGCAAAGTGTATTTTGTTTTGCATATGCTCTCCGCCGACTGACTGTTGTGTATTGCTGTATGCACACACAAGCTGCCTAGCTGACAGAGGTTGGTTCTCTTTGCTTGATCATATATTCATCTTAGTATCTTCGATTTCAGATTTTTTCATGCTGATTGATAGGTTTTTTCATGGCCTGTTAGCATGCCAAGTTTTAGCTTCGTCAGGATATTAATGAAGGAGATATTAACTTGCAAAGTTTACTTTCCTTTACAGCTAATCTCCGCAGACTGACTGATGTGTACTGATCTATGCACACACAAGCTGCCTCGCTCAGCTGACAGAGGTGAGGCATCTTTGCTTGATCATATATTCATCTTAGTATGTACGATTTCATATTTTTGAATACTGAGAAATAGGTGTTTTCAAGGCCTGTTAGCATGCCAAGTTTTAGCTTGGTCAGGATATTAATGAAGGAGATATTAACTTGCAAAGTTTACTTTCCTTTACCGCTAATCTCCGCAGACTGACTGATGTGTACTGGTCTATGCACATACAAGCTCCCTCGCTCAGCTGACAGAGGTGAGCCATCTTTGCTTGATCATAATAATATTCATCTTAGTATGTCCGATTTCAGATTTTTTAATACTGAACAATAGGTCTTTTCAAGGCCTGTTCGCTAGCCAAGTTTTAGCTTTGTCAAGAGAATAATGAATGAGATATTAACTCGCAAAGTGTATTTTGTTTTGCATATGCTCTCCGCCGACTGACTGTTGTGTATTGCTGTATGCACACACAAGCTGCCTAGCTGACAGAGGTTGGTTCTCTTTGCTTGATCATATATTCATCTTAGTATGTCCGATTTCAGATTTTTTCATACTGATTGATAGGTTTTTTCATGGCCTGTTAGCATGCCAAGTTTGAGCTTCGTCAGGATATTAATGAAGGAGATATTAACTTGCAAAGTTTACTTTCCTTAACAGCTAATCTCCGCAGACTGACTGATGTGTACTGGTCTATGCACACACAAGCTGCCTCGCTCAGCTGACAGAGGTGAGGCATCTTTGCTTGATCATATATTCATCTTAGTATGTCCGATTTCATATTTTTTAATACTGAGAAATAGGTTTTTTCAAGGCCTGTCAGCAAGCCAAGTTTTAGCTTTGTCAAGATAATAACGAATGAGATATTAACTTGCAAAGTGTATTTTTCTTTGCATATGCTCTCCGCCGACTGACTGATGTGTACTGCTGTATGCACACACAATCTGCCTAGCTGACAGAGGTTGGTTCTCTTTGCTTGATCATATATTCATCTTAGTATGTCCGATTTCATATTTTTTAATACTGAGAAATAGGTTTTTTCAAGGCCTGTTGGCAAGCCAAGTTTTAGCTTCGTCAAGAGAATAATGAATGAGATATTAACTTGCAAAGTGTATTTTTCTTTGCATATGCTCTCCGCCGACTGACTGTTGTGTACTGCTGTATGCACACACAAGCTGCCTCGCTCAGCTGACAGAGGTGAGGCATCTTTGCTTGATCATATATTCATCTTAGTATGTTCGATTTCAGATTTTTTAATACTGATTGATAGGTTTTTTCAAGGCCTGTTAGCATGCTAAATTTGAGCTTCGTCAGGACATTAATGAAGGAGATATTAACTTGCAAAGTTTACTTTCCTTTACAGCTAATCTCCGCAGACTGACTGAAGTGTACTGGTCTATGGACACACAAGCTCCCTCGCTCAGCTGACAGAGGAGAGCCATCTTTGCTTGATCATATATTCATCTTAGTATGTCCGATTTCAGATTTTTTAATACTGAACAATAGGTTTTTTCAAGGCCTGTTAGCTAGCCAAGTTTTAGCTTTGTCAAGAGAATAATGAATGAGATATTAACTTGCAAAGTGTATTTTTCTTTGCATATGCACTCCGCCGACTGACTGATGTGTATTGCTGTATACACACACAAGCTGCCTAGCTGACAGAGGTTGGTTCTCTTTGCTTGATCATATATTCATCTTAGTATCTTCGATTTCAGATTTTTTCATGCTGATTGATAGGTTTTTTCATGGCCTGTTAGCATGCTAAATTTGAGCTTCGTCAGGACATTAATGAAGGAGATATTAACTTGCAAAGTTTACTTTCCTTTACAGCTAATCTCCGCAGACTGACTGAAGTGTACTGGTCTATGGACACACAAGCTCCCTCGCTCAGCTGACAGAGGTGAGCCATCTTTACTTGATCATATATTCATCTTAGTATGTCCGATTTCAGATTTTTTAATACTGAACAATAGGTTTTTTCAAGGCCTGTTAGCTAGCCAAGTTTTAGCTTTGTCAAGAGAATAATCAATGAGATATTAACTTGCAAAGTGTATTTTTCTTTGCATATGCACTCCGCCGACTGACTGATGTGTATTGCTGTATACACACACAAGCTGCCTAGCTGACAGAGGTTGGTTCTCTTTGCTTGATCATATATTCATCTTAGTATCTTCGATTTCAGATTTTTTCATGCTGATTGATAGGTTTTTTCATGGCCCGTTAGCATGCCAAGTTTTAGCTTCGTCAGGATATTAATGAAGGAGATATTAACTTGCAAAGTTTACTTTCCTTTACAGCTAATCTCCGCAGACTGACTGATGTGTACTGATCTATGCACACACAAGCTGCCTCGCTCAGCTGACAGAGGTGAGGCATCTTTGCTTGATCATATATTCATCTTAGTATGTACGATTTCATATTTTTTAATACTGAGAAATAGGTGTTTTCAAGGCCTGTTGGCATGCCAAGTTTTAGCTTTGTCAGGATATTAATGAAGGAGATATTAACTTGCAAAGTTTACTTTCCTTTACAGCTAATCTCCGCAGACTGACTGATGTGTACTGGTCTATGCACATACAAGCTCCCTCGCTCAGCTGACAGAGGTGAGCCATCTTTGCTTGATCATATATTCATCTTAGTATGTCCGATTTCAGATTTTTTAATACTGAACAATAGGTCTTTTCAAGGCCTGTTAGCTAGCCAAGTTTTAGCTTTGTCAAGAGAATAATGAATGAGATATTAACTCGCAAAGTGTATTTTGTTTTGCATATGCTCTCCGCCGACTGACTGTTGTGTATTGCTGTATGCACACACAAGCTGCCTAGCTGACAGAGGTTGGTTCTCTTTGCTTGATCATATATTCATCTTAGTATCTTCGATTTCAGATTTTTTCATGCTGATTGATAGGTTTTTTCATGGCCTGTTAGCATGCCAAGTTTTAGCTTCGTCAGGATATTAATGAAGGAGATATTAACTTGCAAAGTTTACTTTCCTTTACAGCTAATCTCCGGAGACTGACTGATGTGTACTGATCTATGCACACACAAGCTGCCTCGCTCAGCTGACAGAGGTGAACCATCTTTGCTTGATCATATATTCATCTTAGTATGTCCGATTTCAGATTTTTTAATACTGAACAATAGGTCTTTTCAAGGCCTGTTAGCATGCCAAGTTTTAGCTTTGTCAAGATAATAACGAATGAGATATTAACTTGCAAAGTGTATTTTTCTTTGCATATGCTCTCCGCCGACTGACTGATGTGTACTGCTGTATGCACACACAATCTGCCTAGCTGACAGAGGTTGGTTCTCTTTGCTTGATCATAAATTCATCTTAGTATGTCCGATTTCATATTTTTTAATACTGAGAAATAGGTTTTTTCAAGGCCTGTTGGCAAGCCAAGTTTTAGCTTCGTCAAGAGAATAATGAATGAGATATTAACTTGCAAAGTGTATTTTTCTTTGCATATGCTCTCCGCCGACTGACTGATGTGTACTGCTGTATGCACACACAAGCTGCCTCGCTCAGCTGACAGAGGTGAGGCATCTTTGCTTGATCATATATTCATCTTAGTATGTTCGATTTCAGATTTTTTAATACTGATTGATAGGTTTTTTCAAGGCCTGTTAGCATGCTAAATTTGAGCTTCGTCAGGACATTAATGAAGGAGATATTAACTTGCAAAGTTTACTTTCCTTTACAGCTAATCTCCGCAGACTGACTGAAGTGTACTGGTCTATGGACACACAAGCTCCCTCGCTCAGCTGACAGAGGTGAGCCATCTTTGCTTGATCATATATTCATCTTAGTATTTCCGATTTCAGATTTGTTAATACTGAACAATAGGTTTTTTCAAGGCCTGTTAGCTAGCCAAGTTTTAGCTTTGTCAAGAGAATAATGAATGAGATATTAACTCGCAAAGTGTATTTTGTTTTGCATATGCTCTCCGCCGACTGACTGTTGTGTATTGCTGTATGCACACACAAGCTGCCTAGCTGACAGAGGTTGGTTCTCTTTGCTTGATCATATATTCATCTTAGTATCTTCGATTTCAGATTTTTTCATGCTGATTGATAGGTTTTTTCATGGCCTGTTAGCATGCCAAGTTTTAGCTTCGTCAGGATATTAATGAAGGAGATATTAACTTGCAAAGTTTACTTTCCTTTACAGCTAATCTCCGCAGACTGACTGATGTGTACTGATCTATGCACACACAAGCTGCCTCGCTCAGCTGACAGAGGTGAGGCATCTTTGCTTGATCATATATTCATCTTAGTATGTACGATTTCATATTTTTGAATACTGAGAAATAGGTGTTTTCAAGGCCTGTTAGCATGCCAAGTTTTAGCTTGGTCAGGATATTAATGAAGGAGATATTAACTTGCAAAGTTTACTTTCCTTTACCGCTAATCTCCGCAGACTGACTGATGTGTACTGGTCTATGCACATACAAGCTCCCTCGCTCAGCTGACAGAGGTGAGCCATCTTTGCTTGATCATAATAATATTCATCTTAGTATGTCCGATTTCAGATTTTTTAATACTGAACAATAGGTCTTTTCAAGGCCTGTTCGCTAGCCAAGTTTTAGCTTTGTCAAGATAATAACGAATGAGATATTAACTTGCAAAGTGTATTTTTCTTTGCATATGCTCTCCGCCGACTGACTGATGTGTACTGCTGTATGCACACACAATCTGCCTAGCTGACAGAGGTTGGTTCTCTTTGCTTGATCATATATTCATCTTAGTATGTCCGATTTCATATTTTTTAATACTGAGAAATAGGTTTTTTCAAGGCCTGTTGGCAAGCCAAGTTTTAGCTTCGTCAAGAGAATAATGAATGAGATATTAACTTGCAAAGTGTATTTTTCTTTGCATATGCTCTCCGCCGACTGACTGTTGTGTACTGCTGTATGCACACACAAGCTGCCTCGCTCAGCTGACAGAGGTGAGGCATCTTTGCTTGATCATATATTCATCTTAGTATGTTCGATTTCAGATTTTTTAATACTGATTGATAGGTTTTTTCAAGGCCTGTTAGCATGCTAAATTTGAGCTTCGTCAGGACATTAATGAAGGAGATATTAACTTGCAAAGTTTACTTTCCTTTACAGCTAATCTCCGCAGACTGACTGAAGTGTACTGGTCTATGGACACACAAGCTCCCTCGCTCAGCTGACAGAGGAGAGCCATCTTTGCTTGATCATATATTCATCTTAGTATGTCCGATTTCAGATTTTTTAATACTGAACAATAGGTTTTTTCAAGGCCTGTTAGCTAGCCAAGTTTTAGCTTTGTCAAGAGAATAATGAATGAGATATTAACTTGCAAAGTGTATTTTTCTTTGCATATGCACTCCGCCGACTGACTGATGTGTATTGCTGTATACACACACAAGCTGCCTAGCTGACAGAGGTTGGTTCTCTTTGCTTGATCATATATTCATCTTAGTATCTTCGATTTCAGATTTTTTCATGCTGATTGATAGGTTTTTTCATGGCCTGTTAGCATGCTAAATTTGAGCTTCGTCAGGACATTAATGAAGGAGATATTAACTTGCAAAGTTTACTTTCCTTTACAGCTAATCTCCGCAGACTGACTGAAGTGTACTGGTCTATGGACACACAAGCTCCCTCGCTCAGCTGACAGAGGTGAGCCATCTTTACTTGATCATATATTCATCTTAGTATGTCCGATTTCAGATTTTTTAATACTGAACAATAGGTTTTTTCAAGGCCTGTTAGCTAGCCAAGTTTTAGCTTTGTCAAGAGAATAATCAATGAGATATTAACTTGCAAAGTGTATTTTTCTTTGCATATGCACTCCGCCGACTGACTGATGTGTATTGCTGTATACACACACAAGCTGCCTAGCTGACAGAGGTTGGTTCTCTTTGCTTGATCATATATTCATCTTAGTATCTTCGATTTCAGATTTTTTCATGCTGATTGATAGGTTTTTTCATGGCCCGTTAGCATGCCAAGTTTTAGCTTCGTCAGGATATTAATGAAGGAGATATTAACTTGCAAAGTTTACTTTCCTTTACAGCTAATCTCCGCAGACTGACTGATGTGTACTGATCTATGCACACACAAGCTGCCTCGCTCAGCTGACAGAGGTGAGGCATCTTTGCTTGATCATATATTCATCTTAGTATGTACGATTTCATATTTTTTAATACTGAGAAATAGGTGTTTTCAAGGCCTGTTGGCATGCCAAGTTTTAGCTTTGTCAGGATATTAATGAAGGAGATATTAACTTGCAAAGTTTACTTTCCTTTACAGCTAATCTCCGCAGACTGACTGATGTGTACTGGTCTATGCACATACAAGCTCCCTCGCTCAGCTGACAGAGGTGAGCCATCTTTGCTTGATCATATATTCATCTTAGTATGTCCGATTTCAGATTTTTTAATACTGAACAATAGGTCTTTTCAAGGCCTGTTAGCTAGCCAAGTTTTAGCTTTGTCAAGAGAATAATGAATGAGATATTAACTCGCAAAGTGTATTTTGTTTTGCATATGCTCTCCGCCGACTGACTGTTGTGTATTGCTGTATGCACACACAAGCTGCCTAGCTGACAGAGGTTGGTTCTCTTTGCTTGATCATATATTCATCTTAGTATCTTCGATTTCAGATTTTTTCATGCTGATTGATAGGTTTTTTCATGGCCTGTTAGCATGCCAAGTTTTAGCTTCGTCAGGATATTAATGAAGGAGATATTAACTTGCAAAGTTTACTTTCCTTTACAGCTAATCTCCGGAGACTGACTGATGTGTACTGACCTATGCACACACAAGCTGCCTCGCTCAGCTGACAGAGGTGAGCCATCTTTGCTTGATCATATATTCATCTTAGTATGTCCGATTTCAGATTTTTTAATACTGAACAATAGGTCTTTTCAAGGCCTGTTAGCATGCCAAGTTTTAGCTTTGTCAAGATAATAACGAATGAGATATTAACTTGCAAAGTGTATTTTTCTTTGCATATGCTCTCCGCCGACTGACTGATGTGTACTGCTGTATGCACACACAATCTGCCTAGCTGACAGAGGTTGGTTCTCTTTGCTTGATCATAAATTCATCTTAGTATGTCCGATTTCATATTTTTTAATACTGAGAAATAGGTTTTTTCAAGGCCTGTTGGCAAGCCAAGTTTTAGCTTCGTCAAGAGAATAATGAATGAGATATTAACTTGCAAAGTGTATTTTTCTTTGCATATGCTCTCCGCCGACTGACTGATGTGTACTGCTGTATGCACACACAAGCTGCCTCGCTCAGCTGACAGAGGTGAGGCATCTTTGCTTGATCATATATTCATCTTAGTATGTTCGATTTCAGATTTTTTAATACTGATTGATAGGTTTTTTCAAGGCCTGTTAGCATGCTAAATTTGAGCTTCGTCAGGACATTAATGAAGGAGATATTAACTTGCAAAGTTTACTTTCCTTTACAGCTAATCTCCGCAGACTGACTGAAGTGTACTGGTCTATGGACACACAAGCTCCCTCGCTCAGCTGACAGAGGTGAGCCATCTTTGCTTGATCATATATTCATCTTAGTATTTCCGATTTCAGATTTGTTAATACTGAACAATAGGTTTTTTCAAGGCCTGTTAGCTAGCCAAGTTTTAGCTTTGTCAAGAGAATAATGAATGAGATATTAACTCGCAAAGTGTATTTTGTTTTGCATATGCTCTCCGCCGACTGACTGTTGTGTATTGCTGTATGCACACACAAGCTGCCTAGCTGACAGAGGTTGGTTCTCTTTGCTTGATCATATATTCATCTTAGTATCTTCGATTTCAGATTTTTTCATGCTGATTGATAGGTTTTTTCATGGCCTGTTAGCATGCCAAGTTTTAGCTTCGTCAGGATATTAATGAAGGAGATATTAACTTGCAAAGTTGACTTTCCTTTACAGCTAATCTCCGCAGACTGACTGATGTGTACTGATCTATGCACACACAAGCTGCCTCGCTCAGCTGACAGAGGTGAGGCATCTTTGCTTGATCATATATTCATCTTAGTATGTACGATTTCATATTTTTGAATACTGAGAAATAGGTGTTTTCAAGGCCTGTTAGCATGCCAAGTTTTAGCTTGGTCAGGATATTAATGAAGGAGATATTAACTTGCAAAGTTTACTTTCCTTTACCGCTAATCTCCGCAGACTGACTGATGTGTACTGGTCTATGCACATACAAGCTCCCTCGCTCAGCTGACAGAGGTGAGCCATCTTTGCTTGATCATAATAATATTCATCTTAGTATGTCCGATTTCAGATTTTTTAATACTGAACAATAGGTCTTTTCAAGGCCTGTTCGCTAGCCAAGTTTTAGCTTTGTCAAGAGAATAATGAATGAGATATTAACTCGCAAAGTGTATTTTGTTTTGCATATGCTCTCCGCCGACTGACTGTTGTGTATTGCTGTATGCACACACAAGCTGCCTAGCTGACAGAGGTTGGTTCTCTTTGCTTGATCATATATTCATCTTAGTATGTCCGATTTCAGATTTTTTCATACTGATTGATAGGTTTTTTCATGGCCTGTTAGCATGCCAAGTTTGAGCTTCGTCAGGATATTAATGAAGGAGATATTAACTTGCAAAGTTTACTTTCCTTAACAGCTAATCTCCGCAGACTGACTGATGTGTACTGGTCTATGCACACACAAGCTGCCTCGCTCAGCTGACAGAGGTGAGGCATCTTTGCTTGATCATATATTCATCTTAGTATGTCCGATTTCATATTTTTTAATACTGAGAAATAGGTTTTTTCAAGGCCTGTCAGCAAGCCAAGTTTTAGCTTTGTCAAGATAATAACGAATGAGATATTAACTTGCAAAGTGTATTTTTCTTTGCATATGCTCTCCGCCGACTGACTGATGTGTACTGCTGTATGCACACACAATCTGCCTAGCTGACAGAGGTTGGTTCTCTTTGCTTGATCATATATTCATCTTAGTATGTCCGATTTCATATTTTTTAATACTGAGAAATAGGTTTTTTCAAGGCCTGTTGGCAAGCCAAGTTTTAGCTTCGTCAAGAGAATAATGAATGAGATATTAACTTGCAAAGTGTATTTTTCTTTGCATATGCTCTCCGCCGACTGACTGTTGTGTACTGCTGTATGCACACACAAGCTGCCTCGCTCAGCTGACAGAGGTGAGGCATCTTTGCTTGATCATATATTCATCTTAGTATGTTCGATTTCAGATTTTTTAATACTGATTGATAGGTTTTTTCAAGGCCTGTTAGCATGCTAAATTTGAGCTTCGTCAGGACATTAATGAAGGAGATATTAACTTGCAAAGTTTACTTTCCTTTACAGCTAATCTCCGCAGACTGACTGAAGTGTACTGGTCTATGGACACACAAGCTCCCTCGCTCAGCTGACAGAGGAGAGCCATCTTTGCTTGATCATATATTCATCTTAGTATGTCCGATTTCAGATTTTTTAATACTGAACAATAGGTTTTTTCAAGGCCTGTTAGCTAGCCAAGTTTTAGCTTTGTCAAGAGAATAATGAATGAGATATTAACTTGCAAAGTGTATTTTTCTTTGCATATGCACTCCGCCGACTGACTGATGTGTATTGCTGTATACACACACAAGCTGCCTAGCTGACAGAGGTTGGTTCTCTTTGCTTGATCATATATTCATCTTAGTATCTTCGATTTCAGATTTTTTCATGCTGATTGATAGGTTTTTTCATGGCCTGTTAGCATGCCAAGTTTTAGCTTCGTCAGGATATTAATGAAGGAGATATTAACTTGCAAAGTTTACTTTCCTTTACAGCTAATCGCCGCAGACTGACTGATGTGTACTGATCTATGCACACACAAGCTGCCTCGCTCAGCTGACAGAGGTGAGGCATCTTTGCTTGATCATATATTCATCTTAGTATGTACGATTTCATATTTTTTAATACTGAGAAATAGGTGTTTTCAAGGCCTGTTGGCATGCCAAGTTTAAGCTTCGTCAGGATATTAATGAAGGAGATATTAACTTGCAAAGTTTACTTTCCTTTACAGCTAATCTCCGCAGACTGTACGACTGACTGACTGTTGTGTACTGCTGTATGCACACACAAGCTGCCTCGCTCAGCTGACAGAGGTGAGGCATCTTTGCTTGATCATATATTCATCTTAGTATGTCCGATTTCAGATTTTTTAATACTGAACAATAGGTTTTTTCAAGGCCTGTTAGCTAGCCAAGTTTTAGCTTTGTCAAGAGAATAATGAATGAGATATTAACTCGCAAAGTGTATTTTGTTTTGCATATGCTCTCCGCCGACTGACTGTTGTGTATTGCTGTATGCACACACAAGCTGCCTAGCTGACAGAGGTTGGTTCTCTTTGCTTGATCATATATTCATCTTAGTATGTCCGATTTCAGATTTTTTCATACTGATTGATAGGTTTTTTCATGGCCTGTTAGCATGCCAAGTTTGAGCTTCGTCAGGATATTAATGAAGGAGATATTAACTTGCAAAGTTTACTTTCCTTAACAGCTAATCTCCGCAGACTGACTGATGTGTACTGGTCTATGCACACACAAGCTGCCTCGCTCAGCTGACAGAGGTGAGGCATCTTTGCTTGATCATATATTCATCTTAGTATGTCCGATTTCATATTTTTTAATACTGAGAAATAGGTTTTTTCAAGGCCTGTCAGCAAGCCAAGTTTTAGCTTTGTCAAGATAATAACGAATGAGATATTAACTTGCAAAGTGTATTTTTCTTTGCATATGCTCTCCGCCGACTGACTGATGTGTACTGCTGTATGCACACACAATCTGCCTAGCTGACAGAGGTTGGTTCTCTTTGCTTGATCATAAATTCATCTTAGTATGTCCGATTTCATATTTTTTAATACTGAGAAATAGGTTTTTTCAAGGCCTGTTGGCAAGCCAAGTTTTAGCTTCGTCAAGAGAATAATGAATGAGATATTAACTTGCAAAGTGTATTTTTCTTTGAATATGCTCTCCGCCGACTGACTGATGTGTACTGCTGTATGCACACACAAGCTGCCTCGCTCAGCTGACAGAGGTGAGGCATCTTTGCTTGATCATATATTCATCTTAGTATGTTCGATTTCAGATTTTTTAATACTGATTGATAGGTTTTTGGATGGCCTGTTTGCATGCCAAGTTTTAGCTTCGTCAGGATATTAATGAAGGAGATATTAACTTGCAAAGTTTACTTTCCTTTACAGCTAATCTCCGCAGACTGACTGAAGTGTACTGGTCTATGGACACACAAGCTCCCTCGCTCAGCTGACAGAGGTGAGCCATCTTTGCTTGATCATATATTCATCTTAGTATGTCCGATTTCAGATTTGTTAATACTGAACAATAGGTTTTTTCAAGGCCTGTTAGCTAGCCAAGTTTTAGCTTTGTCAAGAGAATAATGAATGAGATATTAACTTGCAAAGTGTATTTTTCTTTGCATATGCACTCCGCCGACTGACTGATGTGTATTGCTGTATACACACACAAGCTGCCTAGCTGACAGGTTGGTTCTCTTTGCTTGATCATATATTCATCTTAGTATCTTCGATTTCAGATTTTTTCATGCTGATTGATAGGTTTTTTCATGGCCCGTTAGCATGCCAAGTTTTAGCTTCGTCAGGATATTAATGAAGGAGATATTAACTTGCAAAGTTTACTTTCCTTTACAGCTAATCTCCGCAGACTGACTGATGTGTACTGATCTATGCACACACAAGCTGCCTCGCTCAGCTGACAGAGGTGACGCATCTTTGCTTGATCATATATTCATCTTAGTATGTACGATTTCATATTTTTTAATACTGAGAAATAGGTGTTTTCAAGGCCTGTTGGCATGCCAAGTTTAAGCTTCGTCAGGATATTAATGAAGGAGATATTAACTTGCAAAGTTTACTTTCCTTTACAGCTAATCTCCGCAGACTGACTGATGTGTACTGGTCTATGCACATACAAGCTCCCTCGCTCAGCTGACAGAGGTGAGCCATCTTTGCTTGATCATATATTCATCTTAGTATGTCCGATTTCAGATTTTTTAATACTGAACAATAGGTCTTTTCAAGGCCTGTTAGCTAGCCAAGTTTTAGCTTTGTCAAGAGAATAATGAATGAGATATTAACTCGCAAAGTGTATTTTGTTTTGCATATGCTCTCCGCCGACTGACTGTTGTGTATTGCTGTATGCACACACAAGCTGCCTAGCTGACAGAGGTTGGTTCTCTTTGCTTGATCATATATTCATCTTAGTATCTTCGATTTCAGATTTTTTCATGCTGATTGATAGGTTTTTTCATGGCCTGTTAGCATGCCAAGTTTTAGCTTCGTCAGGATATTAATGAAGGAGATATTAACTTGCAAAGTTTACTTTCCTTTACAGCTAATCTCCGCAGACTGACTGATGTGTACTGCTGTATGCACACACAAGCTGCCTCGCTCAGCTGACAGAGGTGAGGCATCTTTGCTTGATAATATATTCATCTTAGTATGTTCGATTTCAGATTTTTTAATACTGATTAATAGGTTTTTTCAAGGCCGGTTAGCATGCTAAATTTGAGCTTCGTCAGGACATTAATGAAGGAGATATTAACTTGCAAAGTTTACTTTCCTTTACAGCTAATCTCCGCAGACTGACTGATGTGTACTGGTCTATGCACACACAAGCTGCCTCGCTCAGCTGACAGAGGTGAGGCATCTTTGCTTGATCATATATTCATCTTAGTATGTCCGATTTCAGATTTTTTAATACTGAACAATAGGTTTTTTCAAGGCCTGTTAGCTAGCCAAGTTTAAGCTTTGTCAAGAGAATAATGAAGGGGATATTAACTTGCAAAGTGTATTTTTTTGCATATGCTCTCCGCCGACTGACTGTTGTGTACTGCTGTATGCACACACAAGCTGCCTAGCTGACAGAGGTTGGTTCTCTTTGCTTGATCATATATTCATCTTAGTATGTTTGATTTCAGATTTTTTCATACTGATTGATAGGTTTTTTCATGGCCTGTAAACATGCCAAGTTTTAGCTTCGTCAGTTTATTAATGAAGGAGATATTAACTTGCAAAGTTTACTTTCCTTTACAGCTAATCTCCGCAGACTGACTGATGTGTACTGATCTATGCACACACAAGCTGCCTCGCTCAGCTGACAGAGGTGAGGCATCTTTGCGTGATCATATATTCATCTTAGTATGTTCGATTTCATATTTTTTAATACTGAGAACTAGGTTTTTTCAAGGCCTGTCAGCAAGCCAAGTTTTAGCTTTGTCAAGATAATAATGAATGAGATATTAACTTGCAAAGTGTATTTTTCTTTGCATATGCTCTCCGCCGACTGACTGTTGTGTACTGCTGTATGCACACACAAGCTGCCTAGCTGACAGAGGTTGGTTCTCTTTGCTTGATCATATATTCATCTTAGTATGTCCGATTTCAGATTTTTTCATACTGATTGATAGGTTTTTTCTTGGCCTGTTAGCATGCCAAGGTTTAGCTTCGTCAGGATATTAATGAAGGAGATATTAACTTGCAAAGTTTATTTTCCTTTACAGCTAATCTCCGCAGACTGACTGATGTGTACTGATCTATGCACACACAAGCTGCCTCGCTCAGCTGACAGAGGTGAGGCATCTTTGCTTGATGATATATTCATCTTAGTATGTCCGATTTCAGATTTTTTAATACTGAATAATAGGTTTTTTCATGGCCTGTTAGCTAGCCAAGTTTTAGCTTTGTCAAGAGAATAATGAATGAGATATTAACTTGCATAGTGTATTTTTCTTTGCATATGCTCTCCGCCGACTGACTGATATGTACTGCTGTTTGCACACACAAGCTGCCTCGCTCAGCTGACAGAGGTGAGGCATCTTTGCTTGATCATATATTCATCTTAGTATGTCCGATTTCAGATTTTTTCATACTGATCAATAGGTTTTTTCAAGGCCTGTTAGCATGCTAAATTTGAGCTTCGTCAGGACATTAATGAAGGAGATATTAACTTGCAA
Source organism: Luidia sarsii (assembly GCA_949987565.1). Classification (NCBI taxonomy): domain Eukaryota; kingdom Metazoa; phylum Echinodermata; class Asteroidea; order Paxillosida; family Luidiidae; genus Luidia; species Luidia sarsii. Next base: position 5,321,976 of record OX465108.1, on the reverse strand, counting down.
AGTTTACTTTCCTTTACAGCTAATCTCCGCAGACTGACTGATGTGTACTGATCTATGCACACACAAGCTGCCTCGCTCAGCTGACAGAGGTGAGGCATCTTTGCTTGATCATATATTCATCTTAGTATGTCCGATTTCAGATTTTTTAATACTGAATAATAGGTTTTTTCAAGGCCTGTTAGCTAGCCAAGTTTTAGCTTTGTCAAGAGAATAATGAATGAGATATTAACTTGCAAAGTGTATTTTTCTTTGCATATGCTCTCCGCCGACTGACTGATGTGTACTGCTGTTTGCACACACAAGCTGCCTCGCTCAGCTGACAGAGGTGAGGCATCTTTGCTTGATCATATAGTCATCTTAGTATGTCCGATTTCAGATTTTTTCATACTGATTGATAGGTTTTTTCAAGGCCTGTTAGCATGCTAAATTTGAGCTTCGGCAGGACATTAATGAAGGAGATATTAACTTGCAAAGTTTACTTTCCTTTACAGCTAATCTCCGCAGACTGAAGTGTACTGGTCTGTGGACACACAAGCTCCCTCGCTCAGCTGACAGAGGTGAGCCATCTTTGCATGATCATATATTCATCTTAGTATGTCCGATTTCAGATTTTTTAATACTGAACAATAGGTTTTTTCAAGGCCTGTTAGCTAGCCAAGTTTTAGCTTTGTCAAGAGAATAATGAATGAGATATTAACTTGCAAAGTGTATTTTTCTTTGCATATGCACTCCGCCGACTGACTGAAGTGTATTGCTGTATACACACACAAGCTGCCTAGCTGACAGAGGTTGGTTCTCTTTGCTTGATCATATATTCATCTTAGTATGTTCGATTTCTGATTTTTTCATACTGATTGATAGGTTTTTTCATGGCCTGTTAGCATGCCAAGTTTTAGGTTCGTCAGGATATTAATGAAGGAGATATTAACTTGCAAAGTGTATTTTTCTTTGCATATGCTCTCCGCCGACTGACTGTTGTGTACTGCTGTATGCACACACAAGCTGCCTAGCTGACAGAGGTTGGTTCTCTTTGCTTGATCATATATTCAGCTTAGTATGTCCGATTTCAGATTTTTTAATACTGAACAATAGGTTTTTTCAAGGCCTGTTAGCTAGCCAAGTTTAAGCTGTGTCAAGAGAATAATGAATGAGATATTAACTTGCAAAGTTTATTTTTTTTTGCATATGCTCTCCGCCGACTGACTGATGTGTACTGCTGTATGCACACACAAGCTGCCTCGCTCAGCTGACAGAGGTGAGGCATCTTTGCTTGATCATATATTCATCTTAGTATGTTCGATTTCAGATTTTTTAATACTGATTGATAGGTTTTTTCAAGGCCTGTTAGCATGCTAAATTTGAGCTTCGTCAGGACATTAATGAAGGAGATATTAACTTGCAAAGTTTACTTTCCTTTACAGCTAATCTCCGCAGACTGACTGAAGTGTACTGGTCTATGGACACACAAGCTCCCTCGCTCAGCTGACAGAGGTGAGCCATCTTTGCTTGATCATATATTCATCTTAGTATGTCCGATTTCAGATTTGTTAATACTGAACAATAGGTTTTTTCAAGGCCTGTTAGCTAGCCAAGTTTTAGCTTTGTCAAGAGAATAATGAATGAGATATTAACTTGCAAAGTGTATTTTTCTTTGCATATGCACTCCGCCGACTGACTGATGTGTATTGCTGTATACACACACAAGCTGCCTAGCTGACAGGTTGGTTCTCTTTGCTTGATCATATATTCATCTTAGTATCTTCGATTTCAGATTTTTTCATGCTGATTGATAGGTTTTTTCATGGCCCGTTAGCATGCCAAGTTTTAGCTTCGTCAGGATATTAATGAAGGAGATATTAACTTGCAAAGTTTACTTTCCTTTACAGCTAATCTCCGCAGACTGACTGATGTGTACTGATCTATGCACACACAAGCTGCCTCGCTCAGCTGACAGAGGTGAGGCATCTTTGCTTGATCATATATTCATCTTAGTATGTACGATTTCATATTTTTTAATACTGAGAAATAGGTGTTTTCAAGGCCTGTTGGCATGCCAAGTTTAAGCTTCGTCAGGATATTAATGAAGGAGATATTAACTTGCAAAGTTTACTTTCCTTTACAGCTAATCTCCGCAGACTGACTGATGTGTACTGGTCTATGCACATACAAGCTCCCTCGCTCAGCTGACAGAGGTGAGCCATCTTTGCTTGATCATATATTCATCTTAGTATGTCCGATTTCAGATTTTTTAATACTGAACAATAGGTCTTTTCAAGGCCTGTTAGCTAGCCAAGTTTTAGCTTTGTCAAGAGAATAATGAATGAGATATTAACTCGCAAAGTGTATTTTGTTTTGCATATGCTCTCCGCCGACTGACTGTTGTGTATTGCTGTATGCACACACAAGCTGCCTAGCTGACAGAGGTTGGTTCTCTTTGCTTGATCATATATTCATCTTAGTATCTTCGATTTCAGATTTTTTCATGCTGATTGATAGGTTTTTTCATGGCCTGTTAGCATGCCAAGTTTTAGCTTCGTCAGGATATTAATGAAGGAGATATTAACTTGCAAAGTTTACTTTCCTTTACAGCTAATCTCCGCAGACTGACTGATGTGTACTGCTGTATGCACACACAAGCTGCCTCGCTCAGCTGACAGAGGTGAGGGATCTTTGCTTGATAATATATTCATCTTAGTATGTTCGATTTCAGATTTTTTAATACTGATTAATAGGTTTTTTCAAGGCCGGTTAGCATGCTAAATTTGAGCTTCGTCAGGACATTAATGAAGGAGATATTAACTTGCAAAGTTTACTTTCCTTTACAGCTAATCTCCGCAGACTGACTGATGTGTACTGGTCTATGCACACACAAGCTGCCTCGCTCAGCTGACAGAGGTGAGGCATCTTTGCTTGATCATATATTCATCTTAGTATGTCCGATTTCAGATTTTTTAATACTGAACAATAGGTTTTTTCAGGGCCTGTTAGCTAGCCAAGTTTAAGCTTTGTCAAGAGAATAATGAAGGAGATATTAACTCGCAAAGTGTATTTTGTTTTGCATATGCTCTCCGCCGACTGACTGTTGTGTATTGCTGTATGCACACACAAGCTGCCTAGCTGACAGAGGTTGGTTCTCTTTGCTTGATCATATATTCATCTTAGTATCTTCGATTTCAGATTTTTTCATGCTGATTGATAGGTTTTTTCATGGCCTGTTAGCATGCCAAGTTTTAGCTTCGTCAGGATATTAATGAAGGAGATATTAACTTGCAAAGTTTACTTTCCTTTACAGCTAATCTCCGCAGACTGACTGATGTGTACTGCTGTATGCACACACAAGCTGCCTCGCTCAGCTGACAGAGGTGAGGGATCTTTGCTTGATAATATATTCATCTTAGTATGTTCGATTTCAGATTTTTTAATACTGATTAATAGGTTTTTTCAAGGCCGGTTAGCATGCTAAATTTGAGCTTCGTCAGGACATTAATGAAGGAGATATTAACTTGCAAAGTTTACTTTCCTTTACAGCTAATCTCCGCAGACTGACTGATGTGTACTGGTCTATGCACACACAAGCTGCCTCGCTCAGCTGACAGAGGTGAGGCATCTTTGCTTGATCATATATTCATCTTAGTATGTCCGATTTCAGATTTTTTAATACTGAACAATAGGTTTTTTCAGGGCCTGTTAGCTAGCCAAGTTTAAGCTTTGTCAAGAGAATAATGAAGGAGATATTAACTTGCAAAGTGTATTTTTTTGCATATGCTCTCCGCCGACTGACTGTTGTGTACTGCTGTATGCACACACAAGCTGCCTAGCTGACAGAGGTTGGTTCTCTTTGCTTGATCATATATTCATCTTAGTATGTTTGATTTCGGATTTTTTCATACTGATTGATAGGTTTTTTCATGGCCTGTAAACATGCCAAGTTTTAGCTTCGTCAGTTTATTAATGAAGGAGATATTAACTTGCAAAGTTTACTTTCCTTTACAGCTAATCTCCGCAGACTGACTGATGTGTACTGATCTATGCACACACAAGCTGCCTCGCTCAGCTGACAGAGGTGAGGCATCTTTGCGTGATCATATATTCATCTTAGTATGTTCGATTTCATATTTTTTAATACTGAGAACTAGGTTTTTTCAAGGCCTGTCAGCAAGCCAAGTTTTAGCTTTGTCAAGATAATAATGAATGAGATATTAACTTGCAAAGTGTATTTTTCTTTGCATATGCTCTCCGCCGACTGACTGTTGTGTACTGCTGTATGCACACACAAGCTGCCTAGCTGACAGAGGTTGGTTCTCTTTGCTTGATCATATATTCATCTTAGTATGTCCGATTTCAGATTTTTTCATACTGATTGATAGGTTTTTTCTTGGCCTGTTAGCATGCCAAGGTTTAGCTTCGTCAGGATATTAATGAAGGAGATATTAACTTGCAAAGTTTATTTTCCTTTACAGCTAATCTCCGCAGACTGACTGATGTGTACTGATCTATGCACACACAAGCTGCCTCGCTCAGCTGACAGAGGTGAGGCATCTTTGCTTGATGATATATTCATCTTAGTATGTCCGATTTCAGATTTTTTAATACTGAATAATAGGTTTTTTCATGGCCTGTTAGCTAGCCAAGTTTTAGCTTTGTCAAGAGAATAATGAATGAGATATTAACTTGCATAGTGTATTTTTCTTTGCATATGCTCTCCGCCGACTGACTGATATGTACTGCTGTTTGCACACACAAGCTGCCTCGCTCAGCTGACAGAGGTGAGGCATCTTTGCTTGATCATATATTCATCTTAGTATGTCCGATTTCAGATTTTTTCATACTGATCAATAGGTTTTTTCAAGGCCTGTTAGCATGCTAAATTTGAGCTTCGTCAGGACATTAATGAAGGAGATATTAACTTGCAAAGTTTACTTTCCTTTACAGCTAATCTCCGCAGACTGACTGATGTGTACTGATCTATGCACACACAAGCTGCCTCGCTCAGCTGACAGAGGTGAGGCATCTTTGCTTGATCATATATTCATCTTAGTATGTCCGATTTCAGATTTTTTAATACTGAATAATAGGTTTTTTCAAGGCCTGTTAGCTAGCCAAGTTTTAGCTTTGTCAAGAGAATAATGAATGAGATATTAACTTGCAAAGTGTATTTTTCTTTGCATATGCTCTCCGCCGACTGACTGATGTGTACTGCTGTTTGCACACACAAGCTGCCTCGCTCAGCTGACAGAGGTGAGGCATCTTTGCTTGATCATATAGTCATCTTAGTATGTCCGATTTCAGATTTTTTCATACTGATTGATAGGTTTTTTCAAGGCCTGTTAGCATGCTAAATTTGAGCTTCGGCAGGACATTAATGAAGGAGATATTAACTTGCAAAGTTTACTTTCCTTTACAGCTAATCTCCGCAGACTGAAGTGTACTGGTCTGTGGACACACAAGCTCCCTCGCTCAGCTGACAGAGGTGAGCCATCTTTGCATGATCATATATTCATCTTAGTATGTCCGATTTCAGATTTTTTAATACTGAACAATAGGTTTTTTCAAGGCCTGTTAGCTAGCCAAGTTTTAGCTTTGTCAAGAGAATAATGAATGAGATATTAACTTGCAAAGTGTATTTTTCTTTGCATATGCACTCCGCCGACTGACTGAAGTGTATTGCTGTATACACACACAAGCTGCCTAGCTGACAGAGGTTGGTTCTCTTTGCTTGATCATATATTCATCTTAGTATGTTCGATTTCTGATTTTTTCATACTGATTGATAGGTTTTTTCATGGCCTGTTAGCATGCCAAGTTTTAGGTTCGTCAGGATATTAATGAAGGAGATATTAACTTGCAAAGTGTATTTTTCTTTGCATATGCTCTCCGCCGACTGACTGTTGTGTACTGCTGTATGCACACACAAGCTGCCTAGCTGACAGAGGTTGGTTCTCTTTGCTTGATCATATATTCAGCTTAGTATGTCCGATTTCAGATTTTTTAATACTGAACAATAGGTTTTTTCAAGGCCTGTTAGCTAGCCAAGTTTAAGCTGTGTCAAGAGAATAATGAATGAGATATTAACTTGCAAAGTTTATTTTTTTTTGCATATGCTCTCCGCCGACTGACTGATGTGTACTGCTGTATGCACACACAAGCTGCCTCGCTCAGCTGACAGAGGTGAGGCATCTTTGCTTGATCATATATTCATCTTAGTATGTTCGATTTCAGATTTTTTAATACTGATTGATAGGTTTTTTCAAGGCCTGTTAGCATGCTAAATTTGAGCTTCGTCAGGACATTAATGAAGGAGATATTAACTTGCAAAGTTTACTTTCCTTTACAGCTAATCTCCGCAGACTGACTGAAGTGTACTGGTCTATGGACACACAAGCTCCCTCGCTCAGCTGACAGAGGTGAGCCATCTTTGCTTGATCATATATTCATCTTAGTATGTCCGATTTCAGATTTGTTAATACTGAACAATAGGTTTTTTCAAGGCCTGTTAGCTAGCCAAGTTTTAGCTTTGTCAAGAGAATAATGAATGAGATATTAACTTGCAAAGTGTATTTTTCTTTGCATATGCACTCCGCCGACTGACTGATGTGTATTGCTGTATACACACACAAGCTGCCTAGCTGACAGGTTGGTTCTCTTTGCTTGATCATATATTCATCTTAGTATCTTCGATTTCAGATTTTTTCATGCTGATTGATAGGTTTTTTCATGGCCCGTTAGCATGCCAAGTTTTAGCTTCGTCAGGATATTAATGAAGGAGATATTAACTTGCAAAGTTTACTTTCCTTTACAGCTAATCTCCGCAGACTGACTGATGTGTACTGATCTATGCACACACAAGCTGCCTCGCTCAGCTGACAGAGGTGAGGCATCTTTGCTTGATCATATATTCATCTTAGTATGTACGATTTCATATTTTTTAATACTGAGAAATAGGTGTTTTCAAGGCCTGTTGGCATGCCAAGTTTAAGCTTCGTCAGGATATTAATGAAGGAGATATTAACTTGCAAAGTTTACTTTCCTTTACAGCTAATCTCCGCAGACTGACTGATGTGTACTGGTCTATGCACATACAAGCTCCCTCGCTCAGCTGACAGAGGTGAGCCATCTTTGCTTGATCATATATTCATCTTAGTATGTCCGATTTCAGATTTTTTAATACTGAACAATAGGTCTTTTCAAGGCCTGTTAGCTAGCCAAGTTTTAGCTTTGTCAAGAGAATAATGAATGAGATATTAACTCGCAAAGTGTATTTTGTTTTGCATATGCTCTCCGCCGACTGACTGTTGTGTATTGCTGTATGCACACACAAGCTGCCTAGCTGACAGAGGTTGGTTCTCTTTGCTTGATCATATATTCATCTTAGTATCTTCGATTTCAGATTTTTTCATGCTGATTGATAGGTTTTTTCATGGCCTGTTAGCATGCCAAGTTTTAGCTTCGTCAGGATATTAATGAAGGAGATATTAACTTGCAAAGTTTACTTTCCTTTACAGCTAATCTCCGCAGACTGACTGATGTGTACTGCTGTATGCACACACAAGCTGCCTCGCTCAGCTGACAGAGGTGAGGGATCTTTGCTTGATAATATATTCATCTTAGTATGTTCGATTTCAGATTTTTTAATACTGATTAATAGGTTTTTTCAAGGCCGGTTAGCATGCTAAATTTGAGCTTCGTCAGGACATTAATGAAGGAGATATTAACTTGCAAAGTTTACTTTCCTTTACAGCTAATCTCCGCAGACTGACTGATGTGTACTGGTCTATGCACACACAAGCTGCCTCGCTCAGCTGACAGAGGTGAGGCATCTTTGCTTGATCATATATTCATCTTAGTATGTCCGATTTCAGATTTTTTAATACTGAACAATAGGTTTTTTCAGGGCCTGTTAGCTAGCCAAGTTTAAGCTTTGTCAAGAGAATAATGAAGGAGATATTAACTCGCAAAGTGTATTTTGTTTTGCATATGCTCTCCGCCGACTGACTGTTGTGTATTGCTGTATGCACACACAAGCTGCCTAGCTGACAGAGGTTGGTTCTCTTTGCTTGATCATATATTCATCTTAGTATCTTCGATTTCAGATTTTTTCATGCTGATTGATAGGTTTTTTCATGGCCTGTTAGCATGCCAAGTTTTAGCTTCGTCAGGATATTAATGAAGGAGATATTAACTTGCAAAGTTTACTTTCCTTTACAGCTAATCTCCGCAGACTGACTGATGTGTACTGCTGTATGCACACACAAGCTGCCTCGCTCAGCTGACAGAGGTGAGGGATCTTTGCTTGATAATATATTCATCTTAGTATGTTCGATTTCAGATTTTTTAATACTGATTAATAGGTTTTTTCAAGGCCGGTTAGCATGCTAAATTTGAGCTTCGTCAGGACATTAATGAAGGAGATATTAACTTGCAAAGTTTACTTTCCTTTACAGCTAATCTCCGCAGACTGACTGATGTGTACTGGTCTATGCACACACAAGCTGCCTCGCTCAGCTGACAGAGGTGAGGCATCTTTGCTTGATCATATATTCATCTTAGTATGTCCGATTTCAGATTTTTTAATACTGAACAATAGGTTTTTTCAGGGCCTGTTAGCTAGCCAAGTTTAAGCTTTGTCAAGAGAATAATGAAGGAGATATTAACTTGCAAAGTGTATTTTTTTGCATATGCTCTCCGCCGACTGACTGTTGTGTACTGCTGTATGCACACACAAGCTGCCTAGCTGACAGAGGTTGGTTCTCTTTGCTTGATCATATATTCATCTTAGTATGTTTGATTTCGGATTTTTTCATACTGATTGATAGGTTTTTTCATGGCCTGTAAACATGCCAAGTTTTAGCTTCGTCAGTTTATTAATGAAGGAGATATTAACTTGCAAAGTTTACTTTCCTTTACAGCTAATCTCCGCAGACTGACTGATGTGTACTGATCTATGCACACACAAGCTGCCTCGCTCAGCTGACAGAGGTGAGGCATCTTTGCGTGATCATATATTCATCTTAGTATGTTCGATTTCATATTTTTTAATACTGAGAACTAGGTTTTTTCAAGGCCTGTCAGCAAGCCAAGTTTTAGCTTTGTCAAGATAATAATGAATGAGATATTAACTTGCAAAGTGTATTTTTCTTTGCATATGCTCTCCGCCGACTGACTGTTGTGTACTGCTGTATGCACACACAAGCTGCCTAGCTGACAGAGGTTGGTTCTCTTTGCTTGATCATATATTCATCTTAGTATGTCCGATTTCAGATTTTTTCATACTGATTGATAGGTTTTTTCTTGGCCTGTTAGCATGCCAAGGTTTAGCTTCGTCAGGATATTAATGAAGGAGATATTAACTTGCAAAGTGTATTTTTCTTTGCATATGCTCTCCGCCGACTGACTGTTGTGTACTGCTGTATGCACACACAAGCTGCCTAGCTGACAGAGGTTGGTTCTCTTTGCTTGATCATATATTCAGCTTAGTATGTCCGATTTCAGATTTTTTAATACTGAACAATAGGTTTTTTCAAGGCCTGTTAGCTAGCCAAGTTTAAGCTGTGTCAAGAGAATAATGAATGAGATATTAACTTGCAAAGTTTATTTTTTTTTGCATATGCTCTCCGCCGACTGACTGATGTGTACTGCTGTATGCACACACAAGCTGCCTCGCTCAGCTGACAGAGGTGAGGCATCTTTGCTTGATCATATATTCATCTTAGTATGTTCGATTTCAGATTTTTTAATACTGATTGATAGGTTTTTTCAAGGCCTGTTAGCATGCTAAATTTGAGCTTCGTCAGGACATTAATGAAGGAGATATTAACTTGCAAAGTTTACTTTCCTTTACAGCTAATCTCCGCAGACTGACTGAAGTGTACTGGTCTATGGACACACAAGCTCCCTCGCTCAGCTGACAGAGGTGAGCCATCTTTGCTTGATCATATATTCATCTTAGTATGTCCGATTTCAGATTTGTTAATACTGAACAATAGGTTTTTTCAAGGCCTGTTAGCTAGCCAAGTTTTAGCTTTGTCAAGAGAATAATGAATGAGATATTAACTTGCAAAGTGTATTTTTCTTTGCATATGCACTCCGCCGACTGACTGATGTGTATTGCTGTATACACACACAAGCTGCCTAGCTGACAGGTTGGTTCTCTTTGCTTGATCATATATTCATCTTAGTATCTTCGATTTCAGATTTTTTCATGCTGATTGATAGGTTTTTTCATGGCCCGTTAGCATGCCAAGTTTTAGCTTCGTCAGGATATTAATGAAGGAGATATTAACTTGCAAAGTTTACTTTCCTTTACAGCTAATCTCCGCAGACTGACTGATGTGTACTGATCTATGCACACACAAGCTGCCTCGCTCAGCTGACAGAGGTGAGGCATCTTTGCTTGATCATATATTCATCTTAGTATGTACGATTTCATATTTTTTAATACTGAGAAATAGGTGTTTTCAAGGCCTGTTGGCATGCCAAGTTTAAGCTTCGTCAGGATATTAATGAAGGAGATATTAACTTGCAAAGTTTACTTTCCTTTACAGCTAATCTCCGCAGACTGACTGATGTGTACTGGTCTATGCACATACAAGCTCCCTCGCTCAGCTGACAGAGGTGAGCCATCTTTGCTTGATCATATATTCATCTTAGTATGTCCGATTTCAGATTTTTTAATACTGAACAATAGGTCTTTTCAAGGCCTGTTAGCTAGCCAAGTTTTAGCTTTGTCAAGAGAATAATGAATGAGATATTAACTCGCAAAGTGTATTTTGTTTTGCATATGCTCTCCGCCGACTGACTGTTGTGTATTGCTGTATGCACACACAAGCTGCCTAGCTGACAGAGGTTGGTTCTCTTTGCTTGATCATATATTCATCTTAGTATCTTCGATTTCAGATTTTTTCATGCTGATTGATAGGTTTTTTCATGGCCTGTTAGCATGCCAAGTTTTAGCTTCGTCAGGATATTAATGAAGGAGATATTAACTTGCAAAGTTTACTTTCCTTTACAGCTAATCTCCGCAGACTGACTGATGTGTACTGCTGTATGCACACACAAGCTGCCTCGCTCAGCTGACAGAGGTGAGGGATCTTTGCTTGATAATATATTCATCTTAGTATGTTCGATTTCAGATTTTTTAATACTGATTAATAGGTTTTTTCAAGGCCGGTTAGCATGCTAAATTTTAGCTTCGTCAGGACATTAATGAAGGAGATATTAACTTGCAAAGTTTACTTTCCTTTACAGCTAATCTCCGCAGACTGACTGATGTGTACTGGTCTATGCACACACAAGCTGCCTCGCTCAGCTGACAGAGGTGAGGCATCTTTGCTTGATCATATATTCATCTTAGTATGTCCGATTTCAGATTTTTTAATACTGAACAATAGGTTTTTTCAGGGCCTGTTAGCTAGCCAAGTTTAAGCTTTGTCAAGAGAATAATGAAGGAGATATTAACTTGCAAAGTGTATTTTTTGCATATGCTCTCCGCCGACTGACTGTTGTGTACTGCTGTATGCACACACAAGCTGCCTAGCTGACAGAGGTTGGTTCTCTTTGCTTGATCATATATTCATCTTAGTATGTTTGATTTCGGATTTTTTCATACTGATTGATAGGTTTTTTCATGGCCTGTTAGCATGCCAAGTTTTAGCTTCGTCAGTTTATTAATGAAGGAGATATTAACTTGCAAAGTTTACTTTCCTTTACAGCTAATCTCCGCAGACTGACTGATGTGTACTGATCTATGCACACACAAGCTGCCTCGCTCAGCTGACAGAGGTGAGGCATCTTTGCGTGATCATATATTCATCTTAGTATGTTCGATTTCATATTTTTTAATACTGAGAACTAGGTTTTTTCAAGGCCTGTCAGCAAGCCAAGTTTTAGCTTTGTCAAGATAATAATGAATGAGATATTAACTTGCAAAGTGTATTTTTCTTTGCATATGCTCTCCGCCGACTGACTGTTGTGTACTGCTGTATGCACACACAAGCTGCCTAGCTGACAGAGGTTGGTTCTCTTTGCTTGATCATATATTCATCTTAGTATGTCCGATTTCAGATTTTTTCATACTGATTGATAGGTTTTTTCTTGGCCTGTTAGCATGCCAAGGTTTAGCTTCGTCAGGATATTAATGAAGGAGATATTAACTTGCAAAGTTTACTTTCCTTTACAGCTAATCTCCGCAGACTGACTGATGTGTACTGATCTATGCACACACAAGCTGCCTCGCTCAGCTGACAGAGGTGAGGCATCTTTGCTTGATCATATATTCATCTTAGTATGTCCGATTTCAGATTTTTTAATACTGAATAATAGGTTTTTTCAAGGCCTGTTAGCTAGCCAAGTTTTAGCTTTGTCAAGAGAATAATAAATGAGATATTAACTTGCAAAGTGTATTTTTCTTTGCATATGCTCTCCGCCGACTGACTGATGTGTACTGCTGTTTGCACACACAAGCTGCCTCGCTCAGCTGACAGAGGTGAGGCATCTTTGCTTGATCATATATTCATCTTAGTATGTCCGATTTCAGATTTTTTCATACTGATCAATAGGTTTTTTCAAGGCCTGTTAGCATGCTAAATTTGAGCTTCGTCAGGACATTAATGAAGGAGATATTAACTTGCAAAGTTTACTTTCCTTTACAGCTAATCTCCGCAGACTGACTGATGTGTACTGATCTATGCACACACAAGCTGCCTCGCTCAGCTGACAGAGGTGAGGCATCTTTGCTTGATCATATATTCATCTTAGTATGTCCGATTTCAGATTTTTTAATACTGAATAATAGGTTTTTTCAAGGCCTGTTAGCTAGCCAAGTTTTAGCTTTGTCAAGAGAATAATGAATGAGATATTAACTTGCAAAGTGTATTTTTCTTTGCATATGCTCTCCGCCGACTGACTGATGTGTACTGCTGTTTGCACACACAAGCTGCCTCGCTCAGCTGACAGAGGTGAGGCATCTTTGCTTGATCATATATTCATCTTAGTATGTCCGATTTCAGATTTTTTAATACTGAATAATAGGTTTTTTCAAGGCCTGTTAGCTAGCCAAGTTTTAGCTTTGTCAAGAGAATAATGAATGAGATATTAACTTGCAAAGTGTATTTTTCTTTGCATATGCTCTCCGCCGACTGACTGATGTGTACTGCTGTATGCACACACAAGCTGCCTAGCTGACAGAGGTTGGTTCTCTTTGCTTGATCATATATTCATCTTAGTATGTTCGATTTCAGATTTTTTAATACTGATTGATAGGTGTTTTCAAGGCCTGTTAGCATGCCAAGTTTGAGCTTCGTCAGGACATTAATGAAGGAGATATTAACTTGCAAAGTTTACTTTCCTTTACAGCTAATCTCCGCAGACTGAAGTGTACTGGTCTGTGGACACACAAGCTCCCTCGCTCAGCTGACAGAGGTGAGCCATCTTTGCATGATCATATATTCATCTTAGTATGTCCGATTTCAGATTTTTTAATACTGAACAATAGGTTTTTTCAAGGCCTGTTAGCTAGCCAAGTTTTAGCTTTGTCAAGAGAATAATGAATGAGATATTAACTTGCAAAGTGTATTTTTCTTTGCATATGCACTCCGCCGACTGACTGAAGTGTATTGCTGTATACACACACAAGCTGCCTAGCTGACAGAGGTTGGTTCTCTTTGCTTGATCATATATTCATCTTAGTATGTTCGATTTCTGATTTTTTCATACTGATTGATAGGTTTTTTCATGGCCTGTTAGCATGCCAAGTTTTAGGTTCGTCAGGATATTAATGAAGGAGATATTAACTTGCAAAGTGTATTTTTCTTTGCATATGCTCTCCGCCGACTGACTGTTGTGTACTGCTGTATGCACACACAAGCTGCCTAGCTGACAGAGGTTGGTTCTCTTTGCTTGATCATATATTCAGCTTAGTATGTCCGATTTCAGATTTTTTAATACTGAACAATAGGTTTTTTCAAGGCCTGTTAGCTAGCCAAGTTTAAGCTGTGTCAAGAGAATAATGAATGAGATATTAACTTGCAAAGTTTATTTTTTTTTGCATATGCTCTCCGCCGACTGACTGTTGTGTACTGCTGTATGCACACACAAGCTGCCTAGCTGACAGAGGTTGGTTCTCTTTGCTTGATCATATATTCAGCTTAGTATGTCCGATTTCAGTTTTTTAAATACTGATTGATAGGTTTTTTCAAGGCCTGTTAGCATGCCAAGTTTGAGCTTTGTCAGGACATTAATGAAGGAGATATTAACTTGCAAAGTTTACTTTCCTTTACAGCTAATCTCCGCAGACTGACTGATGTGTACTGATCTATGCACACACAAGCTCCCTCGCTCAGCTGAAAGAGGTGAGCCATCTTTGCTTGATCATATATTCATCTTAGTATGTCCAATTTCATATTTTTTAATACTGAGAAATAGGTTTTTTCAAGGCCTGTCAGCAAGCCAAGTTTTAGCTTTGTCAAGATAATAATGAATGAGATATTAACTTGCAAAGTGTATTTTTCTTTGCATATGCTCTCAGCCGACTGACTGATGTGTACTGCTGTATGCACACACAAGCTGCCTCGCTCAGCTGAAAGAGGTGAGGCATCTTTGCTTGATCATATATTCATCTTAGTATGTTCGATTTCAGATTTTTTAATACTGATTGATAGGTGTTTTCAAGGCCTGTTAGCATGCCAAGTTTGAGCTTCGTCAGGACATTAATGAAGGAGATATTAACTTGCAAAGTTTACTTTCCTTTACAGCTAATCTCCGCAGACTGACTGAAGTGTACTGGTCTATGCACGAACAAGCTCCCTCGCTCAGCTGACAGAGGTGAGCCATCTTTGCTTGATCATATATTCATCTTAGTATGTCCGATTTCAGACTTTTTAATACTGAACAATAGGTTTTTTCAAGGCCTGTTAGCTAGCCAAGTTTTAGCTTTGTCAAGAGAATAATGAATGAGATATTAACTTGCAAAGTGTATTTTTCTTTGCATATGCTCTCCGCCGACTGACTGTTGTGTACTGCTGTATGCACACACAAGCTGCCTTGCTGACAGAGGTTGGTTCTCTTTGCTTGATCATATATTCATTTTAGTATGTCCGACTTCAGATTTTTTCATACTGATTGATAGGTTTTTTCATCGCCTGTTAGCATGCCAAGTTTTAGCTTCGTCAGGATATTAATGAAGGAGATATTAACTTGCAAAGTGTATTTTTCTTTGCATATGCTCTCAGCCGACTGACTGTTGTGTACTGCTGTATGCACACACAAGCTGCCTAGCTGACAGAGGTTGGTTCTCTTTGCTTGATCATATATTCAGCTTAGTATGTCCGATTTCAGATTTTTAAATACTGATTGATAGGTTTTTTCAAGGCCTGTTAGCATGCCAAGTTTGAGCTTCGTCAGGACATTAATGAAGGGGATATTAACTTGCAAAGTTTACTTTCCTTTACAGCTAATCTCCGCAGACTGACTGAGGTGTACTGGTCTATGCTTACACAAGCTGCCTCGCTCAGCTGACAGAGGTGAGGCATCTTTGCTTGATCATATATTCATCTAAGTATGTCCGATTTCAGATTTTTTAATACTGATCAATAGGTTTTTTCAAGGCCTGTTAGCTATCAAAGTTTAAGCTTTGTCAAGAGAATAATGAAGGAGATATTAACTTGCAAAGTGTATTTTTTTTGCATATGCTCTCCGCCGACTGACTGTTGTGTACTGCTGTATGCACACACAAGCTGCCTAGCTGACAGAGGTTGGTTCTCTTTGCTTGATCATATATTCATCTTAGTATATCCGATTTCAGATTTTTTCATACTGATTGATAGGTTTTTTCATGGCCTGTTAGCATGCCAAGTTTTAGCTTCGTCAGGATATTAATGAAGGAGATATTAACTTGCAAAGTTTACTTTCCTTTACAGCTTATCTCCGCAGACTGACTGATGTGTACTGATCTATGCACACACAAGCTGCCTCGCTCAGCTGACAGAGGTGAGGCATCTTTGCTTGATCATATATTCATCTTAGTATGTCCGATTTCATATTTTTTAATACTGAGAAATATGTTTTTTCAAGGCCTGTTAGCAAGCCAAGTTTTAGCTTTGTCAAGATAATAATGAATGAGATATTAACTTGCAAAGTGTATTTTTCTTTGCATATGCTCTCCGCCGAATGACTGATGTGTACTGATCTATGGACACACAAGCTGCCTCGCTCAGCTGAAAGAGGTGAGGCATCTTTGCTTGATCATATATTCATCTTAGTATGTTCGATTTCAGATTTTTTAATACTGATTGATAGGTGTTTTCAAGGCCTGTTAGCATGCCAAGTTTGAGCTTCGTCAGGACATTAATGAAGGAGATATTAACTTGCAAAGTTTACTTTCCTTTACAGCTAATCTCCGCAGACTGACTGAAGTGTACTGGTCTATGCACGAACAAGCTCCCTCGCTCAGCTGACAGAGGTGAGCCATCTTTGCTTGATCATATATTCATCTTAGTATGTCCGATTTCAGACTTTTTAATACTGAACAATAGGTTTTTTCAAGGCCTGTTAGCTAGCCAAGTTTTAGCTTTGTCAAGAGAATAATGAATGAGATATTAACTTGCAAAGTGTATTTTTCTTTGCATATGCTCTCCGCCGACTGACTGTTGTGTACTGCTGTATGCACACACAAGCTGCCTAGCTGACAGAGGTTGGTTCTCTTTGCTTGATCATATATTCAGCTTAGTATGTCCGATTTCAGATTTTTTAATACTGAACAATAGGTTTTTTCATGGCCTGTTAGCTAGCCAAGTTTAAGCTGTGTCAAGAGAATAATGAATGAGATATTAACTTGCAAAGTTTATTTTTTTTTGCATATGCTCTCCGCCGACTGACTGTTGTGTACTGCTGTATGCACACACAAGCTGCCTAGCTGACAGAGGTTGGTTCTCTTTGCTTGATCATATATTCAGCTTAGTATGTCCGATTTCAGTTTTTTAAATACTGATTGATAGGTTTTTTCAAGGCCTGTTAGCATGCCAAGTTTGAGCTTCGTCAGGACATTAATGAAGGAGATATTAACTTGCAAAGTTTACTTTCCTTTACAGCTAATCTCCGCAGACTGACTGATGTGTACTGATCTATGCACACACAAGCTCCCTCGCTCAGCTGACAGAGGTGAGCCATCTTTGCTTGATCATATATTCATCTTAGTATGTCCAATTTCATATTTTTTAATACTGAGAAATAGGTTTTTTCAAGGCCTGTCAGCAAGCCAAGTTTTAGCTTTGTCAAGATAATAATGAATGAGATATTAACTTGCAAAGTGTATTTTTCTTTGCATATGCTCTCAGCCGACTGACTGATGTGTACTGCTGTATGCACACACAAGCTGCCTCGCTCAGCTGACAGAGGTGAGGCATCTTTGCTTGATAATATATTCATCTTAGTATGTTCGATTTCAGATTTTTTAATACTGATTGATAGGTGTTTTCAAGGCCTGTTAGCATGCCAAGTTTGAGCTTCGTCAGGACATTAATGAAGGGGATATTAACTTGCAAAGTTTACTTTCCTTTACAGCTAATCTCCGCAGACTGACTGAGGTGTACTGGTCTATGCTTACACAAGCTGCCTCGCTCAGCTGACAGAGGTGAGGCATCTTTGCTTGATCATATATTCATCTAAGTATGTCCGATTTCAGATTTTTTAATACTGAACAATAGGTGTTTTCAAGGCCTGTTAGCTAGCAAAGTTTAAGCTTTGTCAAGAGAATAATGAAGGAGATATTAACTTGCAAAGTGTATTTTTTTTGCATATGCTCTCCGCCGACTGACTGTTGTGTACTGCTGTATGCACACACAAGCTGCCCAGCTGACAGAGGTTGGTTCTCTTTGCTTGATCATATATTCATCTTAGTATATCCGATTTTAGATTTTTTCATACTGATTGATAGGTTTTTTTTATGGCCTGTTAGCATGCCAAGTTTTAGCTTCGTCAGGATATTAATGAAGGAGATATTAACTTGCAAAGTTTACTTTCCTTTACAGCTTATCTCCGCAGACTGACTGATGTGTACTGATCTATGCACACACAAGCTGCCTCGCTCAGCTGACAGAGGTGAGGCATCTTTGCTTGATCATATATTCATCTTAGTATGTCCGATTTCATATTTTTTAATACTGAGAAATATGTTTTTTCAAGGCCTGTTAGCAAGCCAAGTTTTAGCTTTGTCAAGATAATAATGAATGAGATATTAACTTGCAAAGTGTATTTTTCTTTGCATATGCTCTCCGCCGAATGACTGATGTGTACTGATCTATGCACACACAAGCTGCCTCGCTCAGCTGAAAGAGGTGAGGCATCTTTGCTTGATCATATATTCATCTTAGTATGTTCGATTTCAGATTTTTTAATACTGATTGATATGTGTTTTCAAGGCCTGTTAGCATGCCAAGTTTGAGCTTCGTCAGGACATTAATGAAGGAGATATTAACTTGCAAAGTTTACTTTCCTTTACAGCTAATCTCCGCAGACTGACTGAAGTGTACTGGTCTATGCACGAACAAGCTCCCTCGCTCAGCTGACAGAGGTGAGCCATCTTTGCTTGATCATATATTCATCTTAGTATGTCCGATTTCAGACTTTTTAATACTGAACAATAGGTTTTTTCAAGGCCTGTTAGCTAGCCAAGTTTTAGCTGTGTCAAGAGAATAATGAATGAGATATTAACTTGCAAAGTTTATTTTTTTTTGCATATGCTCTCCGCCGACTGACTGTTGTGTACTGCTGTATGCACACACAAGCTGCCTAGCTGACAGAGGTTGGTTCTCTTTGCTTGATCATATATTCAGCTTAGTATGTCCGATTTCAGATTTTTAAATACTGATTGATAGGTTTTTTCAAGGCCTGTTAGCATGCCAAGTGTGAGCTTCGTCAGGACATTAATGAAGGAGATATTAACTTGCAAAGTTTACTTTCCTTTACAGCTAATCTCCGCAGACTGACGGATGTGTACTTGTCTATGCACACACAAGCTGCCTCGCTCAGCTGACAGAGGTGAGGCATCTTTGCTTGATCATATATTCATCTTAGTATGTCCAATTTCATATTTTTAAATACTGAGAAATAGGTTTTTTCAAGGCCTGTCAGCAAGCCAAGTTTTAGCTTTGTCAAGATAATAATGAATGAGATATTAACTTGCAAAGTGTATTTTTCTTTGCATATGCTCTCAGCCGACTGACTGATGTGTACTGCTGTATGCACACACAAGCTGCCTCGCTCAGCTGACAGAGGTGAGGCATCTTTGATTGATAATATATTCATCTTAGTATGTTCGATTTCAGATTTTTTAATACTGATTGATAGGTTTTTTCAAGGCCTGTTAGCATGCTAAATTTGAGCTTCGTCAGGAAATTAATGAAGGAGATATTAACTTGCAAAGTTTACTTTCCTTTACAGCTAATCTCCGCAGACTGACTGAAGTGATCTGGTCTATGGACACAAGCTCCCTCGCTCAGCTGACAGAGGTGAGCCATCTTTGCTTGATCATATATTCATCTTAGTATGTCCGATTTCAGACTTTTTAATACTGAACAATAGGTTTTTTCAAGGCCTGTTAGCTAGCCAAGTTTTAGCTTTGTCAAGAGAATAATGAATGAGATATTAACTTGCAAAGTGTATTTTTCTTTGCATATGCTCTCCGCCGACTGACTGTTGTGTACTGCTGTATGCACACACAAGCTGCCTAGCTGACAGAGGTTGGTTCTCTTTGCTTGATCATATATTCAGCTTAGTATGTCCGATTTCAGATTTTTTAATACTGAACAATAGGTTTTTTCAAGGCCTGTTAGCTAGCCAAGTTTAAGCTGTGTCAAGAGAATAATGAATGAGATATTAACTTGCAAAGTTTATTTTTTTTTGCATATGCTCTCCGCCGACTGACTGTTGTGTACTGCTGTATGCACACACAAGCTGCCTAGCTGACAGAGGTTGGTTCTCTTTGCTTGATCATATATTCAGCTTAGTATGTCCGATTTCAGATTTTTAAATACTGATTGATAGGTTTTTTCAAGGCCTGTTAGCATGCCAAGTTTGAGCTTCGTCAGGACATTAATGAAGGAGATATTAACTTGCAAAGTTTACTTTCCTTTACAGCTAATCTCCGCAGACTGACTGATGTGTACTGATCTATGCCCACATAAGCTCCCTCGCTCAGCTGACAGAGGTGAGCCATCTTTGCTTGATCATATATTCATCTTAGTATGTCCAATTTCATATTTTTTAATACTGAGAAATAGGTTTTTTCAAGGCCTGTCAGCAAGCCAAGTTTTAGCTTTGTCAAGATAATAATGAATGAGATATTAACTTGCAAAGTGTATTTTTCTTTGCATATGCTCTCAGCCGACTGACTGATGTGTACTGCTGTATGCACACACAAGCTGCCTCGCTCAGCTGACAGAGGTGAGGCATCTTTGCTTGATAATATATTCATCTTAGTATGTTCGATTTCAGATTTTTTAATACTGATTGATAGGTGTTTTCAAGGCCTGTTAGCATGCCAAGTTTGAGCTTCGTCAGGACATTAATGAAGGGGATAGTACCTTGCAAAGTTTACTTTCCTTTACAGCTAATCTCCGCAGACTGACTGAGGTGTACTGGTCTATGCTTACACAAGCTGCCTCGCTCAGCTGACAGAGGTGAGGCATCTTTGCTTGATCATATATTCATCTAAGTATGTCCGATTTCAGATTTTTTAATACTGAACAATAGGTTTTTTCAAGGCCTGTTAGCTAGCAAAGTTTAAGCTTTGTCAAGAGAATAATGAAGGAGATATTAACTTGCAAAGTGTATTTTTTTTGCATATGCTCTCCGCCGACTGACTGATGTGTACTGCTGTATGCACACACAAGCTGCCTCGCTCAGCTGACAGAGGTGAGGCATCTTTGCTTGATAATATATTCATCTTAGTATGTTCGATTTTCAGATTTTTTAATTCTGATTGATAGGTGTTTTCAAGGCCTGTTAGCATGCCAAGTTTGAGCTTCGTCAGGACATTAATGAAGGGGATAGTACCTTGCAAAGTTTACTTTCCTTTACAGCTAATCTCCGCAGACTGACTGAGGTGTACTGGTCTATGCTTACACAAGCTGCCTCGCTCAGCTGACAGAGGTGAGGCATCTTTGCTTGATCATATATTCATCTAAGTATGTCCGATTTCAGATTTTTTAATACTGAACAATAGGTTTTTTCAAGGCCTGTTAGCTAGCAAAGTTTAAGCTTTGTCAAGAGAATAATGAAGGAGATATTAACTTGCAAAGTGTATTTTTTTTGCATATGCTCTCCGCCGACTGACTGTTGTGTACTGCTGTATGCACACACAAGCTGCCTAGCTGACAGAGGTTGGTTTTCTTTGCTTGATCATATATTCATCTTAGTATATCCGATTTCAGATTTTTTCATACTGATTAATAGGTTTTTTCATGGCCTGTTAGCATGCCAAGTTTTAGCTTCGTCAGGATATTAATGAAGGAGATATTAACTTGCAAAGTTTACTTTCCTTTACAGCTTATCTCCGCAGACTGACTGATGTGTACTGATCTATGCACACACAAGCTGCCTCGCTCAGCTGACAGAGGTGAGGCATCTTTGCTTGATCATATATTCATCTTAGTATGTCCGATTTCATATTTTTTAATACTGAGAAATATGTTTTTTCAAGGCCTGTTAGCAAGCCAAGTTTTAGCTTTGTCAAGATAATAATGAATGAGATATTAACTTGCAAAGTGTATTTTTCTTTGCATATGCTCTCCGCCGAATGACTGATGTGTACTGATCTATGCACACACAAGCTGCCTCGCTCAGCTGAAAGAGGTGAGGCATCTTTGCTTGATCATATATTCATCTTAGTATGTTCGATTTCAGATTTTTTAATATTGATTGATATGTGTTTTCAAGGCCTGTTAGCATGCCAAGTTTGAGCTTCGTCAGGACATTAATGAAGGAGATATTAACTTGCAAAGTTTACT
Organism: Luidia sarsii; assembly: GCA_949987565.1. Lineage (NCBI taxonomy): Eukaryota > Metazoa > Echinodermata > Asteroidea > Paxillosida > Luidiidae > Luidia > Luidia sarsii. The sequence goes on along the minus strand of OX465108.1, from coordinate 5,299,978 downwards.
TTCCTTTACAGCTAATCTCCGCAGACTGACTGAAGTGTACTGGTCTATGCACGAACAAGCTCCCTCGCTCAGCTGACAGAGGTGAGCCATCTTTGCTTGATCATATATTCATCTTAGTATGTCCGATTTCAGACTTTTTAATACTGAACAATAGGTTTTTTCAAGGCCTGTTAGCTAGCCAAGTTTTAGCTTTGTCAAGAGAATAATGAATGAGATATTAACTTGCAAAGTGTATTTTTCTTTGCATATGCTCTCCGCCGACTGACTGTTGTGTACTGCTGTATGCACACACAAGCTGCCTAGCTGACAGAGGTTGGTTCTCTTTGCTTGATCATATATTCAGCTTAGTATGTCCGATTTCAGATTTTTTAATACTGAACAATAGGTTTTTTCAAGGCCTGTTAGCTAGCCAAGTTTAAGCTGTGTCAAGAGAATAATGAATGAGATATTAACTTGCAAAGTTTATTTTTTTTTGCATATGCTCTCCGCCGACTGACTGTTGTGTACTGCTGTATGCACACACAAGCTGCCTAGCTGACAGAGGTTGGTTCTCTTTGCTTGATCATATATTCATCTTAGTATCTTCGATTTCAGATTTTTTCATACTGATTAATAGGTTTTTTCATGGCCTGTTAGCATGCCAAGTTTTAGCTTCGTCAGGATATTAATGAAGGAGATATTAACTTGCAAAGTTTACTTTCCTTTACAGCTTATCTCCGCAGACTGACTGATGTGTACTGATCTATGCACACACAAGCTGCCTCGCTCAGCTGACAGAGGTGAGGCATCTTTGCTTGATCATATATTCATCTTAGTATGTCCGATTTCATATTTTTTAATACTGAGAAATATGTTTTTTCAAGGCCTGTTAGCAAGCCAAGTTTTAGCTTTGTCAAGATAATAATGAATGAGATATTAACTTGCAAAGTGTATTTTTCTTTGCATATGCTCTCCGCCGAATGACTGATGTGTACTGATCTATGCACACACAAGCTGCCTCGCTCAGCTGAAAGAGGTGAGGCATCTTTGCTTGATCATATATTCATCTTAGTATGTTCGATTTCAGATTTTTTAATATTGATTGATATGTGTTTTCAAGGCCTGTTAGCATGCCAAGTTTGAGCTTCGTCAGGACATTAATGAAGGAGATATTAACTTGCAAAGTTTACTTTCCTTTACAGCTAATCTCCGCAGACTGACTGAAGTGTACTGGTCTATGCACGAACAAGCTCCCTCGCTCAGCTGACAGAGGTGAGCCATCTTTGCTTGATCATATATTCATCTTAGTATGTCCGATTTCAGACTTTTTAATACTGAACAATAGGTTTTTTCAAGGCCTGTTAGCTAGCCAAGTTTTAGCTTTGTCAAGAGAATAATGAATGAGATATTAACTTGCAAAGTGTATTTTTCTTTGCATATGCTCTCCGCCGACTGACTGTTGTGTACTGCTGTATGCACACACAAGCTGCCTAGCTGACAGAGGTTGGTTCTCTTTGCTTGATCATATATTCAGCTTAGTATGTCCGATTTCAGATTTTTTAATACTGAACAATAGGTTTTTTCAAGGCCTGTTAGCTAGCCAAGTTTAAGCTGTGTCAAGAGAATAATGAATGAGATATTAACTTGCAAAGTTTATTTTTTTTTGCATATGCTCTCCGCCGACTGACTGTTGTGTACTGCTGTATGCACACACAAGCTGCCTAGCTGACAGAGGTTGGTTCTCTTTGCTTGATCATATATTCAGCTTAGTATGTCCGATTTCAGATTTTTAAATACTGATTGATAGGTTTTTTCAAGGCCTGTTAGCATGCCAAGTGTGAGCTTCGTCAGGACATTAATGAAGGAGATATTAACTTGCAAAGTTTACTTTCCTTTACAGCTAATCTCCGCAGACTGACGGATGTGTACTTGTCTATGCACACACAAGCTGCCTCGCTCAGCTGACAGAGGTGAGGCATCTTTGCTTGATCATATATTCATCTTAGTATGTCCAATTTCATATTTTTAAATACTGAGAAATAGGTTTTTTCAAGGCCTGTCAGCAAGCCAAGTTTTAGCTTTGTCAAGATAATAATGAATGAGATATTAACTTGCAAAGTGTATTTTTCTTTGCATATGCTCTCAGCCGACTGACTGATGTGTACTGCTGTATGCACACACAAGCTGCCTCGCTCAGCTGACAGAGGTGAGGCATCTTTGATTGATAATATATTCATCTTAGTATGTTCGATTTCAGATTTTTTAATACTGATTGATAGGTTTTTTCAAGGCCTGTTAGCATGCTAAATTTGAGCTTCGTCAGGAAATTAATGAAGGAGATATTAACTTGCAAAGTTTACTTTCCTTTACAGCTAATCTCCGCAGACTGACTGAAGTGATCTGGTCTATGGACACAAGCTCCCTCGCTCAGCTGACAGAGGTGAGCCATCTTTGCTTGATCATATATTCATCTTAGTATGTCCGATTTCAGACTTTTTAATACTGAACAATAGGTTTTTTCAAGGCCTGTTAGCTAGCCAAGTTTTAGCTTTGTCAAGAGAATAATGAATGAGATATTAACTTGCAAAGTGTATTTTTCTTTGCATATGCTCTCCGCCGACTGACTGTTGTGTACTGCTGTATGCACACACAAGCTGCCTAGCTGACAGAGGTTGGTTCTCTTTGCTTGATCATATATTCAGCTTAGTATGTCCGATTTCAGATTTTTTAATACTGAACAATAGGTTTTTTCAAGGCCTGTTAGCTAGCCAAGTTTAAGCTGTGTCAAGAGAATAATGAATGAGATATTAACTTGCAAAGTTTATTTTTTTTTGCATATGCTCTCCGCCGACTGACTGTTGTGTACTGCTGTATGCACACACAAGCTGCCTAGCTGACAGAGGTTGGTTCTCTTTGCTTGATCATATATTCAGCTTAGTATGTCCGATTTCAGTTTTTTAAATACTGATTGATAGGTTTTTTCAAGGCCTGTTAGCATGCCAAGTTATAGCTTCGTCAGGACATTAATGAAGGAGATATTAACTTGCAAAACGTATTTTTCTTTGCATATGCTCTCCGCCGACTGACTGTTGTGTACTGCTGTATGCACACACAAGCTGCCTAGCTGACAGAGGTTGGTTTTCTTTGCTTGATCATATATTCATCTTAGTATATCCGATTTCAGATTTTTTCATACTGATTGATAGGTTTTTTCATGGCCTGTTAGCATGCCAAGTTTGAGCTTCGTCAGGACATTAATGAAGGAGATATTAACTTGCAAAGTTTACTTTCCTTTACAGCTAATCTCCGCAGACTGACTGATGTGTACTGATCTATGCACACATAAGCTCCCTCGCTCAGCTGACAGAGGTGAGCCATCTTTGCTTGATCATATATTCATCTTAGTATGTCCAATTTCATATTTTTTAATACTGAGAAATAGGTTTTTTCAAGGCCTGTCAGCAAGCCAAGTTTTAGCTTTGTCAAGATAATAATGAATGAGATATTAACTTGCAAAGTGTATTTTTCTTTGCATATGCTCTCAGCCGACTGACTGATGTGTACTGCTGTATGCACACACAAGCTGCCTCGCTCAGCTGACAGAGGTGAGGCATCTTTGCTTGATAATATATTCATCTTAGTATGTTCGATTTCAGATTTTTTAATACTGATTGATAGGTGTTTTCAAGGCCTGTTAGCATGCCAAGTTTGAGCTTCGTCAGGACATTAATGAAGGGGATAGTACCTTGCAAAGTTTACTTTCCTTTACAGCTAATCTCCGCAGACTGACTGAGGTGTACTGGTCTATGCTTACACAAGCTGCCTCGCTCAGCTGACAGAGGTGAGGCATCTTTGCTTGATCATATATTCATCTAAGTATGTCCGATTTCAGATTTTTTAATACTGAACAATAGGTTTTTTCAAGGCCTGTTAGCTAGCAAAGTTTAAGCTTTGTCAAGAGAATAATGAAGGAGATATTAACTTGCAAAGTGTATTTTTTTTGCATATGCTCTCCGCCGACTGACTGTTGTGTACTGCTGTATGCACACACAAGCTGCCTAGCTGACAGAGGTTGGTTTTCTTTGCTTGATCATATATTCATCTTAGTATATCCGATTTCAGATTTTTTCATACTGATTGATAGGTTTTTTCATGGCCTGTTAGCATGCCAAGTTTTAGCTTCGTCAGGATATTAATGAAGGAGATATTAACTTGCAAAGTTTACTTTCCTTTACAGCTTATCTCCGCAGACTGACTGATGTGTACTGATCTATGCACACACAAGCTGCCTCGCTCAGCTGACAGAGGTGAGGCATCTTTGCTTGATCATATATTCATCTTAGTATGTCCGATTTCATATTTTTTAATACTGAGAAATATGTTTTTTCAAGGCCTGTTAGCAAGCCAAGTTTTAGCTTTGTCAAGATAATAATGAATGAGATATTAACTTGCAAAGTGTATTTTTCTTTGCATATGCTCTCCGCCGAATGACTGATGTGTACTGATCTATGCACACACAAGCTGCCTCGCTCAGCTGAAAGAGGTGAGGCATCTTTGCTTGATCATATATTCATCTTAGTATGTTCGATTTCAGATTTTTTAATACTGATTGATATGTGTTTTCAAGGCCTGTTAGCATGCCAAGTTTGAGCTTCGTCAGGACATTAATGAAGGAGATATTAACTTGCAAAGTTTACTTTCCTTTACAGCTAATCTCCGCAGACTGACTGATGTGTACTGATCTATGCACACACAAGCTCCCTCGCTCAGCTGACAGAGGTGAGCCATCTTTGCTTGATCATATATTCATCTTAGTATGTCCAATTTCATATTTTTTAATACTGAGAAATAGGTTTTTTCAAGGCCTGTCAGCAAGCCAAGTTTTAGCTTTGTCAAGATAATAATGAATGAGATATTAACTTGCAAAGTGTATTTTTCTTTGCATATGCTCTCAGCCGACTGACTGATGTGTACTGCTGTATGCACACACAAGCTGCCTCGCTCAGCTGACAGAGGTGAGGCATCTTTGCTTGATAATATATTCATCTTAGTATGTTCGATTTCAGATTTTTTAATACTGATTGATAGGTGTTTTCAAGGCCTGTTAGCATGCCAAGTTTGAGCTTCGTCAGGACATTAATGAAGGGGATATTAACTTGCAAAGTTTACTTTCCTTTACAGCTAATCTCCGCAGACTGACTGAGGTGTACTGGTCTATGCTTACACAAGCTGCCTCGCTCAGCTGACAGAGGTGAGGCATCTTTGCTTGATCATATATTCATCTAAGTATGTCCGATTTCAGATTTTTTAATACTGAACAATAGGTGTTTTCAAGGCCTGTTAGCTAGCAAAGTTTAAGCTTTGTCAAGAGAATAATGAAGGAGATATTAACTTGCAAAGTGTATTTTTTTTGCATATGCTCTCCGCCGACTGACTGTTGTGTACTGCTGTATGCACACACAAGCTGCCCAGCTGACAGAGGTTGGTTCTCTTTGCTTGATCATATATTCATCTTAGTATATCCGATTTTAGATTTTTTCATACTGATTGATAGGTTTTTTTTATGGCCTGTTAGCATGCCAAGTTTTAGCTTCGTCAGGATATTAATGAAGGAGATATTAACTTGCAAAGTTTACTTTCCTTTACAGCTTATCTCCGCAGACTGACTGATGTGTACTGATCTATGCACACACAAGCTGCCTCGCTCAGCTGACAGAGGTGAGGCATCTTTGCTTGATCATATATTCATCTTAGTATGTCCGATTTCATATTTTTTAATACTGAGAAATATGTTTTTTCAAGGCCTGTTAGCAAGCCAAGTTTTAGCTTTGTCAAGATAATAATGAATGAGATATTAACTTGCAAAGTGTATTTTTCTTTGCATATGCTCTCCGCCGAATGACTGATGTGTACTGATCTATGCACACACAAGCTGCCTCGCTCAGCTGAAAGAGGTGAGGCATCTTTGCTTGATCATATATTCATCTTAGTATGTTCGATTTCAGATTTTTTAATACTGATTGATATGTGTTTTCAAGGCCTGTTAGCATGCCAAGTTTGAGCTTCGTCAGGACATTAATGAAGGAGATATTAACTTGCAAAGTTTACTTTCCTTTACAGCTAATCTCCGCAGACTGACTGAAGTGTACTGGTCTATGCACGAACAAGCTCCCTCGCTCAGCTGACAGAGGTGAGCCATCTTTGCTTGATCATATATTCATCTTAGTATGTCCGATTTCAGACTTTTTAATACTGAACAATAGGTTTTTTCAAGGCCTGTTAGCTAGCCAAGTTTTAGCTGTGTCAAGAGAATAATGAATGAGATATTAACTTGCAAAGTTTATTTTTTTTTGCATATGCTCTCCGCCGACTGACTGTTGTGTACTGCTGTATGCACACACAAGCTGCCTAGCTGACAGAGGTTGGTTCTCTTTGCTTGATCATATATTCAGCTTAGTATGTCCGATTTCAGATTTTTAAATACTGATTGATAGGTTTTTTCAAGGCCTGTTAGCATGCCAAGTGTGAGCTTCGTCAGGACATTAATGAAGGAGATATTAACTTGCAAAGTTTACTTTCCTTTACAGCTAATCTCCGCAGACTGACGGATGTGTACTTGTCTATGCACACACAAGCTGCCTCGCTCAGCTGACAGAGGTGAGGCATCTTTGCTTGATCATATATTCATCTTAGTATGTCCAATTTCATATTTTTAAATACTGAGAAATAGGTTTTTTCAAGGCCTGTCAGCAAGCCAAGTTTTAGCTTTGTCAAGATAATAATGAATGAGATATTAACTTGCAAAGTGTATTTTTCTTTGCATATGCTCTCAGCCGACTGACTGATGTGTACTGCTGTATGCACACACAAGCTGCCTCGCTCAGCTGACAGAGGTGAGGCATCTTTGATTGATAATATATTCATCTTAGTATGTTCGATTTCAGATTTTTTAATACTGATTGATAGGTTTTTTCAAGGCCTGTTAGCATGCTAAATTTGAGCTTCGTCAGGAAATTAATGAAGGAGATATTAACTTGCAAAGTTTACTTTCCTTTACAGCTAATCTCCGCAGACTGACTGAAGTGATCTGGTCTATGGACACAAGCTCCCTCGCTCAGCTGACAGAGGTGAGCCATCTTTGCTTGATCATATATTCATCTTAGTATGTCCGATTTCAGACTTTTTAATACTGAACAATAGGTTTTTTCAAGGCCTGTTAGCTAGCCAAGTTTTAGCTTTGTCAAGAGAATAATGAATGAGATATTAACTTGCAAAGTGTATTTTTCTTTGCATATGCTCTCCGCCGACTGACTGTTGTGTACTGCTGTATGCACACACAAGCTGCCTAGCTGACAGAGGTTGGTTCTCTTTGCTTGATCATATATTCAGCTTAGTATGTCCGATTTCAGATTTTTTAATACTGAACAATAGGTTTTTTCAAGGCCTGTTAGCTAGCCAAGTTTAAGCTGTGTCAAGAGAATAATGAATGAGATATTAACTTGCAAAGTTTATTTTTTTTTGCATATGCTCTCCGCCGACTGACTGTTGTGTACTGCTGTATGCACACACAAGCTGCCTAGCTGACAGAGGTTGGTTTTCTTTGCTTGATCATATATTCATCTTAGTATATCCGATTTCAGATTTTTTCATACTGATTAATAGGTTTTTTCATGGCCTGTTAGCATGCCAAGTTTTAGCTTCGTCAGGATATTAATGAAGGAGATATTAACTTGCAAAGTTTACTTTCCTTTACAGCTTATCTCCGCAGACTGACTGATGTGTACTGATCTATGCACACACAAGCTGCCTCGCTCAGCTGACAGAGGTGAGGCATCTTTGCTTGATCATATATTCATCTTAGTATGTCCGATTTCATATTTTTTAATACTGAGAAATATGTTTTTTCAAGGCCTGTTAGCAAGCCAAGTTTTAGCTTTGTCAAGATAATAATGAATGAGATATTAACTTGCAAAGTGTATTTTTCTTTGCATATGCTCTCCGCCGAATGACTGATGTGTACTGATCTATGCACACACAAGCTGCCTCGCTCAGCTGAAAGAGGTGAGGCATCTTTGCTTGATCATATATTCATCTTAGTATGTTCGATTTCAGATTTTTTAATATTGATTGATATGTGTTTTCAAGGCCTGTTAGCATGCCAAGTTTGAGCTTCGTCAGGACATTAATGAAGGAGATATTAACTTGCAAAGTTTACTTTCCTTTACAGCTAATCTCCGCAGACTGACTGAAGTGTACTGGTCTATGCACGAACAAGCTCCCTCGCTCAGCTGACAGAGGTGAGCCATCTTTGCTTGATCATATATTCATCTTAGTATGTCCGATTTCAGACTTTTTAATACTGAACAATAGGTTTTTTCAAGGCCTGTTAGCTAGCCAAGTTTTAGCTTTGTCAAGAGAATAATGAATGAGATATTAACTTGCAAAGTGTATTTTTCTTTGCATATGCTCTCCGCCGACTGACTGTTGTGTACTGCTGTATGCACACACAAGCTGCCTAGCTGACAGAGGTTGGTTCTCTTTGCTTGATCATATATTCAGCTTAGTATGTCCGATTTCAGATTTTTTAATACTGAACAATAGGTTTTTTCAAGGCCTGTTAGCTAGCCAAGTTTAAGCTGTGTCAAGAGAATAATGAATGAGATATTAACTTGCAAAGTTTATTTTTTTTTGCATATGCTCTCCGCCGACTGACTGTTGTGTACTGCTGTATGCACACACAAGCTGCCTAGCTGACAGAGGTTGGTTCTCTTTGCTTGATCATATATTCAGCTTAGTATGTCCGATTTCAGATTTTTAAATACTGATTGATAGGTTTTTTCAAGGCCTGTTAGCATGCCAAGTGTGAGCTTCGTCAGGACATTAATGAAGGAGATATTAACTTGCAAAGTTTACTTTCCTTTACAGCTAATCTCCGCAGACTGACGGATGTGTACTTGTCTATGCACACACAAGCTGCCTCGCTCAGCTGACAGAGGTGAGGCATCTTTGCTTGATCATATATTCATCTTAGTATGTCCAATTTCATATTTTTAAATACTGAGAAATAGGTTTTTTCAAGGCCTGTCAGCAAGCCAAGTTTTAGCTTTGTCAAGATAATAATGAATGAGATATTAACTTGCAAAGTGTATTTTTCTTTGCATATGCTCTCAGCCGACTGACTGATGTGTACTGCTGTATGCACACACAAGCTGCCTCGCTCAGCTGACAGAGGTGAGGCATCTTTGATTGATAATATATTCATCTTAGTATGTTCGATTTCAGATTTTTTAATACTGATTGATAGGTTTTTTCAAGGCCTGTTAGCATGCTAAATTTGAGCTTCGTCAGGAAATTAATGAAGGAGATATTAACTTGCAAAGTTTACTTTCCTTTACAGCTAATCTCCGCAGACTGACTGAAGTGATCTGGTCTATGGACACAAGCTCCCTCGCTCAGCTGACAGAGGTGAGCCATCTTTGCTTGATCATATATTCATCTTAGTATGTCCGATTTCAGACTTTTTAATACTGAACAATAGGTTTTTTCAAGGCCTGTTAGCTAGCCAAGTTTTAGCTTTGTCAAGAGAATAATGAATGAGATATTAACTTGCAAAGTGTATTTTTCTTTGCATATGCTCTCCGCCGACTGACTGTTGTGTACTGCTGTATGCACACACAAGCTGCCTAGCTGACAGAGGTTGGTTCTCTTTGCTTGATCATATATTCAGCTTAGTATGTCCGATTTCAGATTTTTTAATACTGAACAATAGGTTTTTTCAAGGCCTGTTAGCTAGCCAAGTTTAAGCTGTGTCAAGAGAATAATGAATGAGATATTAACTTGCAAAGTTTATTTTTTTTTGCATATGCTCTCCGCCGACTGACTGTTGTGTACTGCTGTATGCACACACAAGCTGCCTAGCTGACAGAGGTTGGTTCTCTTTGCTTGATCATATATTCAGCTTAGTATGTCCGATTTCAGTTTTTTAAATACTGATTGATAGGTTTTTTCAAGGCCTGTTAGCATGCCAAGTTATAGCTTCGTCAGGACATTAATGAAGGAGATATTAACTTGCAAAACGTATTTTTCTTTGCATATGCTCTCCGCCGACTGACTGTTGTGTACTGCTGTATGCACACACAAGCTGCCTAGCTGACAGAGGTTGGTTTTCTTTGCTTGATCATATATTCATCTTAGTATATCCGATTTCAGATTTTTTCATACTGATTGATAGGTTTTTTCATGGCCTGTTAGCATGCCAAGTTTGAGCTTCGTCAGGACATTAATGAAGGAGATATTAACTTGCAAAGTTTACTTTCCTTTACAGCTAATCTCCGCAGACTGACTGATGTGTACTGATCTATGCACACATAAGCTCCCTCGCTCAGCTGACAGAGGTGAGCCATCTTTGCTTGATCATATATTCATCTTAGTATGTCCAATTTCATATTTTTTAATACTGAGAAATAGGTTTTTTCAAGGCCTGTCAGCAAGCCAAGTTTTAGCTTTGTCAAGATAATAATGAATGAGATATTAACTTGCAAAGTGTATTTTTCTTTGCATATGCTCTCAGCCGACTGACTGATGTGTACTGCTGTATGCACACACAAGCTGCCTCGCTCAGCTGACAGAGGTGAGGCATCTTTGCTTGATAATATATTCATCTTAGTATGTTCGATTTCAGATTTTTTAATACTGATTGATAGGTGTTTTCAAGGCCTGTTAGCATGCCAAGTTTGAGCTTCGTCAGGACATTAATGAAGGGGATAGTACCTTGCAAAGTTTACTTTCCTTTACAGCTAATCTCCGCAGACTGACTGAGGTGTACTGGTCTATGCTTACACAAGCTGCCTCGCTCAGCTGACAGAGGTGAGGCATCTTTGCTTGATCATATATTCATCTAAGTATGTCCGATTTCAGATTTTTTAATACTGAACAATAGGTTTTTTCAAGGCCTGTTAGCTAGCAAAGTTTAAGCTTTGTCAAGAGAATAATGAAGGAGATATTAACTTGCAAAGTGTATTTTTTTTGCATATGCTCTCCGCCGACTGACTGTTGTGTACTGCTGTATGCACACACAAGCTGCCTAGCTGACAGAGGTTGGTTTTCTTTGCTTGATCATATATTCATCTTAGTATATCCGATTTCAGATTTTTTCATACTGATTGATAGGTTTTTTCATGGCCTGTTAGCATGCCAAGTGTGAGCTTCGTCAGGACATTAATGAAGGAGATATTAACTTGCAAAGTTTACTTTCCTTTACAGCTAATCTCCGCAGACTGACGGATGTGTACTGGTCTATGCACACACAAGCTGCCTCGCTCAGCTGACAGAGGTGAGGCATCTTTGCTTGATCATATATTCATCTTAGTATGTCCGATTTCAGATTTTTTAATACTGAACAATAGGTTTTTTCAAGGCCTGTTAGCTAGCCAAGTTTAAGCTTTGTCAAGAGAATAATGAATGAGATATTAACTTGCAAAGTTTATTTTTTTTTGCATATGCTCTCCGCCAACTGACTGTTGTGTACTGCTGTATGCACACACAAGCTGCCTAGCTGACAGAGGTTGGTTCTCTTTGCTTGATCATATATTCATCTTAGTATGTCCGATTTCAGATTTTTTCATACTGATTGATAGGTTTTTTCATGGCCTGTTAGCTAGCGTAGTTTTAGCTTTGTCAAGAGAATAATGAATGAGATATTAACTTGCAAAGTGTATTTTTCTTTGCATATGCTCTCCGCCGACTGACTGTTGTGTACTGCTGTATGCACACACAAGCTGCCTAGCTGACAGAGGTTGGTTCTCTTTGCTTGATCATATATTCAGCTTAGTATGTCCGATTTCAGATTTTTAAATACTGATTGATCGGTTTTTTCAAGGCCTGTTAGCATGCCAAGTTTTAGCTTCGTCAGGACATTAATGAAGGAGATATTAACTTGCAAAGTGTATTTTTCTTTGCATATGCTCTCCGCCGACTGACTGTTGTGTACTGCTGTATGCACACACAAGCTGCCTAGCTGACAGAGGTTGGTTCTCTTTGCTTGATCATATATTCAGCTTAGTATGTCCGATTTCAGATTTTTAAATACTGATTGATAGGTGTTTTCAAGGCCTGTTAGCATGCCAAGTTTGAGCTTCGTCAGGACATTAATGAAGGAGATATTAACTTGCAAAGTGTATTTTTCTTTGCATATGCTCTCAGCCGACTGACTGATGTGTACTGCTGTATGCACACACAAGCTGCCTCGCTCAGCTGACAGAGGTGAGGCATCTTTGCTTGATAATATATTTATCTTAGTATGTTCGATTTCAGATTTTTTAATACTGATTGATAGGTGTTTTCAAGGCCTGTTAGCATGCCAAGTTTGAGCTTCGTCAGGACATTAATGAAGGAGATATTAACTTGCAAAGTTTACTTTCCTTTACAGCTAATCTCCGCAGACTGTCTGATGTGTACTGGTCTATGCACACACAAGCTGCGTCGCTCAGCTGAGAGAGGTGAGGCATCTTTGCTTGATCATATATTCATCTTAGTATGTCCGATTTCAGATTTTTTAATTCTGAACAATAGGTTTTTTCAAGGCCTGTTAGCTAGCCAAGTTTAAGCTTTGTCAAGAGAATAATGAAGGAGATATTAACTTGCAAAGTGTATTTTTTTTTGCATATGCTCTCCGCCGACTGACTGTTGTGTACTGCTGTATGCACACACAAGCTGCCTAGCTGACAGAGGTTGGTTCTCTTTGCTTGATCATATATTCATCTTAGTATGTCCGATTTCAGATTTTTTCATACTGATTGATAGGTTTTTTCTTGGCCTGTTAGCATGCCAAGGTTTAGCTTCGTCAGGATATTAATGAAGGAGATATTAACTTGCAAAGTTTACTTTCCTTTACAGCTAATCTCCGCAGACTGACTGATGTGTACTGATCTATGCACACACAAGCTGCCTCGCTCAGCTGACAGAGGTGAGGCATCTTTGCTTGATCGTATATTCATCTTAGTATGTCCGATTTCAGATTTTTTAATACTGAATAATAGGTTTTTTCAAGGCCTGTTAGCATGCCAAGTTTGAGCTTCGTCAGGACATTAATGAAGGAGATATTAACTTGCAAAGTGTATTTTTCTTTGCATATGCTCTCAGCCGACTGACTGATGTGTACTGCTGTATGCACACACAAGCTGCCTCGCTCAGCTGACAGAGGTGAGGCATCTTTGCTTGATAATATATTTATCTTAGTATGTTCGATTTCAGATTTTTTAATACTGATTGATAGGTGTTTTCAAGGCCTGTTAGCATGCCAAGTTTGAGCTTCGTCAGGACATTAATGAAGGAGATATTAACTTGCAAAGTTTACTTTCCTTTACAGCTAATCTCCGCAGACTGTCTGATGTGTACTGGTCTATGCACACACAAGCTGCGTCGCTCAGCTGAGAGAGGTGAGGCATCTTTGCTTGATCATATATTCATCTTAGTATGTCCGATTTCAGATTTTTTAATTCTGAACAATAGGTTTTTTGAAGGCCTGTTAGCTAGCCAAGTTTAAGCTTTGTCAAGAGAATAATGAAGGAGATATTAACTTGCAAAGTGTATTTTTTTTGCATATGCTCTCCGCCGACTGACTGTTGTGTACTGCTGTATGCACACACAAGCTGCCTAGCTGACAGAGGTTGATTCTCTTTGCTTGATCATATATTCATCTTAGTATGTCCGATTTCAGATTTTTTCATACTGATTGATAGGTTTTTTCTTGGCCTGTTAGCATGCCAAGGTTTAGCTTCGTCAGGATATTAATGAAGGAGATATTAACTTGCAAAGTTTACTTTCCTTTACAGCTAATCTCCGCAGACTGACTGATGTGTACTGATCTATGCACACACAAGCTGCCTCGCTCAGCTGACAGAGGTGAGGCATCTTTGCTTGATCGTATATTCATCTTAGTATGTCCGATTTCAGATTTTTTAATACTGAATAATAGGTTTTTTCAAGGCCTGTTAGCTAGCCAAGTTTTAGCTTTGTCAAGAGAATAATGAATGAGATATTAACTTGCAAAGTGTATTTTTCTTTGCATATGCTCTCCGCCGACTGACTGATGTGTACTGCTGTTTGCACACACAAGCTGCCTCGCTCAGCTGACAGAGGTGAGGCATCTTTGCTTGATCATATATTCATCTTAGTATGTCCGATTTCAGATTTTTTTCATACTGATTGATAGGTTTTTTCAAGGCCTGTTAGCATGCCAAGTGTGAGCTTCGTCAGGACATTAATGAAGGAGATATTAACTTGCAAAGTTTACTTTCCTTTACAGCTAATCTCCGCAGACTGACGGATGTGTACTGGTCTATGCACACACAAGCTGCCTCGCTCAGCTGACAGAGGTGAGGCATCTTTGCTTGATCATATATTCATCTTAGTATGTCCGATTTCAGATTTTTTAATACTGAACAATAGGTTTTTTCAAGGCCTGTTAGCTAGCCAAGTTTAAGCTTTGTCAAGAGAATAATGAATGAGATATTAACTTGCAAAGTTTATTTTTTTTTGCATATGCTCTCCGCCAACTGACTGTTGTGTACTGCTGTATGCACACACAAGCTGCCTAGCTGACAGAGGTTGGTTCTCTTTGCTTGATCATATATTCATCTTAGTATGTCCGATTTCAGATTTTTTCATACTGATTGATAGGTTTTTTCATGGCCTGTTAGCTAGCGTAGTTTTAGCTTTGTCAAGAGAATAATGAATGAGATATTAACTTGCAAAGTGTATTTTTCTTTGCATATGCTCTCCGCCGACTGACTGTTGTGTACTGCTGTATGCACACACAAGCTGCCTAGCTGACAGAGGTTGGTTCTCTTTGCTTGATCATATATTCAGCTTAGTATGTCCGATTTCAGATTTTTAAATACTGATTGATCGGTTTTTTCAAGGCCTGTTAGCATGCCAAGTTTTAGCTTCGTCAGGACATTAATGAAGGAGATATTAACTTGCAAAGTGTATTTTTCTTTGCATATGCTCTCCGCCGACTGACTGTTGTGTACTGCTGTATGCACACACAAGCTGCCTAGCTGACAGAGGTTGGTTCTCTTTGCTTGATCATATATTCAGCTTAGTATGTCCGATTTCAGATTTTGAAATACTGATTGATAGGTGTTTTCAAGGCCTGTTAGCATGCCAAGTTTGAGCTTCGTCAGGACATTAATGAAGGAGATATTAACTTGCAAAGTGTATTTTTCTTTGCATATGCTCTCAGCCGACTGACTGATGTGTACTGCTGTATGCACACACAAGCTGCCTCGCTCAGCTGACAGAGGTGAGGCATCTTTGCTTGATAATATATTTATCTTAGTATGTTCGATTTCAGATTTTTTAATACTGATTGATAGGTGTTTTCAAGGCCTGTTAGCATGCCAAGTTTGAGCTTCGTCAGGACATTAATGAAGGAGATATTAACTTGCAAAGTTTACTTTCCTTTACAGCTAATCTCCGCAGACTGTCTGATGTGTACTGGTCTATGCACACACAAGCTGCGTCGCTCAGCTGAGAGAGGTGAGGCATCTTTGCTTGATCATATATTCATCTTAGTATGTCCGATTTCAGATTTTTTAATTCTGAACAATAGGTTTTTTCAAGGCCTGTTAGCTAGCCAAGTTTAAGCTTTGTCAAGAGAATAATGAAGGAGATATTAACTTGCAAAGTGTATTTTTTTTTGCATATGCTCTCCGCCGACTGACTGTTGTGTACTGCTGTATGCACACACAAGCTGCCTAGCTGACAGAGGTTGGTTCTCTTTGCTTGATCATATATTCATCTTAGTATGTCCGATTTCAGATTTTTTCATACTGATTGATAGGTTTTTTCTTGGCCTGTTAGCATGCCAAGGTTTAGCTTCGTCAGGATATTAATGAAGGAGATATTAACTTGCAAAGTTTACTTTCCTTTACAGCTAATCTCCGCAGACTGACTGATGTGTACTGATCTATGCACACACAAGCTGCCTCGCTCAGCTGACAGAGGTGAGGCATCTTTGCTTGATCGTATATTCATCTTAGTATGTCCGATTTCAGATTTTTTAATACTGAATAATAGGTTTTTTCAAGGCCTGTTAGCTAGCCAAGTTTTAGCTTTGTCAAGAGAATAATGAATGAGATATTAACTTGCAAAGTGTATTTTTCTTTGCATATGCTCTCCGCCGACTGACTGATGTGTACTGCTGTTTGCACACACAAGCTGCCTCGCTCAGCTGACAGAGGTGAGGCATCTTTGCTTGATCATATATTCATCTTAGTATGTCCGATTTCAGATTTTTTTCATACTGATTGATAGGTTTTTTCAAGGCCTGTTAGCATGCCAAGTTTGAGCTTCGTCAGGACATTAATGAAGGAGATATTAACTTGGAAAGTTTACTTTCCTTTACAGCTAATCTCCGCAGACTGACTGAAGTGTACTGGTCTATGGACACACAAGCTCCCTCGCTCAGCTGACAGAGGTGAGCCATCTTTGCTTGATCATATATTCAACTTAGTATGTCCGATTTCAGATTTTTTAATACTGAACAATAGGTTTTTTCAAGGCCTGTTAGCTAGCCAAGTTTAAGCTTTGTCAAGAGAATAATGAAGGAGATATTAACTTGCAAAGTGTATTTTTTTTGCATATGCTCTTCGCCGACTGACTGTTGTGTACTGCTGTATGCACACATAAGCTGCCTAGCTGACAGAGGTTGGTTCTCTTTGCTTGATAATATATTTATCTTAGTATGTTTGATTTCAGATTTTTTAATACTGATTGATAGGTTTTTTCAAGGCCTGTTAGCATGCTAAATTTGAGCTTCGTCAGGACATTAATGAAGGAGATATTAACTTGCAAAGTTTACTTTCCTTTACAGCTTATCTCCGCAGACTGAAGTGTACTGGTCAGTGGACACACAAGCTCCCTGGCTCAGCTGACAGAGGTGAGCCATCTTAGCATGATCATATATTTATCTTAGTATGTCCGATTTCAGATTTTTTAATACTGAACAATAGGTTTT
Organism: Luidia sarsii; assembly: GCA_949987565.1. NCBI lineage: Eukaryota > Metazoa > Echinodermata > Asteroidea > Paxillosida > Luidiidae > Luidia > Luidia sarsii. Next base: position 5,282,979 of record OX465108.1, on the reverse strand, counting down.
TTCAAGGCCTGTTAGCTAGCAAAGTTTTAGCTTTGTCAAGAGAATAATGAATGAGATATTAACTTGCAAAGTGTATTTTTCTTTGCATATGCACTCCGCCGACTGACTGATGTGTATTGCTGTATACACACACAAGCTGCCTAGCTGACAGAGGTTGGTTCTCTTTGCTTGATCATATAATCATCTTAGTATGTTCGATTTCAGATTTTTTCATACTGATTGATAGGTTTTTTCATGGCCTGTTAGCATGCCAAGTTTTAGCTTCGTCAGGATATTAATGAAGGAGATATTAACTTGCAATGTTTACTTTTCTTTACAGCTAATCTCCGCAGACTGACGGATGTGTACTGGTCTATGCACAAACAAGCTGCCTCGCTCAGCTGACAGAGGTGAGGCATCTTTGCTTGATCATATATTCATCTTAGTATGTCCAATTTCATATTTTTTAATACTGAGAAATAGGTTTTTTCAAGGCCTGTCAGCAAGCCAAGTTTTAGCTTCGTCAGGATATTAATGAAGGAGATATTAACTTGCAAAGTTTACTTTCCTTTACAGCTGATCTCCGCAGACTGACTGATGTGTACTGATCTATGCACACACAAGCTGCCTCGGTCAGCTGACAGAGGTGAGGCATCTTTGCTTGATCATATATTCATCTTAGTATGTCCGATTTCATATTTTTTAATACTGAGAAATATGTTTTTTCAAGGCCTGTCAGCAAGCCAAGTTTTAGCTTTGTCAAGATAATAATGAATGAGATATTAACTTGGAAAGTGTATTTTTCTTTGCATATGCTCTCCGCCGAATGACTGATGTGTACTGATCTATGCACACACAAGCTGCCTCGCTCAGCTGAAAGAGGTGAGGCATCTTTGCTTGATCATATATTCATCTTAGTATGTTCGATTTCAGATATTTTAATACTGATTGATAGGTGTTTTCAAGTCCTGTTAGCATGCCAAGTTTGAGCTTCGTCAGGACATTAATGAAGGAGATATTAACTTGCAAAGTTTACTTTCCTTTACAGCTAATCTCCGCAGACTGACTGAAGTGTACTGGTCTATGCACGAACAAGCTCCCTCGCTCAGCTGACAGAGGTGAGGCATCTTTGCTTGATCATATATTCATCTTAGTATGTCCGATTTCATATTTTTTAATACTGAGAAATAATATTTTTTCAAGGCCTGTCAGCAAGCCAAGTTTTTGCTTTGTCAAGATAATAATGAATGAGATATTAACTTGGAAAGTGTATTTTTCTTTACATATGCTCTCCGCCGAATGACTGATGTGTACTGATCTATGCACACACAAGCTGCCTCGCTCAGCTGACAGAGGTGAGGCATCTTTGCTTGATCATATATTCATCTTAATATGTCCGATTTCAGATTTTTTAATACTGAACAATAGGTTTTTTCAAGGCCTGTTAGCTAGTCAAGTTTAAGCTTTGTCAAGAGAATAATGAAGGAGATATTAACTTGCAAAGTGTATTTTTCTTTGCATATGCTCTCCGCCGACTGACTGTTGTGTACTCCTGTATGCACACACAAGCTGCCTAGCTGACAGAGGTTGGTTCTCTTTGCTTGATCATATATTCAGCTTAGTATGTCCGATTTCAGATTTTTTCATACTGATTGATAGGTTTTTTCATGGCCTGTTAGCATGCCAAGTTTTAGCTTCGTCAGGATATTAATGAAGGAGATATTAACTTGCAAAGTTTACTTTCCTTTACAGCTAATCTCCGCAGACTGACTGATGTGTACTGATCTATGCACACACAAGCTGCCTCGCTCAGCTGACAGAGGTGAGGCATCTTTGCTTGATCGTATATTCATCTTAGTATGTCCGATTTCAGATTTTTTAATACTGAATAATAGGTTTTTTCAAGGCCTGTTAGCTAGCCAAGTTTTAGCTTTGTCAAGAGAATAATGAATGAGATATTAACTTGCAAAGTGTATTTTTCTTTGCATATGCTCTCCGCCGACTGACTGATGTGTACTGCTGTTTGCACACACAAGCTGCCTCGCTCAGCTGACAGAGGTGAGGCATCTTTGCTTGATCATATATTCATCTTAGTATGTCCGATTTCAGATTTTTTTCATACTGATTGATAGGTTTTTTCAAGGCCTGTTAGCATGCCAAGTTTGAGCTTCGTCAGGACATTAATGAAGGAGATATTAACTTGGAAAGTTTACTTTCCTTTACAGCTAATCTCCGCAGACTGACTGAAGTGTACTGGTCTATGGACACACAAGCTCCCTCGCTCAGCTGACAGAGGTGAGCCATCTTTGCTTGATCATATATTCAACTTAGTATGTCCGATTTCAGATTTTTTAATACTGAACAATAGGTTTTTTCAAGGCCTGTTAGCTAGCCAAGTTTAAGCTTTGTCAAGAGAATAATGAAGGAGATATTAACTTGCAAAGTGTATTTTTTTTGCATATGCTCTTCGCCGACTGACTGTTGTGTACTGCTGTATGCACACATAAGCTGCCTAGCTGACAGAGGTTGGTTCTCTTTGCTTGATAATATATTTATCTTAGTATGTTTGATTTCAGATTTTTTAATACTGATTGATAGGTTTTTTCAAGGCCTGTTAGCATGCTAAATTTGAGCTTCGTCAGGACATTAATGAAGGAGATATTAACTTGCAAAGTTTACTTTCCTTTACAGCTTATCTCCGCAGACTGAAGTGTACTGGTCAGTGGACACACAAGCTCCCTGGCTCAGCTGACAGAGGTGAGCCATCTTAGCATGATCATATATTTATCTTAGTATGTCCGATTTCAGATTTTTTAATACTGAACAATAGGTTTTTTCAAGGCCTGTTAGCTAGCAAAGTTTTAGCTTTGTCAAGAGAATAATGAATGAGATATTAACTTGCAAAGTGTATTTTTCTTTGCATATGCACTCCGCCGACTGACTGATGTGTATTGCTGTATACACACACAAGCTGCCTAGCTGACAGAGGTTGGTTCTCTTTGCTTGATCATATAATCATCTTAGTATGTTCGATTTCAGATTTTTTCATACTGATTGATAGGTTTTTTCATGGCCTGTTAGCATGCCAAGTTTTAGCTTCGTCAGGATATTAATGAAGGAGATATTAACTTGCAATGTTTACTTTTCTTTACAGCTAATCTCCGCAGACTGACGGATGTGTACTGGTCTATGCACAAACAAGCTGCCTCGCTCAGCTGACAGAGGTGAGGCATCTTTGCTTGATCATATATTCATCTTAGTATGTCCAATTTCATATTTTTTAATACTGAGAAATAGGTTTTTTCAAGGCCTGTCAGCAAGCCAAGTTTTAGCTTCGTCAGGATATTAATGAAGGAGATATTAACTTGCAAAGTTTACTTTCCTTTACAGCTGATCTCCGCAGACTGACTGATGTGTACTGATCTATGCACACACAAGCTGCCTCGGTCAGCTGACAGAGGTGAGGCATCTTTGCTTGATCATATATTCATCTTAGTATGTCCGATTTCATATTTTTTAATACTGAGAAATATGTTTTTTCAAGGCCTGTCAGCAAGCCAAGTTTTAGCTTTGTCAAGATAATAATGAATGAGATATTAACTTGGAAAGTGTATTTTTCTTTGCATATGCTCTCCGCCGAATGACTGATGTGTACTGATCTATGCACACACAAGCTGCCTCGCTCAGCTGAAAGAGGTGAGGCATCTTTGCTTGATCATATATTCATCTTAGTATGTTCGATTTCAGATATTTTAATACTGATTGATAGGTGTTTTCAAGTCCTGTTAGCATGCCAAGTTTGAGCTTCGTCAGGACATTAATGAAGGAGATATTAACTTGCAAAGTTTACTTTCCTTTACAGCTAATCTCCGCAGACTGACTGAAGTGTACTGGTCTATGCACGAACAAGCTCCCTCGCTCAGCTGACAGAGGTGAGGCATCTTTGCTTGATCATATATTCATCTTAGTATGTCCGATTTCATATTTTTTAATACTGAGAAATAATATTTTTTCAAGGCCTGTCAGCAAGCCAAGTTTTTGCTTTGTCAAGATAATAATGAATGAGATATTAACTTGGAAAGTGTATTTTTCTTTACATATGCTCTCCGCCGAATGACTGATGTGTACTGATCTATGCACACACAAGCTGCCTCGCTCAGCTGACAGAGGTGAGGCATCTTTGCTTGATCATATATTCATCTTAATATGTCCGATTTCAGATTTTTTAATACTGAACAATAGGTTTTTTCAAGGCCTGTTAGCTAGTCAAGTTTAAGCTTTGTCAAGAGAATAATGAAGGAGATATTAACTTGCAAAGTGTATTTTTCTTTGCATATGCTCTCCGCCGACTGACTGTTGTGTACTCCTGTATGCACACACAAGCTGCCTAGCTGACAGAGGTTGGTTCTCTTTGCTTGATCATATATTCAGCTTAGTATGTCCGATTTCAGATTTTTTCATACTGATTGATAGGTTTTTTCATGGCCTGTTAGCATGCCAAGTTTTAGCTTCGTCAGGATATTAATGAAGGAGATATTAACTTGCAAAGTTTACTTTCCTTTACAGCTAATCTCCGCAGACTGACGGATGTGTACTGGTCTATGCACACACAAGCTGCCTCGCTCAGCTGACAGAGGTGAGGCATCTTTGCTTGATCATATATTCATCTTAGTATGTCCAATTTCATATTTTTTAATACTGAGAAATAGGTTTTTTCAAGGCCTGTCAGCAAGCCAAGTTTTAGCTTTGTCAAGATAATAATGAATGAGATATTAACTTGCAAAGTGTATTTTTCTTTGCAGATGCTCTCAGCCGACTGACTGATGTTTACTGCTGTATGCACACACAAGCTGCCTCGCTCAGCTGACAGAGGTGAGCCATCTTTGCTTGATCATATATTCATCTTAGTATGTCCGATTTCAGACTTTTTAATACTGAACAATAGGTTTTTTCAAGGCCTGTTAGCTAGCCAAGTTTTAGCTTTGTCAAGAGAATAATGATTGAGATATTAACTTGCAAAGTGTATTTTTCTTTGCATATGCTCTCCGCCGACTGACTGTTGTGTACTGCTGTATGCACACACAAGCTGCCTAGCTGACAGAGGTTGGTTCTCTTTGCTTGATCATATATTCAGCTTAGTATGTCCGATTTCAGATTTTTTAATACTGAACAATAGGTTTTTTCAAGGCCTGTTAGCTAGCCAAGTTTAAGCTGTGTCAAGAGAATAATGAATGAGATATTAACTTGCAAAGTTTATTTTTTTTTGCATATGCTCTCCGCCGACTGACTGTTGTGTACTGCTGTATGCACACACAAGCTGCCTAGCTGACAGAGGTTGGTTCTCTTTGCTTGATCATATATTCATCTTAGTATGTTTGATTTCAGATGTTGTCATACTGATTGATAGGTTTTTTCATGGCCTGTTAGCATGCAAAGTTTGAGCTTCGTCAGGACATTAATGAAGGAGATATTAACTTGCAAAGTTTACTTTCCTTTACAGCTAATCTCCGCAGACTGACTGATGTGTACTGGTCTATGCACACACAAGCTGCCTCTCTCAGCTGACAGAGGTGAGGCATCTTTGCTTGATCATATATTCATCTTAGTATGTCCGATTTCAGATTTTTTAATACTGAACAATAGGTTTTTTCAAGGCCTGTTAGCTAGCCAAGTTTAAGCTTTGTCAAGAGAATAATGAATGAGATATTAACTTGGAAAGTTTATTTTTTTTTGCATATGCTCTCCGCCGACTGACTGTTGTGTACTGCTGTATGCACACACAATCTGCCTAGCTGACAGAGGTTGGTTCTCTTTGCTTGATCATATACTCATCTTAGTATGTCCGATTTCAGATTTTTTCATACTGATTAATAGGTTTTTCATGGCCTGTTAGCATGCCAAGTTTTAGCTTCGTCAGTTTATTAATGAAGGAGATATTAACTTGCAAAGTTTACTTTCCTTTACAGCTAATCTCCGCAGACTGACTGATGTGTACTGATCTATGCACACACAAGCTCCCTCGCTCAGCTGACAGAGGTGAGCCATCTTTGCTTGATCATATATTCATCTTAGTATGTCCGATTTCAGACTTTTTAATACTGAACAATAGGTTTTTTCAAGGCCTGCTAGCTAGCCAAGTTTTAACTTTGTCAAGAGAATAATGAAGGAGATATTAACTTGCAAAGTTTACTTTCCTTTACAGCTAATCTCCGCAGACTGACGGATGTGTACTGGTCTATGCACAAACAAGCTGCCTCGCTCAGCTGACAGAGGTGAGGCATCTTTGCTTGATCATATATTCATCTTAGTATGTCCAATTTCATATTTTTTAATACTGAGAAATAGGTTTTTTCAAGGCCTGTCAGCAAGCCAAGTTTAAGCTTCGTCAGGATATTAATGAAGGAGATATTAACTTGCAAAGTTTACTTTCCTTTACAGCTTATCTCCGCAGACTGACTGATGTGTACTGATCTATGCACACACAAGCTGCCTCGCTCAGCTGACAGAGGTGAGGCATCTTTGCTTGATCATATATTCATCTTAGTATGTCCGATTTCATATTTTTTAATACTGAGAAATAATATTTTTTCAAGGCCTGTCAGCAAGCCAAGTTTTAGCTTTGTCAAGATAATAATGAATGAGATATTAACTTGGAAAGTGTATTTTTCTTTACATATGCTCTCCGCCGAATGACTGATGTGTACTGATCTATGCACACACAAGCTGCCTCGCTCAGCTGAAAGAGGTGAGGCATCTTTGCTTGATCATATATTCATCTTAGTATGTTCGATTTCAGATTTTTTAATACTGATTGATAGGTGTTTTCAAGGCCTGTTAGCATGCCAAGTTTGAGCTTCGTCAGGACATTAATGAAGAAGATATTAACTTGCAAAGTTTACTTTCCTTTACAGCTAATCTCCGCCGACTGACTGTTGTGTACTGCTGTATGCACACACAAGCTGCCTAGCTGACAGAGGTTGGTTCTCTTTGCTTGATCATATATTCAGCTTAGTATGTCCGATTTCAGATTTTTTAATACTGAACAATAGGTTTTTTCAAGGCCTGTTAGCTAGCCAAGTTTAAGCTGTGTCAAGAGAATAATGAATGAGATATTAACTTGCAAAGTTTATTTTTTTTTGCATATGCTCTCCGCCGACTGACTGTTGTGTACTGCTGTATGCACACACAAGCTGCCTAGCTGACAGAGGTTGGTTCTCTTTGCTTGATCATATATTCATCTTAGTATGTTTGATTTCAGATTTTTTCATACTGATTGATAGGTTTTTTCATGGCCTGTTAGCATGCCAAGTTTTAGCTTCGTCAGGATATTAATGAAGGAGATATTAACTTGCAAAGTTTACTTTCCTTTACAGCTAATCTCCGCAGACTGACTGATGTGTACTGATCTATGCACACACAAGCTGCCTCGCTCAGCTGACAGAGGTGAGGCATCTTTGCTTGATCATATATTCATCTTAGTATGTCCGATTTCATATTTTTTAATACTGAGAAATAGGTTATTTCAAGGCCTGTTAGCTAGCCAAGTTTAAGCTTTGTCAAGAGAATACTGAAGGAGATATTAACTTGCAAAGTGTATTTTTTTTTGCATATGCTCTCCACCGACTGACTGTTGTGTACTGCTGTATGCACACACAAGCTGCCTAGCTGACAGAGGTTGGTTCTCTTTGCTTGATCATATATTCATCTTAGTATGTCCGATTTCAGATGTTGTCATACTGATTGATAGGTTTTTTCATGGCCTGTTAGCATGCAAAGTTTGAGCTTCGTCAGGACATTAATGAAGGAGATATTAACTTGCAAAGTTTACTTTCCTTTACAGCTAATCTCCGCAGACTGACTGATGTGTACTGGTCTATGCACACACAAGCTGCCTCTCTCAGCTGACAGAGGTGAGGCATCTTTGCTTGATCATATATTCATCTTAGTATGTCCAATTTCATATTTTTTAATACTGAGAAATAGGTTTTTTCAAGGCCTGTTAGCTAGCCAAGTTTTAGCTTTGTCAAGAGAATAATGAATGAGATATTAACTTGCAAAGTGTATTTTTCTTTGCATATGCTCTCCGCCGACTGACTGTTGTGTACTGCTGTATGCACACACAAGCTGCCTAGCTGACAGAGGTTGGTTCTCTTTGCTTGATCATATATTCATCTTAGTATGTCCGATTTCAGATTTTTTCATACTGATTGATAGGTTTTTCATGGCCTGTTAGCATGCCAAGTTTTAGCTTCGTCAGTTTATTAATGAAGGAGATATTACCTTGCAAAGTTTACTTTCCTTTACAGCTAATCTCCGCAGACTGACTGATGTGTACTGATCTATGCACACACAAGCTCCCTCGCTCAGCTGACAGAGGTGAGCCATCTTTGCTTGATCATATATTCATCTTAGTATGTCCGATTTCATATTTTTTAATACTGAACAATAGGTTTTTTCAAGGCCTGTTAGCTAGCCAAGTTTTAACTTTGTCAAGAGAATAATGAAGGAGATATTAACTTGCAAAGTTTACTTTCCTTTACAGCTAATCTCCGCAGACTGACGGATGTGTACTGGTCTATGCACAAACAAGCTGCCTCGCTCAGCTGACAGAGGTGAGGCATCTTTGCTTGATCATATATTCATCTTAGTATGTCCGATTTCATATTTTTTAATACTGAGAAATATGTTTTTTCAAGGCCTGTCAGCAAGCCAAGTTTTAGCTTTGTCAAGATAATAATGAATGAGATATTAACTTGGAAAGTGTATTTTTCTTTGCATATGCTCTCCGCCGAATGACTAATGTGTACTGATCTATGCACACACAAGCTGCCTCGCTCAGCTGAAAGAGGTGAGGCATCTTTGCTTGATCATATATTCATCTTAGTATGTTCGATTTCAGATTTTTTAATACTGATTGATAGGTGTTTTCAAGGCCTGTTAGCATGCCAAGTTTGAGCTTCGTCAGGACATTAATGAAGGAGATATTAACTTGCAAAGTTTACTTTCCTTTACAGCTAATCTCCGCAGACTGACTGAAGTGTACTGGTCTATGCACAAACAAGCTCCCTCGCTCAGCTGACAGAGGTGAGCCATCTTTGCTTGATCATATATTCATCTTAGTATGTCCGATTTCAGACTTTTTAATACTGAACAATAGGTTTTTTCAAGGCCTGTTAGCTAGCCAAGTTTTAGCTTTGTCAAGAGAATAATGAATGAGATATTAACTTGCAAAGTGTATTTTTCTTTGCATATGCACTCCGCCGACTGACTGATGTGTATTGCTGTATACACACACAAGCTGCCTAGCTGACAGAGGTTGGTTCTCTTTGCTTGATCATATATTCATCTTAGTATGTTTGATTTCAGATTTTTTCATACTGATTGATAGGTTTTTTCATGGCCTGTTAGCATGCCAAGTTTTAGCTTCGTCAGGATATTAATGAAGGAGATATTAACTTGCAAAGTTTACTTTCCTTTACAGCTAATCTCCGCAGACTGACTGATGTGTACTGATCTATGCACACACAAGCTGCCTCGCTCAGCTGACAGAGGTGAGGCATCTTTGCTTGATCATATATTCATCTTAGTATGTCCGATTTCATATTTTTTAATACTGAGAAATAGGTTATTTCAAGGCCTGTTAGCTAGCCAAGTTTAAGCTTTGTCAAGAGAATAATGAAGGAGATATTAACTTGCAAAGTGTATTTTTCTTTGCATATGCTCTCCGCCGACTGACTGTTGTGTACTGCTGTATGCACACACAAGCTGCCTAGCTGACAGAGGTTGGTTCTCTTTGCGTGATCATATATTCATCTTAATATGTCCGATTTCAGATGTTGTCATACTGATTGATAGGTTTTTTCATGGCCTGTTAGCATGCAAAGTTTGAGCTTCGTCAGGACATTAATGAAGGAGATATTAACTTGCAAAGTTTACTTTCCTTTACAGCTAATCTCCGCAGACTGACTGATGTGTACTGGTCTATGCACACACAAGCTGCCTCTCTCAGCTGACAGAGGTGAGGCATCTTTGCTTGATCATATATTCATCTTAGTATGTCCGATTTCAGATTTTTTTCATACTGATTGATAGGTTTTTTCATGGCCTGTTAGCATGCCAAGTTTTAGCTTCGTCAGTTTATTAATGAAGGAGATATTAACTTGCAAAGTTTACTTTCCTTTACAGCTAATCTCCGCAGACTGACTGATGTGTACTGGTCTATGCACACACAAGCTGCCTCTCTCAGCTGACAGAGGTGAGGCATCTTTGCTTGATCATATATTCATCTTAGTATGTCCAATTTCATATTTTTTAATACTGAGAAATAGGTTTTTTCAAGGCCTGTCAGCAAGCCAAGTTTTAGCTTTGTCAAGATAATAATGAATGAGATATTAATTTGCAAAGTGTATTTTTCTTTGCAGATGCTCTCAGCCGACTGACTGATGTGTACTGCTGTATGCACACACAAGCTGCCTCGCTCAGCTGACAGAGGTGACGCATCTTTGCTTGATAATATATTCATCTTAGTATGTTCGATTTCAGATTTTTTAATACTGATTGATAGGTGTTTTCAAGGCCTGTTAGCATGCCAAGTTTGAGCTTCCTCAGGACAATAATGAAGGAGATATTAACTTGCAAAGTTTACTTTCCTTTACAGCTAATCTCCGCAGACTGACTGAAGTGTACTGATGTATGCACAAACAAGCTCCCTCGCTCAGCTGACAGAGGTGAGCCGTCTTTGCTTGATCATATATTCATCTTAGTATGTCCGATTTCAGACTTTTTAATACTGAACAATAGGTTTTTTCAAGGCCTGTTAGCTAGCCAAGTTTTAGCTTTGTCAAGAGAATAATGAATGAGATATTAACTTGCAAAGTGTATTTTTCTTTGCATATGCTCTCCGCCAACTGACTGTTGTGTACTGCTGTATGCACACAAGCTGCCTAGCTGACAGAGGTTGGTTCTCTTTGCTTGATCATATATTCAGCTTAGTATGTTCGATTTCAGATTTTTTAATACTGATTGATAGGTTTTTTCAAGGCCTGTTAGCATGCCAAGTTTGAGCTTCGTCAGGACATTAATGAAGGAGATATTAACTTGCAAAGTTTACTTTCCTTTACAGCTAATCTCCGCAGACTGTACTGACGGATGTGTACTGGTCTATGCACAAACAAGCTCCCTCGCTCAGCTGACAGAGGTGAGCCATCTTTGCTTGATCATATATTCATCTTAGTATGTCCGATTTCAGATTTTTTAATACTGAACAATAGGTTTATTCAAGGCCTGTTAGCTAGCCAAGTTTGAGCTTTGTCAAGAGAATAATGAATGAGATATTAACTTGCAAAGTTTACTTTCCTTTACAGCTAATCTCCGCAGACTGACTGATGTGTACTGGTCTATGCACACACAAGCTTCCTCGCTCAGCTGACAGAGGTGAGGCATCTTTGCTTGATCATATATTCATCTTAATATGTCCGATTTCAGATTTTTTAATACTGAACAATAGGTTTTTTCAAGGCCTGTTAGCTAGTCAAGTTTAAGCTTTGTCAAGAGAATAATGAAGGAGATATTAACTTGCAAAGTGTATTTTTTTTGCATATGCTCTCCGCCGACTGACTGTTGTGTACTGCTGTATGCACACACAAGCTGCCTAGCTGACAGAGGTTGGTTCTCTTTGCTTGATCATATATTCATCTTAGTATGTCCGATTTCAGATTTTTTCATACTGATTGATAGGTTTTTTCATGGCCTGTTAGCATGCCAAGTTTTAGCTTCGTCAGTTTATAAATGAAGGAGATATTAACTTGCAAAGTTTACTTTCCTTTACAGCTAATCTCCGCAGACTGACTGATGTGTACTGATCTATGCACACACAAGCTCCCTCGCTCAGCTGACAGAGGTGAGCCATCTTTGCTTGATCATATATTCATCTTAGTATGTCCGATTTCAGACTTTTTAATACTGAACAATAGGTTTTTTCAAGGCCTGTTAGCTAGCCAAGTTTTAGCTTTGTCAAGAGAATAATGAATGAGATATTAACTTGCAAAGTGTATTTTTCTTTGCATATGCTCTCCGCCGACTGACTGTTGTGTACTCCTGTATGCACACACAAGCTGCCTAGCTGACAGAGGTTGGTTCTCTTTGCTTGATCATATATTCAGCTTAGTATGTCCGATTTCAGATTTTTTCATACTGATTGATAGGTTTTTTCATGGCCTGTTAGCATGCCAAGTTTTAGCTTCGTCAGGATATTAATGAAGGAGATATTAACTTGCAAAGTTTACTTTCCTTTACAGCTAATCTCCGCAGACTGACGGATGTGTACTGGTCTATGCACACACAAGCTGCCTCGCTCAGCTGACAGAGGTGAGGCATCTTTGCTTGATCATATATTCATCTTAGTATGTCCAATTTCATATTTTTTAATACTGAGAAATAGGTTTTTTCAAGGCCTGTCAGCAAGCCAAGTTTTAGCTTTGTCAAGATAATAATGAATGAGATATTAACTTGCAAAGTGTATTTTTCTTTGCAGATGCTCTCAGCCGACTGACTGATGTTTACTCCTGTATGCACACACAAGCTGCCTCGCTCAGCTGACAGAGGTGACGCATCTTTGCTTGATAATATATTCATCTTAGTATGTTCGATTTCAGATTTTTTAATACTGATTGATAGGTGTTTTCAAGGCCTGTTAGCATGCCAAGTTTGAGCTTCGTCAGGACAATAATGAAGGAGATATTAACTTGCAAAGTTTACTTTCCTTTACAGCTAATCTCCGCAGACTGACTGAAGTGTACTGATGTATGCACAAACAAGCTCCCTCGCTCAGCTGACAGAGGTGAGCCATCTTTGCTTGATCATATATTCATCTTAGTATGTCCGATTTCAGACTTTTTAATACTGAACAATAGGTTTTTTCAAGGCCTGTTAGCTAGCCAAGTTTTAGCTTTGTCAAGAGAATAATGAATGAGATATTAACTTGCAAAGTGTATTTTTCTTTGCATATGCTCTCCGCCGACTGACTGTTGTGTACTGCTGTATGCACACAAGCTGCCTAGCTGACAGAGGTTGGTTCTCTTTGCTTGATCATATATTCAGCTTAGTATGTCCGATTTCAGATTTTTTAATACTGATTGATAGGTGTTTTCAAGGCCTGTTAGCATGCCAAGTTTGAGCTTCGTCAGGATATTAATGAAGGAGATATTAACTTGCAAAGTTTACTTTCCTTTACAGCTAATCTCCGCAGACTGACTGATGTGTACTGATCTATGCACACACAAGCTGCCTCGCTCAGCTGACAGAGGTGAGGCATCTTTGCTTGATCATATATTCATCTTAGTATGTCCGATTTCATATTTTTTAATACTGAGAAATAGGTTTTTTCAAGGCCTGTTAGCATGCCAAGTTTTAGCTTCGTCAGGATATTAATGAAGGAGATATTAACTTGCAAAGTTTACTTTCCTTTACAGCTAATCTCCGCAGACTGACTGATGTGTACTGGTCTATGCACACACAAGCTCCCTTGCTCAGCTGACAGAGGTGAGCCATCTTTGCTTGATCATATATTCATCTTAGTATGTCCGATTTCATATTTTTTAATACTGAACAATAGGTCTTTTCAAGGCCTGTTAGCTAGCCAAGTTTTAGCTTTGTCAAGAGAATAATGAATGAGATATTTACTTGCAAAGTGTATTTTTTTTGCATATGCTCTCCGCCGACTGACTGTTGTGTACTGCTGTAAGCACACACAAGCTGCCTAGCTGACAGAGGTAGGTTCTCTTTGCATGATCATATATTCATCTCAGTATGTCCGATTTCAGATTTTTTGATACTGATTGATAGGTTTTTTCATGGCCTGTTAGCATGCCAAGTTTGAGCTTCGTCAGGACATTAATGAAGGAGATATTAACTTGCAAAGTTTACTTTTCTTTACAGCTAATCTCCGCAGACTGACTGAAGTGTACTGGTTTATGCACAAACAAGCTCCCTCGCTCAGCTGACAGAGGTGAGGCATCTTTGCTTGATCATATATTCATTTTAGTATGTCCGATTTCAGATTTTTTAATACTGAACAATAGGTTTTTTCAAGTCCTGTTAGCTAGCCAAGTTTAAGCTTTGTCAAGAGAATAATGAATGAGATATTAACTTGGAAAGTTTTTTTTTTTTGCATATGCTCTCCGCCGACTGACTGTTGTGTACTGCTGTATGCACACACAAGCTGCCTAGCTGACAGAGGTTGGTTCTCTTTGCTTGATCATATATTCATCTTAGTATGTCCGATTTCAGATTTTTTCATACTGATTGATAGGTTTTTTCATGGCCTGTTAGCTAGCCAAATTTTAGCTTTGTCAAGAGAATAATGAATGAGATATTAATTTGCAAAGTGTATTTTTCTTTGCATATGCTCTCCGCCGACTGACTGTTGTGTACTGCTGTATGCACACACAAGCTGCCTACCTGACAGAGGTTGGTTCTCTTTGCTTGATCATATATTCAGCTTAGTATGTCCGATTTCAGATTTGTAAATACTGATTGATAGGTTTTTTCAAGGCCTGTTAGCATGCCAAGTGTGAGCTTCGTCAGGACATTAATGATGGAGATATTAACTTGCAAAGTTTACTTTCCTTTACAGCTAATCTCCGCAGACTGACGGATGTGTACTGGTCTATGCACACACAAGCTGCCTCGCTCAGCTGACAGAGGTGAGGCATCTTTGCTTGATCATATATTCATCTTAGTATGTCCGATTTCAGATTTTTAAATACTGAACAATAGGTTTTTTCAAGGCCTGTTAGCTAGCCAAGTTTAAGCTTTGTCAAGAGAATAATGAATGAGATATTAACTTGCAAAGTTTATTTTTTTTTTGCATATGCTCTCCGCCGACTGACTGTTGTGTACTGCTGTATGCACACACAAGCTGCCTAGCTGACAGAGGTTGGTTCTCTTTGCTTGATCATATATTCATCTTAGTATGTCCGATTTCAGATTTTTTCATACTGATTGATAGGTTTTTTCATGGCCTGTTAGCTAGCGTAGTTTTAGCTTTGTCAAGAGAATAATGAAGGAGATATTAACTTGCAAAGTGTATTTTTCTTTGCATATGCTCTCCGCCGACTGACTGTTGTGTACTGCTGTATGCACACACAAGCTGCCTAGCTGACAGAGGTTGGTTCTCTTTGCTTGATCATATATTCAGCTTAGTATGTCCGATTTCAGATTTTTAAATACTGATTGATCGGTTTTTTCAAGGCCTGTTAGCATGCCAAGTTTTAGCTTCGTCAGGACATTAATGAAGGAGATATTAACTTGCAAAGTGTATTTTTCTTTGCATATGCTCTCCGCCGACTGACTGTTGTGTACTGCTGTATGCACACACAAGCTGCCTAGCTGACAGAGGTTGGTTCTCTTTGCTTGATCATATATTCAGCTTAGTATGTCCGATTTCAGATTTTTAAATACTGATTGATAGGTGTTTTCAAGGCCTGTTAGCATGCCAAGTTTGAGCTTCGTCAGGACATTAATGAAGGAGATATTAACTTGCAAAGTGTATTTTTCTTTGCATATGCTCTCAGCCGACTGACTGATGTGTACTGCTGTATGCACACACAAGCTGCCTCGCTCAGCTGACAGAGGTGAGGCATCTTTGCTTGATAATATATTCATCTTAGTATGTTCGATTTCAGATTTTTTAATACTGATTGATAGGTGTTTTCAAGGCCTGTTAGCATGCCAAGTTTGAGCTTCGTCAGGATATTAATGAAGGAGATATTAACTTGCAAAGTTTACTTTCCTTTACAGCTAATCTCCGCAGACTGACTGATGTGTACTGATCTATGCACAAACAAGCTCCCTCGCTCAGCTGACAGAGGTGAGCCATCTTTGCTTGATCATATATTCATCTTAGTATGTCCGATTTCAGACTTTTTAATACTGAACAATAGGTTTTTTCAAGGCCTGTTAGCTAGCCAAGTTTTAGCTTTGTCAAGAGAATAATGAATGAGATATTAACTTGCAAAGTGTATTTTTCTTTGCATATGCTCTCCGCCAACTGACTGTTGTGTACTGCTGTATGCACACAAGCTGCCTAGCTGACAGAGGTTGGTTCTCTTTGCTTGATCATATATTCAGCTTAGTATGTCCGATTTCAGATTTTTAAATACTGATTGATAGGTTTTTTCAAGGCCTGTTAGCATGCCAAGTTTGAGCTTCGTCAGGACATTAATGAAGGAGATATTAACTTGCAAAGTTTACTTTCCTTTACAGCTAATCTCCGCAGACTGTACTGACGGATGTGTACTGGTCTATGCACAAACAAGCTCCCTCGCTCAGCTGACAGAGGTGAGCCATCTTTGCTTGATCATATATTCATCTTAGTATGTCCGATTTCAGATTTTTTAATACTGAACAATAGGTTTATTCAAGGCCTGTTAGCTAGCCAAGTTTGAGCTTTGTCAAGAGAATAATGAATGAGATATTAACTTGCAAAGTTTACTTTCCTTTACAGCTAATCTCCGCAGACTGACTGATGTGTACTGGTCTATGCACACACAAGCTTCCTCGCTCAGCTGACAGAGGTGAGGCATCTTTGCTTGATCATATATTCATCTTAATATGTCCGATTTCAGATTTTTTAATACTGAACAATAGGTTTTTTCAAGGCCTGTTAGCTAGTCAAGTTTAAGCTTTGTCAAGAGAATAATGAAGGAGATATTAACTTGCAAAGTGTATTTTTCTTTGCATATGCTCTCCGCCGACTGACTGTTGTGTACTCCTGTATGCACACACAAGCTGCCTAGCTGACAGAGGTTGGTTCTCTTTGCTTGATCATATATTCAGCTTAGTATGTCCGATTTCAGATTTTTTCATACTGATTGATAGGTTTTTTCATGGCCTGTTAGCATGCCAAGTTTTAGCTTCGTCAGGATATTAATGAAGGAGATATTAACTTGCAAAGTTTACTTTCCTTTACAGCTAATCTCCGCAGACTGACGGATGTGTACTGGTCTATGCACACACAAGCTGCCTCGCTCAGCTGACAGAGGTGAGGCATCTTTGCTTGATCATATATTCATCTTAGTATGTCCAATTTCATATTTTTTAATACTGAGAAATAGGTTTTTTCAAGGACTGTCAGCAAGCCAAGTTTTAGCTTTGTCAAGATAATAATGAATGAGATATTAACTTGCAAAGTGTATTTTTCTTTGCAGATGCTCTCAGCCGACTGACTGATGTTTACTGCTGTATGCACACACAAGCTGCCTCGCTCAGCTGACAGAGGTGACGCATCTTTGCTTGATAATATATTCATCTTAGTATGTTCGATTTCAGATTTTTTAATACTGATTGATAGGTGTTTTCAAGGCCTGTTAGCATGCCAAGTTTGAGCTTCGTCAGGACAATAATGAAGGAGATATTAACTTGCAAAGTTCACTTTCCTTTACAGCTAATCTCTGCAGACTGACTGAAGTGTACTGATCTATGCACAAACAAGCTCCCTCGCTCAGCTGACAGAGGTGAGCCATCTTTGCTTGATCATATATTCATCTTAGTATGTCCGATTTCAGACTTTTTAATACTGAACAATAGGTTTTTTCAAGGCCTGTTAGCTAGCCAAGTTTTAGCTTTGTCAAGAGAATAATGAATGAGATATTAACTTGCAAAGTGTATTTTTCTTTGCATATGCTCTCCGCCGACTGACTGTTGTGTACTGCTGTATGCACACAAGCTGCCTAGCTGACAGAGGTTGGTTCTCTTTGCTTGATCATATATTCAGCTTAGTATGTCCGATTTCAGATTTTTTAATACTGATTGATAGGTGTTTTCAAGGCCTGTTAGCATGCCAAGTTTGAGCTTCGTCAGGATATTAATGAAGGAGATATTAACTTGCAAAGTTTACTTTCCTTTACAGCTAATCTCCGCAGACTGACTGATGTGTACTGATCTATGCACACACAAGCTGCCTCGCTCAGCTGACAGAGGTGAGGCATCTTTGCTTGATCATATATTCATCTTAGTATGTCCGATTTCATATTTTTTAATACTGAGAAATAGGTTTTTTCAAGGCCTGTTAGCATGCCAAGTTTTAGCTTCGTCAGGATATTAATGAAGGAGATATTAACTTGCAAAGTTTACTTTCCTTTACAGCTAATCTCCGCAGACTGACTGATGTGTACTGGTCTATGCACACACAAGCTCCCTTGCTCAGCTGACAGAGGTGAGCCATCTTTGCTTGATCATATATTCATCTTAGTATGTCCGATTTCATATTTTTTAATACTGAACAATAGGTCTTTTCAAGGCCTGTTAGCTAGCCAAGTTTTAGCTTTGTCAAGAGAATAATGAATGAGATATTTACTTGCAAAGTGTATTTTTTTTGCATATGCTCTCCGCCGACTGACTGTTGTGTACTGCTGTATGCACACACAAGCTGCCTAGCTGACAGAGGTAGGTTCTCTTTGCATGATCATATATTCATCTCAGTATGTCCGATTTCAGATTTTTTGATACTGATTGATAGGTTTTTTCATGGCCTGTTAGCATGCCAAGTTTGAGCTTCGTCAGGACATTAATGAAGGAGATATTAACTTGCAAAGTTTACTTTTCTTTACAGCTAATCTCCGCAGACTGACTGAAGTGTACTGGTTTATGCACAAACAAGCTCCCTCGCTCAGCTGACAGAGGTGAGGCATCTTTGCTTGATCATATATTCATTTTAGTATGTCCGATTTCAGATTTTTTGATACTGAACAATAGGTTTTTTCAAGTCCTGTTAGCTAGCCAAGTTTAAGCTTTGTCAAGAGAATAATGAATGAGATATTAACTTGGAAAGTTTTTTTTTTTTGCATATGCTCTCCGCCGACTGACTGTTGTGTACTGCTGTATGCACACACAAGCTGCCTAGCTGACAGAGGTTGGTTCTCTTTGCTTGATCATATATTCATCTTAGTATGTCCGATTTCAGATTTTTTCATACTGATTGATAGGTTTTTTCATGGCCTGTTAGCTAGCCAAATTTTAGCTTTGTCAAGAGAATGATGAATGAGATATTAATTTGCAAAGTGTATTTTTCTTTGCATATGCTCTCCGCCGACTGACTGTTGTGTACTGCTGTATGCACACACAAGCTGCCTACCTGACAGAGGTTGGTTCTCTTTGCTTGATCATATATTCAGCTTAGTATGTCCGATTTCAGATTTGTAAATACTGATTGATAGGTTTTTCAAGGCCTGTTAGCATGCCAAGTGTGAGCTTCGTCAGGACATTAATGAAGGAGATATTAACTTGCAAAGTTTACTTTCCTTTACAGCTAATCTCCGCAGACTGACGGATGTGTACTGGTCTATGCACACACAAGCTGCCTCGCTCAGCTGACAGAGGTGAGGCATCTTTGCTTGATCATATATTCATCTTAGTATGTCCGATTTCAGATTTTTTAATACTGAACAATAGGTTTTTTCAAGGCCTGTTAGCTAGCCAAGTTTAAGCTTTGTCAAGAGAATAATGAATGAGATATTAACTTGCAAAGTTTATTTTTTTTTGCATATGCTCTCCGCCGACTGACTGTTGTGTACTGCTGTATGCACACACAAGCTGCCTAGCTGACAGAGGTTGGTTCTCTTTGCTTGATCATATATTCATCTTAGTATGTCCGATTTCAGATTTTTTCATACTGATTGATAGGTTTTTTCATGGCCTGTTAGCTAGCGTAGTTTTAGCTTTGTCAAGAGAATAATGAAGGAGATATTAACTTGCAAAGTGTATTTTTCTTTGCATATGCTCTCCGCCGACTGACTGTTGTGTACTGCTGTATGCACACACAAGCTGCCTAGCTGACAGAGGTTGGTTCTCTTTGCTTGATCATATATTCAGCTTAGTATGTCCGATTTCAGATTTTTAAATACTGATTGATCGGTTTTTTCAAGGCCTGTTAGCATGCCAAGTTTTAGCTTCGTCAGGACATTAATGAAGGAGATATTAACTTGCAAAGTGTATTTTTCTTTGCATATGCTCTCCGCCGACTGACTGTTGTGTACTGCTGTATGCACACACAAGCTGCCTAGCTGACAGAGGTTGGTTCTCTTTGCTTGATCATATATTCAGCTTAGTATGTCCGATTTCAGATTTTTAAATACTGATTGATAGGTGTTTTCAAGGCCTGTTAGCATGCCAAGTTTGAGCTTCGTCAGGACATTAATGAAGGAGATATTAACTTGCAAAGTGTATTTTTCTTTGCATATGCTCTCAGCCGACTGACTGATGTGTACTGCTGTATGCACACACAAGCTGCCTCGCTCAGCTGACAGGTGAGGCATCTTTGCTTGATAATATATTCATCTTAGTATGTTCGATTTCAGATTTTTTAATACTGATTGATAGGTGTTTTCAAGGCCTGTTAGCATGCCAAGTTTGAGCTTCGTCAGGACATTAATGAAGGAGATATTAACTTGCAAAGTTTACTTTCCTTTACAGCTAATCTCCGCAGACTGTCTGATGTGTACTGGTCTATGCACACACAAGCTGCGTCGCTCAGCTGAGAGAGGTGAGGCATCTTTGCTTGATCATATATTCATCTTAGTATGTCCGATTTCAGATTTTTTAATTCTGAACAATAGGTTTTTTCAAGGCCTGTTAGCTAGCCAAGTTTAAGCTTTGTCAAGAGAATAATGAAGGAGATATTAACTTGCAAAGTGTATTTTTTTTTGCATATGCTCTCCGCCGACTGACTGTTGTGTACTGCTGTATGCACACACAAGCTGCCTAGCTGACAGAGGTTGGTTCTCTTTGCTTGATCATATATTCATCTTAGTATGTCCGATTTCAGATTTTTTCATACTGATTGATAGGTTTTTTCTTGGCCTGTTAGCATGCCAAGGTTTAGCTTCGTCAGGATATTAATGAAGGAGATATTAACTTGCAAAGTTTACTTTCCTTTACAGCTAATCTCCGCAGACTGACTGATGTGTACTGATCTATGCACACACAAGCTGCCTCGCTCAGCTGACAGAGGTGAGGCATCTTTGCTTGATCGTATATTCATCTTAGTATGTCCGATTTCAGATTTTTTAATACTGAATAATAGGTTTTTTCAAGGCCTGTTAGCTAGCCAAGTTTTAGCTTTGTCAAGAGAATAATGAATGAGATATTAACTTGCAAAGTGTATTTTTCTTTGCATATGCTCTCCGCCGACTGACTGATGTGTACTGCTGTTTGCACACACAAGCTGCCTCGCTCAGCTGACAGAGGTGAGGCATCTTTGCTTGATCATATATTCATCTTAGTATGTCCGATTTCAGATTTTTTTCATACAGATTGATAGGTTTTTTCAAGGCCTGTTAGTATGCCAAGTTTGAGCTTCGTCAGGACATTAATGAAGGAGATATTAACTTGGAAAGTTTACTTTCCTTTACAGCTAATCTCCGCAGACTGACTGAAGTGTACTGGTCTATGGACACACAAGCTCCCTCGCTCAGCTGACAGAGGTGAGCCATCTTTGCTTGATCAAATATTCATCTTAGTATGTCCGATTTCAGATTTTTTAATACTGAACAATAGGTTTTTTTCAAGGCCTGTTAGCTAGCCAAGTTTAAGCTTTGTCAAGAGAATAATGAAGGAGATATTAACTTGCAAAGTGTATTTTTTTTGCATATGCTCTTCGCCGACTGACTGTTGTGTACTGCTGTATGCACACATAAGCTGCCTAGCTGACAGAGGTTGGTTCTCTTTGCTTGATAATATATTTATCTTAGTATGTTTGATTTCAGATTTTTTAATACTGATTGATAGGTTTTTTCAAGGCCTGTTAGCATGCTAAATTTGAGCTTCGTCAGGACATTAATGAAGGAGATATTAACTTGCAAAGTTTACTTTCCTTTACAGCTTATCTCCGCAGACTGAAGTGTACTGGTCAGTGGACACACAAGCTCCCTGGCTCAGCTGACAGAGGTGAGCCATCTTAGCATGATCATATATTCATCTTAGTATGTCCAATTTCATATTTTTTAATACTGAGAAATAGGTTTTTTCAAGGCCTGTCAGCAAGCCAAGTTTTAGCTTCGTCAGGATATTAATGAAGGAGATATTAACTTGCAAAGTTTACTTTCCTTTACAGCTGATCTCCGCAGACTGACTGATGTGTACTGATCTATGCACACACAAGCTGCCTCGGTCAGCTGACAGAGGTGAGGCATCTTTGCTTGATCATATATTCATCTTAGTATGTCCGATTTCATATTTTTTAATACTGAGAAATATGTTTTTTCAAGGCCTGTCAGCAAGCCAAGTTTTAGCTTTGTCAAGATAATAATGAATGAGATATTAACTTGGAAAGTGTATTTTTCTTTGCATATGCTCTCCGCCGAATGACTGATGTGTACTGATCTATGCACACACAAGCTGCCTCGCTCAGCTGAAAGAGGTGAGGCATCTTTGCTTGATCATATATTCATCTTAGTATGTTCGATTTCAGATATTTTAATACTGATTGATAGGTGTTTTCAAGTCCTGTTAGCATGCCAAGTTTGAGCTTCGTCAGGACATTAATGAAGGAGATATTAACTTGCAAAGTTTACTTTCCTTTACAGCTAATCTCCGCAGACTGACTGAAGTGTACTGGTCTATGCACGAACAAGCTCCCTCGCTCAGCTGACAGAGGTGAGCCATCTTTGCTTGATCATATATTCATCTTAGTATGTCCGATTTCAGACTTTTTAATACTGAACAATAGGTTTTTTCAAGGCCTGTTAGCTAGCCAAGTTTTAGCTTTGTCAAGAGAATAATGATTGAGATATTAACTTGCAAAGTGTATTTTTCTTTGCATATGCTCTCCGCCGACTGACTGTTGTGTACTGCTGTATGCACACACAAGCTGCCTAGCTGACAGAGGTTGGTTCTCTTTGCTTGATCATATATTCAGCTTAGTATGTCCGATTTCAGATTTTTTAATACTGAACAATAGGTTTTTTCAAGGCCTGTTAGCTAGCCAAGTTTAAGCTGTGTCAAGAGAATAATGAATGAGATATTAACTTGCAAAGTTTATTTTTTTCTGCATATGCTCTCCGCCGACTGACTGTTGTGTACTGCTGTATGCACACACAAGCTGCCTAGCTGACAGAGGTTGGTTCTCTTTGCTTGATCATATATTCATCTTAGTATGTTTGATTTCAGATTTTTTCATACTGATTGATAGGTTTTTTCATGGCCTGTTAGCATGCCAAGTTTTAGCTTCGTCAGGATATTAATGAAGGAGATATTAACTTGCAAAGTTTACTTTCCTTTACAGCTAATCTCCGCAGACTGACTGATGTGTACTGATCTATGCACACACAAGCTGCCTCGCTCAGCTGACAGAGGTGAGGCATCTTTGCTTGACCATATATTCATCTTAGTATGTCCGATTTCAGACTTTTTAATACTGAACAATAGGTTTTTTCAAGGCCTGTTAGCTAGCCAAGTTTTAGCTTTGTCAAGAGAATAATGAATGAGATATTAACTTGCAAAGTGTATTTTTCTTTGCATATGCACTCCGCCGACTGACTGATGTGTATTGCTGTATACACACACAAGCTGCCTAGCTGACAGAGGTTGGTTCTCTTTGCTTGATCATATATTCATCTTAGTATGTTTGATTTCAGATTTTTTCATACTGATTGATAGGTTTTTTCATGGCCTGTTAGCATGCCAAGTTTTAGCTTCGTCAGGATATTAATGAAGGAGATATTAACTTGCAAAGTTTACTTTCCTTTACAGCTAATCTCCGCAGACTGACTGATGTGTACTGATCTATGCACACACAAGCTGCCTCGCTCAGCTGACAGAGGTGAGGCATCTTTGCTTGATCATATATTCATCTTAGTATGTCCGATTTCATATTTTTTAATACTGAGAAATAGGTTATTTCAAGGCCTGTTAGCTAGCCAAGTTTAAGCTTTGTCAAGAGAATAATGAAGGAGATATTAACTTGCAAAGTGTATTTTTCTTTGCATATGCTCTCCGCCGACTGACTGTTGTGTACTGCTGTATGCACACACAAGCTGCCTAGCTGACAGAGGTTGGTTCTCTTTGCGTGATCATATATTCATCTTAATATGTCCGATTTCAGATGTTGTCATACTGATTGATAGGTTTTTTCATGGCCTGTTAGCATGCAAAGTTTGAGCTTCGTCAGGACATTAATGAAGGAGATATTAACTTGCAAAGTTTACTTTCCTTTACAGCTAATCTCCGCAGACTGACTGATGTGTACTGGTCTATGCACACACAAGCTGCCTCTCTCAGCTGACAGAGGTGAGGCATCTTTGCTTGATCATATATTCATCTTAGTATGTCCGATTTCAGATTTTTTAATACTGAACAATAGGTTTTTTCAAGCCCTGTTAGCTAGCCAAGTTTAAGCTTTGTCAAGAGAATAATGAATGAGATATTAACTTGGAAAGTTTATTTTTTTTGCATATGCTCTCCGCCGACTGACTGTTGTGTACTGCTGTATGCACACACAAGCTGCCTAGCTGACAGAGGTTGGTTCTCTTTGCTTGATCATATATTCATCTTAGTATGTCCGATTTCAGATTTTTTCATACTGATTGATAGGTTTTTTCATGGCCTGTTAGCATGCCAAGTTTTAGCTTCGTCAGTTTATTAATGAAGGAGATATTAACTTGCAAAGTTTACTTTCCTTTACAGCTAATCTCCGCAGACTGACGGATGTGTACTGGTCTATGCACACACAAGCTGCCTCGCTCAGCTGACAGAGGTGAGGCATCTTTGCTTGATCATATATTCATCTTAGTATGTCCAATTTCATATTTTTTAATACTGAGAAATAGGTTTTTTCAAGGCCTGTCAGCAAGCCAAGTTTTAGCTTTGTCAAGATAATAATGAATGAGATATTAACTTGCAAAGTGTATTTTTCTTTGCAGATGCTCTCAGCCGACTGACTGATGTGTACTGCTGTATGCACACACAAGCTGCCTCGCTCAGCTGACAGAGGTGACGCATCTTTGCTTGATAATATATTCATCTTAGTATGTTCGATTTCAGATTTTTTAATACTGATTGATAGGTGTTTTCAAGGCCTGTTAGCATGCCAAGTTTGAGCTTCGTCAGGACAATAATGAAGGAGATATTAACTTGCAAAGTTTACTTTCCTTTACAGCTAATCTCCGCAGACTGACTGAAGTGTACTGATGTATGCACAAACAAGCTCCCTCGCTCAGCTGACAGAGGTGAGCCATCTTTGCTTGATCATATATTCATCTTAGTATGTCCGATTTCAGACTTTTTAATACTGAACAATAGGTTTTTTCAAGGCCTGTTAGCTAGCCAAGTTTTAGCTTTGTCAAGAGAATAATGAATGAGATATTAACTTGCAAAGTGTATTTTTCTTTGCATATGCTCTCCGCGAACTGACTGTTGTGTACTGCTGTATGCACACAAGCTGCCTAGCTGACAGAGGTTGGTTCTCTTTGCTTGATCATATATTCAGCTTAGTATGTCCGATTTCAGATTTTTAAATACTGATTGATAGGTTTTTTCAAGGCCTGTTAGCATGCCAAGTTTGAGCTTCGTCAGGACATTAATGAAGGAGATATTAACTTGCAAAGTTTACTTTCCTTTACAGCTAATCTCCGCAGACTGACGGATGTGTACTGGTCTATGCACAAACAAGCTCCCTCGCTCAGCTGACAGAGGTGAGCCATCTTTGCTTGATCATATATTCATCTTAGTATGTCCGATTTCAGATTTTTTAATACTGAACAATAGGTTTATTCAAGGCCTGTTAGCTAGCCAAGTTTGAGCTTTGTCAAGAGAATAATGAATGAGATATTAACTTGCAAAGTTTACTTTCCTTTACAGCTAATCTCCGCAGACTGACTGATGTGTACTGGTCTATGCACACACAAGCTGCCTCGCTCAGCTGACAGAGGTGAGGCATCTTTGCTTGATCATATATTCATCTTAATATGTCCGATTTCAGATTTTTTAATACTGAACAATAGGTTTTTTCAAGGCCTGTTAGCTAGTCAAGTTTAAGCGTTGTCAAGAGAATAATGAAGGAGATATTAACTTGCAAAGTGTATTTTTTTTGCATATGCTCTCCGCCGACTGACTGTTGTGTACTGCTGTATGCACACACAAGCTGCCTAGCTGACAGAGGTTGGTTCTCTTTGCTTGATCATATATTCATCTTAGTATGTCCGATTTCAGATTTTTTCATACTGATTGATAGGTTTTTTCATGGCCTGTTAGCATGCCAAGTTTTAGCTTCGTCAGTTTATTAATGAAGGAGATATTAACTTGCAAAGTTTACTTTCCTTTACAGCTAATCTCCGTAGACTGACTGATGTGTACTGATCTATGCACACACAAGCTCCCTCGCTCAGCTGACAGAGGTGAGCCATCTTTGCTTGATCATATATTCATCTTAGTATGTCCGATTTCAGACTTTTTAATACTGAACAATAGGTTTTTTCAAGGCCTGTTAGCTAGCCAAGTTTTAGCTTTGTCAAGAGAATAATGAATGAGATATTAACTTGCAAAGTGTATTTTTCTTTGCATATGCTCTCCGCCGACTGACTGTTGTGTACTCCTGTATGCACACACAAGCTGCCTAGCTGACAGAGGTTGGTTCTCTTTGCTTGATCATATATTCAGCTTAGTATGTCCGATTTCAGATTTTTTCATACTGATTGATAGGTTTTTTCATGGCCTGTTAGCATGCCAAGTTTTAGCTTCGTCAGGATATTAATGAAGGAGATATTAACTTGCAAAGTTTACTTTCCTTTACAGCTAATCTCCGCAGACTGACGGATGTGTACTGGTCTATGCACACACAAGCTGCCTCGCTCAGCTGACAGAGGTGAGGCATCTTTGCTTGATCATATATTCATCTTAGTATGTCCAATTTCATATTTTTTAATACTGAGAAATAGGTTTTTTCAAGGCCTGTCAGCAAGCCAAGTTTTAGCTTTGTCAAGATAATAATGAATGAGATATTAACTTGCAAAGTGTATTTTTCTTTGCAGATGCTCTCAGCCGACTGACTGATGTTTACTGCTGTATGCACACACAAGCTGCCTCGCTCAGCTGACAGAGGTGACGCATCTTTGCTTGATAATATATTCATCTTAGTATGTTCGATTTCAGATTTTTTAATACTGATTGATAGGTGTTTTCAAGGCCTGTTAGCATGCCAAGTTTGAGCTTCGTCAGGACAATAATGAAGGAGATATTAACTTGCAAAGTTTACTTTCCTTTACAGCTAATCTCCGCAGACTGACTGAAGTGTACTGATCTATGCACAAAGAAGCTCCCTCGCTCAGCTGACAGAGGTGAGCCATCTTTGCTTGATCATATATTCATCTTAGTATGTCCGATTTCAGACTTTTTAATACTGAACAATAGGTTTTTTCAAGGCCTGTTAGCTAGCCAAGTTTTAGCTTTGTCAAGAGAATAATGAATGAGATATTAACTTGCAAAGTGTATTTTTCTTTGCATATGCTCTCCGCCGACTGACTGTTGTGTACTGCTGTATGCACACAAGCTGCCTAGCTGACAGAGGTTGGTTCTCTTTGCTTGATCATATATTCAGCTTAGTATGTCCGATTTCAGATTTTTTAATACTGATTGATAGGTGTTTTCAAGGCCTGTTAGCATGCCAAGTTTGAGCTTCGTCAGGATATTAATGAAGGAGATATTAACTTGCAAAGTTTACTTTCCTTTACAGCTAATCTCCGCAGACTGACTGATGTGTACTGATCTATGCACACACAAGCTGCCTCGCTCAGCTGACAGAGGTGAGGCATCTTTGCTTGATCATATATTCATCTTAGTATGTCTGATTTCATATTTTTTAATACTGAGAAATAGGTTTTTTCAAGGCCTGTTAGCATGCCAAGTTTTAGCTTCGTCAGGATATTAATGAAGGAGATATTAACTTGCAAAGTTTACTTTCCTTTACAGCTAATCTCCGCAGACTGACTGATGTTTACTGGTCTATGCACACACAAGCTCCCTTGCTCAGCTGACAGAGGTGAGCCATCTTTGCTTGATCATATATTCATCTTAGTATGTCCGATTTCATATTTTTTAATACTGAACAATAGGTCTTTTCAAGGCCTGTTAGCTAGCCAAGTTTAAGCTTTGTCAAGAGAATAATGAATGAGATATTAACTTGGAAAGTTTATTTTTTTTGCATATGCTCTCCGCCGACTGACTGTTGTGTACTGCTGTATGCACACACAAGCTGCCTAGCTGACAGAGGTTGGTTCTCTTTGCTTGATCATATATTCAGCTTAGTATGTCCGATTTCAGATTTTTAAATACTGATTGATAGGTTTTTTCAAGGCCTGTTAGCATGCCAAGTTTTAGCTTCGTCAGGATATTAATGAAGAAGATATTAACTTGCAAAGTTTACTTTCCTTTACAGCTAATCTCCGCAGACTGACGGATGTGTACTGGTCTATGCACACACAAGCTGCCTCGCTCAGCTGACAGAGGTGAGGCATCTTTGCTTGATCATATATTCATCTTAGTATGTCCAATTTCATATTTTTTAATACTGAGAAAAAGGTTTTTTCAAGGCCTGTCAGCAAGCCAAGTTTTAGCTTTGTCAAGATAATAATGAATGAGATATTAACTTGCAAAGTGTATTTTTCTTTGCAGATGCTCTCAGCCGACTGACTGATGTGTACTGCTGTATGCACACACAAGCTGCCTCGCTCAGCTGACAGAGGTGACGCATCTTTGCTTGATAATATATTCATCTTAGTATGTTCGATTTCAGATTTGTTAATACTGATTGATAGGTGTTTTCAAGGCCTGTTAGCATGCCAAGTTTGAGCTTCGTCAGGACAATAATGAAGGAGATATTAACTTGCAAAGTTTACTTTCCTTTACAGCTAATCTCCGCAGACTGACTGAAGTGTACTGATGTATGCACAAACAAGCTCCCTCGCTCAGCTGACAGAGGTGAGCCATCTTTGCTTGATCATATATTCATCTTAGTATGTCCGATTTCAGACTTTTTAATACTGAACAATAGGTTTTTTCAAGGCCTGTTAGCTAGCCAAGTTTTAGCTTTGTCAAGAGAATAATGAATGAGATATTAACTTGCAAAGTGTATTTTTCTTTGCATATGCTCTCCGCCAACTGACTGTTGTGTACTGCTGTATGCACACAAGCTGCCTAGCTGACAGAGGTTGGTTCTCTTTGCTTGATCATATATTCAGCTTAGTATATCCGATTTCAGATTTTTAAATACTGATTGATAGGTTTTTTCAAGGCCTGTTAGCATGCCAAGTTTGAGCTTCGTCAGGACATTAATGAAGGAGATATTAACTTGCAAAGTTTACTTTCCTTTACAGCTAATCTCCGCAGACTGACGGATGTGTACTGGTCTATGCACAAACAAGCTCCCTCGCTCAGCTGACAGAGGTGAGCCATCTTTGCTTGATCATATATTCATCTTAGTATGTCCGATTTCAGATTTTTTAATACTGAACAATAGGTTTATTCAAGGCCTGTTAGCTAGCCAAGTTTGAGCTTTGTCAAGAGAATAATGAATGAGATATTAACTTGCAAAGTTTACTTTCCTTTACAGCTAATCTCCGCAGACTGACTGATGTGTACTGGTCTATGCACACACAAGCTGCCTCGCTCAGCTGACAGAGGTGAGGCATCTTTGCTTGATCATATATTCATCTTAATATGTCCGATTTCAGATTTTTTAATACTGAACAATAGGTTTTTTCAAGGCCTGTTAGCTAGTCAAGTTTAAGCTTTGTCAAGAGAATAATGAAGGAGATATTAACTTGCAAAGTGTATTTTTTTTGCATATGCTCTCCGCCGACTGACTGTTGTGTACTGCTGTATGCACACACAAGCTGCCTAGCTGACAGAGGTTGGTTCTCTTTGCTTGATCATATATTCATCTTAGTATGTCCGATTTCAGATTTTTTCATACTGATTGATAGGTTTTTTCATGGCCTGTTAGCATGCCAAGTTTTAGCTTCGTCAGTTTATTAATGAAGGAGATATTAACTTGCAAAGTTTACTTTCCTTTACAGCTAATCTCCGCAGAATGACTGATGTGTACTGATCTATGCACACACAAGCTCCCTCGCTCAGCTGACAGAGGTGAGCCATCTTTGCTTGATCATATATTCATCTTAGTATGTCCGATTTCAGACTTTTTAATACTGAACAATAGGTTTTTTCAAGGCCTGTTAGCTAGCCAAGTTTTAGCTTTGTCAAGAGAATAATGAATGAGATATTAACTTGCAAAGTGTATTTTTCTTTGCAGATGCTCTCAGCCGACTGACTGTTGTGTACTGCTGTATGCACACACAAGCTGCCTAGCTGACAGAGGTTGGTTCTCTTTGCTTGATCATATATTCATCTTAGTATGTCCGATTTCAGATTTTTTCATACTGATTGATAGGTTTTTTCATGGCCTGTTAGCATGCCAAGTTTTAGCTTCGTCAGTTTATTAATGAAGGAGATATTAACTTGCAAAGTTTACTTTCCTTTACAGCTAATCTCCGCAGACTGACTGATGTGTACTGATCTATGCACACACAAGCTCCCTCGCTCAGCTGACAGAGGTGAGCCATCTTTGCTTGATCATATATTCATCTTAGTATGTCCGATTTCAGACTTTTTAATACTGAACAATAGGTTTTTTCAAGGCCTGTTAGCTAGCCAAGTTTTAGCTTTGTCAAGAGAATAATGAATGAGATATTAACTTGCAAAGTGTATTTTTCTTTGCAGATGCTCTCAGCCGACTGACTGATGTGTACTGCTGTATGCACACACAAGCTGCCTAGCTGACAGAGGTTGGTTCTCTTTGCTTGATCATATATTCATCTTAGTATGTCCGATTTCAGATTTTTTCATACTGATTGATAGGTTTTTTCATGGCCTGTTAGCATGCCAAGTTTTAGCTTCGTCAGTTTATTAATGAAGGAGATATTAACTTGCAAAGTTTACTTTCCTTTACAGCTAATCTCCGCAGACTGACTGATGTGTACTGATCTATGCACACACAAGCTCCCTCGCTCAGCTGACAGAGGTGAGCCATCTTTGCTTGATCATATATTCATCTTAGTATGTCCGATTTCAGACTTTTTAATACTGAACAATAGGTTTTTTCAAGGCCTGTTAGCTAGCCAAGTTTTAGCTTTGTCAAGAGAATAATGAATGAGATATTAACTTGCAAAGTGTATTTTTCTTTGCATATGCTCTCCGCCGACTGACTGTTGTGTACTCCTGTATGCACACACAAGCTGCCTAGCTGACAGAGGTTGGTTCTCTTTGCTTGATCATATATTCAGCTTAGTATGTCCGATTTCAGATTTTTTCATACTGATTGATAGGTTTTTTCATGGCCTGTTAGCATGCCAAGTTTTAGCTTCGTCAGGATATTAATGAAGGAGATATTAACTTGCAAAGTTTACTTTCCTTTACAGCTAATCTCCGCAGACTGACGGATGTGTACTGGTCTATGCACACACAAGCTGCCTCGCTCAGCTGACAGAGGTGAGGCATCTTTGCTTGATCATATATTCATCTTAGTATGTCCAATTTCATATTTTTTAATACTGAGAAATAGGTTTTTTCAAGGCCTGTCAGCAAGCCAAGTTTTAGCTTTGTCAAGATAATAATGAATGAGATATTAACTTGCAAAGTGTATTTTTCTTTGCAGATGCTCTCAGCCGACTGACTGATGTTTACTGCTGTATGCACACACAAGCTGCCTCGCTCAGCTGACAGAGGTGACGCATCTTTGCTTGATAATATATTCATCTTAGTATGTTCGATTTCAGATTTTTTAATACTGATTGATAGGTGTTTTCAAGGCCTGTTAGCATGCCAAGTTTGAGCTTCGTCAGGACAATAATGAAGGAGATATTAACTTGCAAAGTTTACTTTCCTTTACAGCTAATCTCCGCAGACTGACTGAAGTGTACTGATCTATGCACAAAGAAGCTCCCTCGCTCAGCTGACAGAGGTGAGCCATCTTTGCTTGATCATATATTCATCTTAGTATGTCCGATTTCAGACTTTTTAATACTGAACAATAGGTTTTTTCAAGGCCTGTTAGCTAGCCAAGTTTTAGCTTTGTCAAGAGAATAATGAATGAGATATTAACTTGCAAAGTGTATTTTTCTTTGCATATGCTCTCCGCCGACTGACTGATGTGTACTGCTGTTTGCACACACAAGCTGCCTCGCTCAGCTGACAGAGGTGAGGCATCTTTGCTTGATCATATATTCATCTTAGTATGTCCGATTTCAGATTTTTTTCATACTGATTGATAGGTTTTTTCAAGGCCTGTTAGCATGCCAAGTTTGAGCTTCGTCAGGACATTAATGAAGGAGATATTAACTTGGAAAGTTTACTTTCCTTTACAGCTAATCTCCGCAGACTGACTGAAGTGTACTGGTCTATGGACACACAAGCTCCCTCGCTCAGCTGACAGAGGTGAGCCATCTTTGCTTGATCATATATTCATCTTAGTATGTCCGATTTCAGATTTTTTAATACTGAACAATAGGTTTTTTCAAGGCCTGTTAGCTAGCCAAGTTTAAGCTTTGTCAAGAGAATAATGAAGGAGATATTAACTTGCAAAGTGTATTTTTTTTGCATATGCTCTTCGCCGACTGACTGTTGTGTACTGCTGTATGCACACATAAGCTGCCTAGCTGACAGAGGTTGGTTCTCTTTGCTTGATAATATATTTATCTTAGTATGTTTGATTTCAGATTTTTTAATACTGATTGATAGGTTTTTTCAAGGCCTGTTAGCATGCTAAATTTGAGCTTCGTCAGGACATTAATGAAGGAGATATTAACTTGCAAAGTTTACTTTCCTTTACAGCTTATCTCCGCAGACTGAAGTGTACTGGTCAGTGGACACACAAGCTCCCTCGCTCAGCTGACAGAGGTGAGCCATCTTAGCATGATCATATATTTATCTTAGTATGTCCGATTTCAGATTTTTTAATACTGAACAATAGGTTTTTTCAAGGCCTGTTAGCTAGCAAAGTTTTAGCTTTGTCAAGAGAATAATGAATGAGATATTAACTTGCAAAGTGTATTTTTCTTTGCATATGCACTCCGCCGACTGACTGATGTGTATTGCTGTATACACACACAAGCTGCCTAGCTGACAGAGGTTGGTTCTCTTTGCTTGATCATATAATCATCTTAGTATGTTCGATTTCAGATTTTTTCATACTGATTGATAGGTTTTTTCATGGCCTGTTAGCATGCCAAGTTTTAGCTTCGTCAGGATATTAATGAAGGAGATATTAACTTGCAATGTTTACTTTTCTTTACAGCTAATCTCCGCAGACTGACGGATGTGTACTGGTCTATGCACAAACAAGCTGCCTCGCTCAGCTGACAGAGGTGAGGCATCTTTGCTTGATCATATATTCAGCTTAGTATATCCGATTTCAGATTTTTAAATACTGATTGATAGGTTTTTTCAAGGCCTGTCAGCAAGCCAAGTTTTAGCTTCGTCAGGATATTAATGAAGGAGATATTAACTTGCAAAGTTTACTTTCCTTTACAGCTGATCTCCGCAGACTGACTGATGTGTACTGATCTATGCACACACAAGCTGCCTCGGTCAGCTGACAGAGGTGAGGCATCTTTGCTTGATCATATATTCATCTTAGTATGTCCGATTTCATATTTTTTAATACTGAAAAATATGTTTTTTCAAGGCCTGTCAGCAAGCCAAGTTTTAGCTTTGTCAAGATAATAATGAATGAGATATTAACTTGGAAAGTGTATTTTTCTTTGCATATGCTCTCCGCCGAATGACTGATGTGTACTGATCTATGCACACACAAGCTGCCTCGCTCAGCTGAAAGAGGTGAGGCATCTTTGCTTGATCATATATTCATCTTAGTATGTTCGATTTCAGATATTTTAATACTGATTGATAGGTGTTTTCAAGTCCTGTTAGCATGCCAAGTTTGAGCTTCGTCAGGACATTAATGAAGGAGATATTAACTTGCAAAGTTTACTTTCCTTTACAGCTAATCTCCGCAGACTGACTGAAGTGTACTGGTCTATGCACGAACAAGCTCCCTCGCTCAGCTGACAGAGGTGAGCCATCTTTGCTTGATCATATATTCATCTTAGTATGTCCGATTTCAGACTTTTTAATACTGAACAATAGGTTTTTTCAAGGCCTGTTAGCTAGCCAAGTTTTAGCTTTGTCAAGAGAATAATGATTGAGATATTAACTTGCAAAGTGTATTTTTCTTTGCATATGCTCTCCGCCGACTGACTGTTGTGTACTGCTGTATGCACACACAAGCTGCCTAGCTGACAGAGGTTGGTTCTCTTTGCTTGATCATATATTCAGCTTAGTATGTCCGATTTCAGATTTTTTAATACTGAACAATAGGTTTTTTCAAGGCCTGTTAGCTAGCCAAGTTTAAGCTGTGTCAAGAGAATAATGAATGAGATATTAACTTGCAAAGTTAATTTTTTTTTGCATATGCTCTCCGCCGACTGACTGTTGTGTACTGCTGTATGCACACACAAGCTGCCTAGCTGACAGAGGTTGGTTCTCTTTGCTTGATCATATATTCATCTTAGTATGTTTGATTTCAGATTTTTTCATACTGATTGATAGGTTTTTTCATGGCCTGTTAGCATGCCAAGTTTTAGCTTCGTCAGGATATTAATGAAGGAGATATTAACTTGCAAAGTTTACTTTCCTTTACAGCTAATCTCCGCAGACTGACTGATGTGTACTGATCTATGCACACACAAGCTGCCTCGCTCAGCTGACAGAGGTGAGGCATCTTTGCTTGACCATATATTCATCTTAGTATGTCCGATTTCAGACTTTTTAATACTGAACAATAGGTTTTTTCAAGGCCTGTTAGCTAGCCAAGTTTTAGCTTTGTCAAGAGAATAATGAATGAGATATTAACTTGCAAAGTGTATTTTTCTTTGCATATGCACTCCGCCGACTGACTGATGTGTATTGCTGTATACACACACAAGCTGCCTAGCTGACAGAGGTTGGTTCTCTTTGCTTGATCATATATTCATCTTAGTATGTTTGATTTCAGATTTTTTCATACTGATTGATAGGTTTTTTCATGGCCTGTTAGCATGCCAAGTTTTAGCTTCGTCAGGATATTAATGAAGGAGATATTAACTTGCAAAGTTTACTTTCCTTTACAGCTAATCTCCGCAGACTGACTGATGTGTACAGATCTATGCACACACAAGCTGCCTCGCTCAGCTGACAGAGGTGAGGCATCTTTGCTTGATCATATATTCATCTTAGTATGTCCGATTTCATATTTTTTAATACTGAGAAATAGGTTATTTCAAGGCCTGTTAGCTAGCCAAGTTTAAGCTTTGTCAAGAGAATAATGAAGGAGATATTAACTTGCAAAGTGTATTTTTCTTTGCATATGCTCTCCGCCGACTGACTGTTGTGTACTGCTGTATGCACACACAAGCTGCCTAGCTGACAGAGGTTGGTTCTCTTTGCGTGATCATATATTCATCTTAATATGTCCGATTTCAGATGTTGTCATACTGATTGATAGGTTTTTTCATGGCCTGTTAGCATGCAAAGTTTGAGCTTCGTCAGGACATTAATGAAGGAGATATTAACTTGCAAAGTTTACTTTCCTTTACAGCTAATCTCCGCAGACTGACTGATGTGTACTGGTCTATGCACACACAAGCTCCCTTGCTCAGCTGACAGAGGTGAGCCATCTTTGCTTGATCATATATTCATCTTAGTATGTCCGATTTCATATTTTTTAATACTGAGAAATAGGTTTTTTCAAGGCCTGTTAGCATGCCAAGTATTAGCTTCGTCAGGATATTAATGAAGGAGATATTAACTTGCAAAGTTTACTTTCCTTTACAGCTAATCTCCGCAGACTGACTGATGTGTACTGGTCTATGCACACACGCTCCCTTGATCAGCTGACAGAGGTGAGCCATCTTTGCTTGATCATATATTCATCTTAGTATGTCCGACTTCAGATTTTTTAATACTGAACAATAGGTTTTTTCGAGGCCTGTTAGCTAGCCAAGTTTAAGCTTTGTCAAGAGAATAATGAATGAGATATTAACTTGCAAAGTTTACTTTCCTTTACAGCTAATCTCCGCAGACTGACTGATGTGTACTGATCTATGCACACACAAGCTCCCTCGCTCAGCTGACAGAGGTGAGCCATCTTTGCTTGATCATATATTCATCTTAGTATGTCCGATTTCAGACTTTTTAATACTGAACAATAGGTTTTTTCAAGGCCTGTTAGCTAGCCAAGTTTTAGCTTTGTCAAGAGAATAATGAATGAGATATTAACTTGCAAAGTGTATTTTTCTTTGCAGATGCTCTCAGCCGACTGACTGATGTGTACTGCTGTATGCACACACAAGCTGCCTAGCTGACAGAGGTTGGTTCTCTTTGCTTGATCATATATTCATCTTAGTATGTCCGATTTCAGATTTTTTCATACTGATTGATAGGTTTTTTCATGGCCTGTTAGCATGCCAAGTTTTAGCTTCGTCAGTTTATTAATGAAGGAGATATTAACTTGCAAAGTTTACTTTCCTTTACAGCTAATCTCCGCAGACTGACTGATGTGTACTGATCTATGCACACACAAGCTCCCTCGCTCAGCTGACAGAGGTGAGCCATCTTTGCTTGATCATATATTCATCTTAGTATGTCCGATTTCAGACTTTTTAATACTGAACAATAGGTTTTTTCAAGGCCTGTTAGCTAGCCAAGTTTTAGCTTTGTCAAGAGAATAATGAATGAGATATTAACTTGCAAAGTGTATTTTTCTTTGCATATGCTCTCCGCCGACTGACTGTTGTGTACTCCTGTATGCACACACAAGCTGCCTAGCTGACAGAGGTTGGTTCTCTTTGCTTGATCATATATTCAGCTTAGTATGTCCGATTTCAGATTTTTTCATACTGATTGATAGGTTTTTTCATGGCCTGTTAGCATGCCAAGTTTTAGCTTCGTCAGGATATTAATGAAGGAGATATTAACTTGCAAAGTTTACTTTCCTTTACAGCTAATCTCCGCAGACTGACGGATGTGTACTGGTCTATGCACACACAAGCTGCCTCGCTCAGCTGACAGAGGTGAGGCATCTTTGCTTGATCATATATTCATCTTAGTATGTCCAATTTCATATTTTTTAATACTGAGAAATAGGTTTTTTCAAGGCCTGTCAGCAAGCCAAGTTTTAGCTTTGTCAAGATAATAATGAATGAGATATTAACTTGCAAAGTGTATTTTTCTTTGCAGATGCTCTCAGCCGACTGACTGATGTTTACTGCTGTATGCACACACAAGCTGCCTCGCTCAGCTGACAGAGGTGACGCATCTTTGCTTGATAATATATTCATCTTAGTATGTTCGATTTCAGATTTTTTAATACTGATTGATAGGTGTTTTCAAGGCCTGTTAGCATGCCAAGTTTGAGCTTCGTCAGGACAATAATGAAGGAGATATTAACTTGCAAAGTTTACTTTCCTTTACAGCTAATCTCCGCAGACTGACTGAAGTGTACTGATCTATGCACAAAGAAGCTCCCTCGCTCAGCTGACAGAGGTGAGCCATCTTTGCTTGATCATATATTCATCTTAGTATGTCCGATTTCAGACTTTTTAATACTGAACAATAGGTTTTTTCAAGGCCTGTTAGCTAGCCAAGTTTTAGCTTTGTCAAGAGAATAATGAATGAGATATTAACTTGCAAAGTGTATTTTTCTTTGCATATGCTCTCCGCCGACTGACTGATGTGTACTGCTGTTTGCACACACAAGCTGCCTCGCTCAGCTGACAGAGGTGAGGCATCTTTGCTTGATCATATATTCATCTTAGTATGTCCGATTTCAGATTTTTTTCATACTGATTGATAGGTTTTTTCAAGGCCTGTTAGCATGCCAAGTTTGAGCTTCGTCAGGACATTAATGAAGGAGATATTAACTTGGAAAGTTTACTTTCCTTTACAGCTAATCTCCGCAGACTGACTGAAGTGTACTGGTCTATGGACACACAAGCTCCCTCGCTCAGCTGACAGAGGTGAGCCATCTTTGCTTGATCATATATTCATCTTAGTATGTCCGATTTCAGATTTTTTAATACTGAACAATAGGTTTTTTCAAGGCCTGTTAGCTAGCCAAGTTTAAGCTTTGTCAAGAGAATAATGAAGGAGATATTAACTTGCAAAGTGTATTTTTTTTGCATATGCTCTTCGCCGACTGACTGTTGTGTACTGCTGTATGCACACATAAGCTGCCTAGCTGACAGAGGTTGGTTCTCTTTGCTTGATAATATATTTATCTTAGTATGTTTGATTTCAGATTTTTTAATACTGATTGATAGGTTTTTTCAAGGCCTGTTAGCATGCTAAATTTGAGCTTCGTCAGGACATTAATGAAGGAGATATTAACTTGCAAAGTTTACTTTCCTTTACAGCTTATCTCCGCAGACTGAAGTGTACTGGTCAGTGGACACACAAGCTCCCTCGCTCAGCTGACAGAGGTGAGCCATCTTAGCATGATCATATATTTATCTTAGTATGTCCGATTTCAGATTTTTTAATACTGAACAATAGGTTTTTTCAAGGCCTGTTAGCTAGCAAAGTTTTAGCTTTGTCAAGAGAATAATGAATGAGATATTAACTTGCAAAGTGTATTTTTCTTTGCATATGCACTCCGCCGACTGACTGATGTGTATTGCTGTATACACACACAAGCTGCCTAGCTGACAGAGGTTGGTTCTCTTTGCTTGATCATATAATCATCTTAGTATGTTCGATTTCAGATTTTTTCATACTGATTGATAGGTTTTTTCATGGCCTGTTAGCATGCCAAGTTTTAGCTTCGTCAGGATATTAATGAAGGAGATATTAACTTGCAATGTTTACTTTTCTTTACAGCTAATCTCCGCAGACTGACGGATGTGTACTGGTCTATGCACAAACAAGCTGCCTCGCTCAGCTGACAGAGGTGAGGCATCTTTGCTTGATCATATATTCAGCTTAGTATATCCGATTTCAGATTTTTAAATACTGATTGATAGGTTTTTTCAAGGCCTGTCAGCAAGCCAAGTTTTAGCTTCGTCAGGATATTAATGAAGGAGATATTAACTTGCAAAGTTTACTTTCCTTTACAGCTGATCTCCGCAGACTGACTGATGTGTACTGATCTATGCACACACAAGCTGCCTCGGTCAGCTGACAGAGGTGAGGCATCTTTGCTTGATCATATATTCATCTTAGTATGTCCGATTTCATATTTTTTAATACTGAAAAATATGTTTTTTCAAGGCCTGTCAGCAAGCCAAGTTTTAGCTTTGTCAAGATAATAATGAATGAGATATTAACTTGGAAAGTGTATTTTTCTTTGCATATGCTCTCCGCCGAATGACTGATGTGTACTGATCTATGCACACACAAGCTGCCTCGCTCAGCTGAAAGAGGTGAGGCATCTTTGCTTGATCATATATTCATCTTAGTATGTTCGATTTCAGATATTTTAATACTGATTGATAGGTGTTTTCAAGTCCTGTTAGCATGCCAAGTTTGAGCTTCGTCAGGACATTAATGAAGGAGATATTAACTTGCAAAGTTTACTTTCCTTTACAGCTAATCTCCGCAGACTGACTGAAGTGTACTGGTCTATGCACGAACAAGCTCCCTCGCTCAGCTGACAGAGGTGAGCCATCTTTGCTTGATCATATATTCATCTTAGTATGTCCGATTTCAGACTTTTTAATACTGAACAATAGGTTTTTTCAAGGCCTGTTAGCTAGCCAAGTTTTAGCTTTGTCAAGAGAATAATGATTGAGATATTAACTTGCAAAGTGTATTTTTCTTTGCATATGCTCTCCGCCGACTGACTGTTGTGTACTGCTGTATGCACACACAAGCTGCCTAGCTGACAGAGGTTGGTTCTCTTTGCTTGATCATATATTCAGCTTAGTATGTCCGATTTCAGATTTTTTAATACTGAACAATAGGTTTTTTCAAGGCCTGTTAGCTAGCCAAGTTTAAGCTGTGTCAAGAGAATAATGAATGAGATATTAACTTGCAAAGTTAATTTTTTTTTGCATATGCTCTCCGCCGACTGACTGTTGTGTACTGCTGTATGCACACACAAGCTGCCTAGCTGACAGAGGTTGGTTCTCTTTGCTTGATCATATATTCATCTTAGTATGTTTGATTTCAGATTTTTTCATACTGATTGATAGGTTTTTTCATGGCCTGTTAGCATGCCAAGTTTTAGCTTCGTCAGGATATTAATGAAGGAGATATTAACTTGCAAAGTTTACTTTCCTTTACAGCTAATCTCCGCAGACTGACTGATGTGTACTGATCTATGCACACACAAGCTGCCTCGCTCAGCTGACAGAGGTGAGGCATCTTTGCTTGACCATATATTCATCTTAGTATGTCCGATTTCAGACTTTTTAATACTGAACAATAGGTTTTTTCAAGGCCTGTTAGCTAGCCAAGTTTTAGCTTTGTCAAGAGAATAATGAATGAGATATTAACTTGCAAAGTGTATTTTTCTTTGCATATGCACTCCGCCGACTGACTGATGTGTATTGCTGTATACACACACAAGCTGCCTAGCTGACAGAGGTTGGTTCTCTTTGCTTGATCATATATTCATCTTAGTATGTTTGATTTCAGATTTTTTCATACTGATTGATAGGTTTTTTCATGGCCTGTTAGCATGCCAAGTTTTAGCTTCGTCAGGATATTAATGAAGGAGATATTAACTTGCAAAGTTTACTTTCCTTTACAGCTAATCTCCGCAGACTGACTGATGTGTACAGATCTATGCACACACAAGCTGCCTCGCTCAGCTGACAGAGGTGAGGCATCTTTGCTTGATCATATATTCATCTTAGTATGTCCGATTTCATATT
The DNA here is from genome assembly GCA_949987565.1 of Luidia sarsii. Taxonomy (NCBI): domain Eukaryota; kingdom Metazoa; phylum Echinodermata; class Asteroidea; order Paxillosida; family Luidiidae; genus Luidia; species Luidia sarsii. The sequence continues at coordinate 5,242,048 of OX465108.1, read as the reverse complement.
TTTTAATACTGAGAAATAGGTTATTTCAAGGCCTGTTAGCTAGCCAAGTTTAAGCTTTGTCAAGAGAATAATGAAGGAGATATTAACTTGCAAAGTGTATTTTTCTTTGCATATGCTCTCCGCCGACTGACTGTTGTGTACTGCTGTATGCACACACAAGCTGCCTAGCTGACAGAGGTTGGTTCTCTTTGCGTGATCATATATTCATCTTAATATGTCCGATTTCAGATGTTGTCATACTGATTGATAGGTTTTTTCATGGCCTGTTAGCATGCAAAGTTTGAGCTTCGTCAGGACATTAATGAAGGAGATATTAACTTGCAAAGTTTACTTTCCTTTACAGCTAATCTCCGCAGACTGACTGATGTGTACTGGTCTATGCACACACAAGCTGCCTCTCTCAGCTGACAGAGGTGAGGCATCTTTGCTTGATCATATATTCATCTTAGTATGTCCGATTTCAGATTTTTTAATACTGAACAATAGGTTTTTTCAAGCCCTGTTAGCTAGCCAAGTTTAAGCTTTGTCAAGAGAATAATGAATGAGATATTAACTTGGAAAGTTTATTTTTTTTGCATATGCTCTCCGCCGACTGACTGTTGTGTACTGCTGTATGCACACACAAGCTGCCTAGCTGACAGAGGTTGGTTCTCTTTGCTTGATCATATATTCATCTTAGTATGTCCGATTTCAGATTTTTTCATACTGATTGATAGGTTTTTTCATGGCCTGTTAGCATGCCAAGTTTTAGCTTCGTCAGTTTATTAATGAAGGAGATATTAACTTGCAAAGTTTACTTTCCTTTACAGCTAATCTCCGCAGACTGACGGATGTGTACTGGTCTATGCACACACAAGCTGCCTCGCTCAGCTGACAGAGGTGAGGCATCTTTGCTTGATCATATATTCATCTTAGTATGTCCAATTTCATATTTTTTAATACTGAGAAATAGGTTTTTTCAAGGCCTGTCAGCAAGCCAAGTTTTAGCTTTGTCAAGATAATAATGAATGAGATATTAACTTGCAAAGTGTATTTTTCTTTGCAGATGCTCTCAGCCGACTGACTGATGTGTACTGCTGTATGCACACACAAGCTGCCTCGCTCAGCTGACAGAGGTGACGCATCTTTGCTTGATAATATATTCATCTTAGTATGTTCGATTTCAGATTTTTTAATACTGATTGATAGGTGTTTTCAAGGCCTGTTAGCATGCCAAGTTTGAGCTTCGTCAGGACAATAATGAAGGAGATATTAACTTGCAAAGTTTACTTTCCTTTACAGCTAATCTCCGCAGACTGACTGAAGTGTACTGATGTATGCACAAACAAGCTCCCTCGCTCAGCTGACAGAGGTGAGCCATCTTTGCTTGATCATATATTCATCTTAGTATGTCCGATTTAAGACTTTTTAATACTGAACAATAGGTTTTTTCAAGGCCTGTTAGCTAGCCAAGTTTTAGCTTTGTCAAGAGAATAATGAATGAGATATTAACTTGCAAAGTGTATTTTTCTTTGCATATGCTCTCCGCCAACTGACTGTTGTGTACTGCTGTATGCACACAAGCTGCCTAGCTGACAGAGGTTGGTTCTCTTTGCTTGATCATATATTCAGCTTAGTATGTCCGATTTCAGATTTTTAAATACTGATTGATAGGTTTTTTCAAGGCCTGTTAGCATGCCAAGTTTGAGCTTCGTCAGGACATTAATGAAGGAGATATTAACTTGCAAAGTTTACTTTCCTTTACAGCTAATCTCCGCAGACTGACGGATGTGTACTGGTCTATGCACAAACAAGCTCCCTCGCTCAGCTGACAGAGGTGAGCCATCTTTGCTTGATCATATATTCATCTTAGTATGTCCGATTTCAGATTTTTTAATACTGAACAATAGGTTTATTCAAGGCCTGTTAGCTAGCCAAGTTTGAGCTTTGTCAAGAGAATAATGAATGAGATATTAACTTGCAAAGTTTACTTTCCTTTACAGCTAATCTCCGCAGACTGACTGATGTGTACTGGTCTATGCACACACAAGCTGCCTCGCTCAGCTGACAGAGGTGAGGCATCTTTGCTTGATCATATATTCATCTTAATATGTCCGATTTCAGATTTTTTAATACTGAACAATAGGTTTTTTCAAGGCCTGTTAGCTAGTCAAGTTTAAGCGTTGTCAAGAGAATAATGAAGGAGATATTAACTTGCAAAGTGTATTTTTCTTTGCATATGCTCTCCGCCGACTGACTGTTGTGTACTCCTGTATGCACACACAAGCTGCCTAGCTGACAGAGGTTGGTTCTCTTTGCTTGATCATATATTCAGCTTAGTATATCCGATTTCAGATTTTTAAATACTGATTGATAGGTTTTTTCAAGGCCTGTTAGCATGCCAAGTTTGAGCTTCGTCAGGACATTAATGAAGGAGATATTAACTTGCAAAGTTTACTTTCCTTTACAGCTAATCTCCGCAGACTGACGGATGTGTACTGGTCTATGCACACACAAGCTGCCTCGCTCAGCTGACAGAGGTGAGGCATCTTTGCTTAATCATATATTCATCTTAGTATGTCCAATTTCATATTTTTTAATACTGAGAAATAGGTTTTTTCAAGGCCTGTCAGCAAGCCAAGTTTTAGCTTTGTCAAGATAATAATGAATGAGATATTAACTTGCAAAGTGTATTTTTCTTTGCAGATGCTCTCAGCCGACTGACTGATGTTTACTGCTGTATGCACACACAAGCTGCCTCGCTCAGCTGACAGAGGTGACGCATCTTTGCTTGATAATATATTCATCTTAGTATGTTCGATTTCAGATTTTTTAATACTGATTGATAGGTGTTTTCAAGGCCTGTTAGCATGCCAAGTTTGAGCTTCGTCAGGACAATAATGAAGGAGATATTAACTTGCAAAGTTTACTTTCCTTTACAGCTAATCTCCGCAGACTGACTGAAGTGTACTGATCTATGCACAAAGAAGCTGCGTCGCTCAGCTGAGAGAGGTGAGGCATCTTTGCTTGATCATATATTCATCTTAGTATGTCCGATTTCAGATTTTTTAATTCTGAACAATAGGTTTTTTCAAGGCCTGTTAGCTAGCCAAGTTTAAGCTTTGTCAAGAGAATAATGAAGGAGATATTAACTTGCAAAGTTTACTTTCCTTTACAGCTAGTCTCCGCAGACTGACTGATGTGTACTGATCTATGCACACACAAGCTCCCTCGCTCAGCTGACAGAGGTGAGCCATCTTTGCTTGATCATATATTCATCTTAGTATGTCCGATTTCAGACTTTTTAATACTGAACAATAGGTTTTTTCAAGGCCTGTTAGCTAGCCAAGTTTTAGCTTTGTCAAGAGAATAATGAATGAGATATTAACTTGCAAAGTGTATTTTTCTTTGCATATGCTCTCCGCCGACTGACTGTTGTGTACTCCTGTATGCACACACAAGCTGCCTAGCTGACAGAGGTTGGTTCTCTTTGCTTGATCATATATTCAGCTTAGTATGTCCGATTTCAGATTTTTTCATACTGATTGATAGGTTTTTTCATGGCCTGTTAGCATGCCAAGTTTTAGCTTCGTCAGGATATTAATGAAGGAGATATTAACTTGCAAAGTTTACTTTCCTTTACAGCTAATCTCCGCAGACTGACGGATGTGTACTGGTCTATGCACACACAAGCTGCCTCGCTCAGCTGACAGAGGTGAGGCATCTTTGCTTGATCATATATTCATCTTAGTATGTCCAATTTCATATTTTTTAATACTGAGAAATAGGTTTTTTCAAGGCCTGTCAGCAAGCCAAGTTTTAGCTTTGTCAAGATAATAATGAATGAGATATTAACTTGCAAAGTGTATTTTTCTTTGCAGATGCTCTCAGCCGACTGACTGATGTTTACTGCTGTATGCACACACAAGCTGCCTCGCTCAGCTGACAGAGGTGACGCATCTTTGCTTGATAATATATTCATCTTAGTATGTTCGATTTCAGATTTTTTAATACTGATTGATAGGTGTTTTCAAGGCCTGTTAGCATGCCAAGTTTGAGCTTCGTCAGGATATTAATGAAGGAGATATTAACTTGCAAAGTTTACTTTCCTTTACAGCTAATCTCCGCAGACTGACTGATGTGTACTGATCTATGCACACACAAGCTGCCTCGCTCAGCTGACAGAGGTGAGGCATCTTTGCTTGATCATATATTCATCTTAGTATGTCCGATTTCATATTTTTTAATACTGAGAAATAGGTTTTTTCAAGGCCTGTTAGCATGCCAAGTTTTAGCTTCGTCAGGATATTAATGAAGGAGATATTAACTTGCAAAGTTTACTTTCCTTTACAGCTAATCTCCGCAGACTGACTGATGTGTACTGGTCTATGCACACACAAGCTCCCTTGCTCAGCTGACAGAGGTGAGCCATCTTTGCTTGATCATATATTCATCTTAGTATGTCCGATTTCATATTTTTTAATACTGAACAATAGGTCTTTTCAAGGCCTGTTAGCTAGCCAAGTTTAAGCTTTGTCAAGAGAATAATGAATGAGATATTAACTTGGAAAGTTTATTTTTTTTGCATATGCTCTCCGCCGACTGACTGTTGTGTACTGCTGTATGCACACACAAGCTGCCTAGCTGACAGAGGTTGGTTCTCTTTGCTTGATCATATATTCATCTTAGTATGTCCGATTTCAGATTTTTTCATACTGATTGATAGGTTTTTTCATGGCCTGTTAGCATGCCAAGTTTTAGCTTCGTCAGTTTATTAATGAAGGAGATATTAACTTGCAAAGTTTACTTTCCTTTACAGCTAATCTCCGCAGACTGACGGATGTGTACTGGTCTATGCACACACAAGCTGCCTCGCTCAGCTGACAGAGGTGAGGCATCTTTGCTTGATCATATATTCATCTTAGTATGTCCAATTTCATATTTTTTAATACTGAGAAAAAGGTTTTTTCAAGGCCTGTCAGCAAGCCAAGTTTTAGCTTTGTCAAGATAATAATGAATGAGATATTAACTTGCAAAGTTTACTTTCCTTTACAGCTAATCTCCGCAGACTGACGGATGTGTACTGGTCTATGCACACACAAGCTGCCTCGCTCAGCTGACAGAGGTGCGGCATCTTTGCTTGATCATATATTCATCTTAGTATGTCCGATTTCAGATTTGTTAATACTGATTGATAGGTGTTTTCAAGGCCTGTTAGCATGCCAAGTTTGAGCTTCGTCAGGACAATAATGAAGGAGATATTAACTTGCAAAGTTTACTTTCCTTTACAGCTAATCTCCGCAGACTGACTGAAGTGTACTGATGTATGCACAAACAAGCTCCCTCGCTCAGCTGACAGAGGTGAGCCATCTTTGCTTGATCATATATTCATCTTAGTATGTCCGATTTCAGACTTTTTAATACTGAACAATAGGTTTTTTCAAGGCCTGTTAGCTAGCCAAGTTTTAGCTTTGTCAAGAGAATAATGAATGAGATATTAACTTGCAAAGTGTATTTTTCTTTGCATATGCTCTCCGCCAACTGACTGTTGTGTACTGCTGTATGCACACAAGCTGCCTAGCTGACAGAGGTTGGTTCTCTTTGCTTGATCATATATTCAGCTTAGTATATCCGATTTCAGATTTTTAAATACTGATTGATAGGTTTTTTCAAGGCCTGTTAGCATGCCAAGTTTGAGCTTCGTCAGGACATTAATGAAGGAGATATTAACTTGCAAAGTTTACTTTCCTTTACAGCTAATCTCCGCAGACTGACGGATGTGTACTGGTCTATGCACAAACAAGCTCCCTCGCTCAGCTGACAGAGGTGAGCCATCTTTGCTTGATCATATATTCATCTTAGTATGTCCGATTTCAGATTTTTTAATACTGAACAATAGGTTTATTCAAGGCCTGTTAGCTAGCCAAGTTTGAGCTTTGTCAAGAGAATAATGAATGAGATATTAACTTGCAAAGTTTACTTTCCTTTACAGCTAATCTCCGCAGACTGACTGATGTGTACTGGTCTATGCACACACAAGCTGCCTCGCTCAGCTGACAGAGGTGAGGCATCTTTGCTTGATCATATATTCATCTTAATATGTCCGATTTCAGATTTTTTAATACTGAACAATAGGTTTTTTCAAGGCCTGTTAGCTAGTCAAGTTTAAGCTTTGTCAAGAGAATAATGAAGGAGATATTAACTTGCAAAGTGTATTTTTTTTGCATATGCTCTCCGCCGACTGACTGTTGTGTACTGCTGTATGCACACACAAGCTGCCTAGCTGACAGAGGTTGGTTCTCTTTGCTTGATCATATATTCATCTTAGTATGTCCGATTTCAGATTTTTTCATACTGATTGATAGGTTTTTTCATGGCCTGTTAGCATGCCAAGTTTTAGCTTCGTCAGTTTATTAATGAAGGAGATATTAACTTGCAAAGTTTACTTTCCTTTACAGCTAATCTCCGCAGACTGACTGATGTGTACTGATCTATGCACACACAAGCTCCCTCGCTCAGCTGACAGAGGTGAGCCATCTTTGCTTGATCATATATTCATCTTAGTATGTCCGATTTCAGACTTTTTAATACTGAACAATAGGTTTTTTCAAGGCCTGTTAGCTAGCCAAGTTTTAGCTTTGTCAAGAGAATAATGAATGAGATATTAACTTGCAAAGTGTATTTTTCTTTGCATATGCTCTCCGCCGACTGACTGTTGTGTACTCCTGTATGCACACACAAGCTGCCTAGCTGACAGAGGTTGGTTCTCTTTGCTTGATCATATATTCAGCTTAGTATGTCCGATTTCAGATTTTTTCATACTGATTGATAGGTTTTTTCATGGCCTGTTAGCATGCCAAGTTTTAGCTTCGTCAGGATATTAATGAAGGAGATATTAACTTGCAAAGTTTACTTTCCTTTACAGCTAATCTCCGCAGACTGACGGATGTGTACTGGTCTATGCACACACAAGCTGCCTCGCTCAGCTGACAGAGGTGAGGCATCTTTGCTTGATCATATATTCATCTTAGTATGTCCAATTTCATATTTTTTAATACTGAGAAATAGGTTTTTTCAAGGCCTGTCAGCAAGCCAAGTTTTAGCTTTGTCAAGATAATAATGAATGAGATATTAACTTGCAAAGTGTATTTTTCTTTGCAGATGCTCTCAGCCGACTGACTGATGTTTACTGCTGTATGCACACACAAGCTGCCTCGCTCAGCTGACAGAGGTGACGCATCTTTGCTTGATAATATATTCATCTTAGTATGTTCGATTTCAGATTTTTTAATACTGATTGATAGGTGTTTTCAAGGCCTGTTAGCATGCCAAGTTTGAGCTTCGTCAGGATATTAATGAAGGAGATATTAACTTGCAAAGTTTACTTTCCTTTACAGCTAATCTCCGCAGACTGACTGATGTGTACTGATCTATGCACACACAAGCTGCCTCGCTCAGCTGACAGAGGTGAGGCATCTTTGCTTGATCATATATTCATCTTAGTATGTCCGATTTCATATTTTTTAATACTGAGAAATAGGTTTTTTCAAGGCCTGTTAGCATGCCAAGTTTTAGCTTCGTCAGGATATTAATGAAGGAGATATTAACTTGCAAAGTTTACTTTCCTTTACAGCTAATCTCCGCAGACTGACTGATGTGTACTGGTCTATGCACACACAAGCTCCCTTGCTCAGCTGACAGAGGTGAGCCATCTTTGCTTGATCATATATTCATCTTAGTATGTCCGATTTCATATTTTTTAATACTGAACAATAGGTCTTTTCAAGGCCTGTTAGCTAGCCAAGTTTAAGCTTTGTCAAGAGAATAATGAATGAGATATTAACTTGGAAAGTTTATTTTTTTTGCATATGCTCTCCGCCGACTGACTGTTGTGTACTGCTGTATGCACACACAAGCTGCCTAGCTGACAGAGGTTGGTTCTCTTTGCTTGATCATATATTCATCTTAGTATGTCCGATTTCAGATTTTTTCATACTGATTGATAGGTTTTTTCATGGCCTGTTAGCATGCCAAGTTTTAGCTTCGTCAGTTTATTAATGAAGGAGATATTAACTTGCAAAGTTTACTTTCCTTTACAGCTAATCTCCGCAGACTGACGGATGTGTACTGGTCTATGCACACACAAGCTGCCTCGCTCAGCTGACAGAGGTGAGGCATCTTTGCTTGATCATATATTCATCTTAGTATGTCCAATTTCATATTTTTTAATACTGAGAAAAAGGTTTTTTCAAGGCCTGTCAGCAAGCCAAGTTTTAGCTTTGTCAAGATAATAATGAATGAGATATTAACTTGCAAAGTGTATTTTTCTTTGCAGATGCTCTCAGCCGACTGACTGATGTGTACTGCTGTATGCACACACAAGCTGCCTCGCTCAGCTGACAGAGGTGACGCATCTTTGCTTGATAATATATTCATCTTAGTATGTTCGATTTCAGATTTGTTAATACTGATTGATAGGTGTTTTCAAGGCCTGTTAGCATGCCAAGTTTGAGCTTCGTCAGGACAATAATGAAGGAGATATTAACTTGCAAAGTTTACTTTCCTTTACAGCTAATCTCCGCAGACTGACTGAAGTGTACTGATGTATGCACAAACAAGCTCCCTCGCTCAGCTGACAGAGGTGAGCCATCTTTGCTTGATCATATATTCATCTTAGTATGTCCGATTTCAGACTTTTTAATTCTGAACAATAGGTTTTTTCAAGGCCTGTTAGCTAGCCAAGTTTAAGCTTTGTCAAGAGAATAATGAAGGAGATATTAACTTGCAAAGTTTACTTTCCTTTACAGCTAGTCTCCGCAGACTGACTGATGTGTACTGATCTATGCACACACAAGCTCCCTCGCTCAGCTGACAGAGGTGAGCCATCTTTGCTTGATCATATATTCATCTTAGTATGTCCGATTTCAGACTTTTTAATACTGAACAATAGGTTTTTTCAAGGCCTGTTAGCTAGCCAAGTTTTAGCTTTGTCAAGAGAATAATGAATGAGATATTAACTTGCAAAGTGTATTTTTCTTTGCATATGCTCTCCGCCGACTGACTGTTGTGTACTCCTGTATGCACACACAAGCTGCCTAGCTGACAGAGGTTGGTTCTCTTTGCTTGATCATATATTCAGCTTAGTATGTCCGATTTCAGATTTTTTCATACTGATTGATAGGTTTTTTCATGGCCTGTTAGCATGCCAAGTTTTAGCTTCGTCAGGATATTAATGAAGGAGATATTAACTTGCAAAGTTTACTTTCCTTTACAGCTAATCTCCGCAGACTGACGGATGTGTACTGGTCTATGCACACACAAGCTGCCTCGCTCAGCTGACAGAGGTGAGGCATCTTTGCTTGATCATATATTCATCTTAGTATGTCCAATTTCATATTTTTTAATACTGAGAAATAGGTTTTTTCAAGGCCTGTCAGCAAGCCAAGTTTTAGCTTTGTCAAGATAATAATGAATGAGATATTAACTTGCAAAGTGTATTTTTCTTTGCAGATGCTCTCAGCCGACTGACTGATGTTTACTGCTGTATGCACACACAAGCTGCCTCGCTCAGCTGACAGAGGTGACGCATCTTTGCTTGATAATATATTCATCTTAGTATGTTCGATTTCAGATTTTTTAATACTGATTGATAGGTGTTTTCAAGGCCTGTTAGCATGCCAAGTTTGAGCTTCGTCAGGATATTAATGAAGGAGATATTAACTTGCAAAGTTTACTTTCCTTTACAGCTAATCTCCGCAGACTGACTGATGTGTACTGATCTATGCACACACAAGCTGCCTCGCTCAGCTGACAGAGGTGAGGCATCTTTGCTTGATCATATATTCATCTTAGTATGTCCGATTTCATATTTTTTAATACTGAGAAATAGGTTTTGTCAAGGCCTGTTAGCATGCCAAGTTTTAGCTTCGTCAGGATATTAATGAAGGAGATATTAACTTGCAAAGTTTACTTTCCTTTACAGCTAATCTCCGCAGACTGACTGATGTGTACTGGTCTATGCACACACAAGCTCCCTTGCTCAGCTGACAGAGGTGAGCCATCTTTGCTTGATCATATATTCATCTTAGTATGTCCGATTTCATATTTTTTAATACTGAACAATAGGTCTTTTCAAGGCCTGTTAGCTAGCCAAGTTTAAGCTTTGTCAAGAGAATAATGAATGAGATATTAACTTGGAAAGTTTATTTTTTTTGCATATGCTCTCCGCCGACTGACTGTTGTGTACTGCTGTATGCACACACAAGCTGCCTAGCTGACAGAGGTTGGTTCTCTTTGCTTGATCATATATTCATCTTAGTATGTCCGATTTCAGATTTTTTCATACTGATTGATAGGTTTTTTCATGGCCTGTTAGCATGCCAAGTTTTAGCTTCGTCAGTTTATTAATGAAGGAGATATTAACTTGCAAAGTTTACTTTCCTTTACAGCTAATCTCCGCAGACTGACGGATGTGTACTGGTCTATGCACACACAAGCTGCCTCGCTCAGCTGACAGAGGTGAGGCATCTTTGCTTGATCATATATTCATCTTAGTATGTCCAATTTCATATTTTTTAATACTGAGAAAAAGGTTTTTTCAAGGCCTGTCAGCAAGCCAAGTTTTAGCTTTGTCAAGATAATAATGAATGAGATATTAACTTGCAAAGTGTATTTTTCTTTGCAGATGCTCTCAGCCGACTGACTGATGTGTACTGCTGTATGCACACACAAGCTGCCTCGCTCAGCTGACAGAGGTGACGCATCTTTGCTTGATAATATATTCATCTTAGTATGTTCGATTTCAGATTTGTTAATACTGATTGATAGGTGTTTTCAAGGCCTGTTAGCATGCCAAGTTTGAGCTTCGTCAGGACAATAATGAAGGAGATATTAACTTGCAAAGTTTACTTTCCTTTACAGCTAATCTCCGCAGACTGACTGAAGTGTACTGATGTATGCACAAACAAGCTCCCTCGCTCAGCTGACAGAGGTGAGCCATCTTTGCTTGATCATATATTCATCTTAGTATGTCCGATTTCAGACTTTTTAATACTGAACAATAGGTTTTTTCAAGGCCTGTTAGCTAGCCAAGTTTTAGCTTTGTCAAGAGAATAATGAATGAGATATTAACTTGCAAAGTGTATTTTTCTTTGCATATGCTCTCCGCCAACTGACTGTTGTGTACTGCTGTATGCACACAAGCTGCCTAGCTGACAGAGGTTGGTTCTCTTTGCTTGATCATATATTCAGCTTAGTATATCCGATTTCAGATTTTTAAATACTGATTGATAGGTTTTTTCAAGGCCTGTTAGCATGCCAAGTTTGAGCTTCGTCAGGACATTAATGAAGGAGATATTAACTTGCAAAGTTTACTTTCCTTTACAGCTAATCTCCGCAGACTGACGGATGTGTACTGGTCTATGCACAAACAAGCTCCCTCGCTCAGCTGACAGAGGTGAGCCATCTTTGCTTGATCATATATTCATCTTAGTATGTCCGATTTCAGATTTTTTAATACTGAACAATAGGTTTATTCAAGGCCTGTTAGCTAGCCAAGTTTGAGCTTTGTCAAGAGAATAATGAATGAGATATTAACTTGCAAAGTTTACTTTCCTTTACAGCTAATCTCCGCAGACTGACTGATGTGTACTGGTCTATGCACACACAAGCTGCCTCGCTCAGCTGACAGAGGTGAGGCATCTTTGCTTGATCATATATTCATCTTAATATGTCCGATTTCAGATTTTTTAATACTGAACAATAGGTTTTTTCAAGGCCTGTTAGCTAGTCAAGTTTAAGCTTTGTCAAGAGAATAATGAAGGAGATATTAACTTGCAAAGTGTATTTTTTTTGCATATGCTCTCCGCCGACTGACTGTTGTGTACTGCTGTATGCACACACAAGCTGCCTAGCTGACAGAGGTTGGTTCTCTTTGCTTGATCATATATTCATCTTAGTATGTCCGATTTCAGATTTTTTCATACTGATTGATAGGTTTTTTCATGGCCTGTTAGCATGCCAAGTTTTAGCTTCGTCAGTTTATTAATGAAGGAGATATTAACTTGCAAAGTTTACTTTCCTTTACAGCTAATCTCCGCAGACTGACTGATGTGTACTGATCTATGCACACACAAGCTCCCTCGCTCAGCTGACAGAGGTGAGCCATCTTTGCTTGATCATATATTCATCTTAGTATGTCCGATTTCAGACTTTTTAATACTGAACAATAGGTTTTTTCAAGGCCTGTTAGCTAGCCAAGTTTTAGCTTTGTCAAGAGAATAATGAATGAGATATTAACTTGCAAAGTGTATTTTTCTTTGCATATGCTCTCCGCCGACTGACTGTTGTGTACTCCTGTATGCACACACAAGCTGCCTAGCTGACAGAGGTTGGTTCTCTTTGCTTGATCATATATTCAGCTTAGTATGTCCGATTTCAGATTTTTTCATACTGATTGATAGGTTTTTTCATGGCCTGTTAGCATGCCAAGTTTTAGCTTCGTCAGGATATTAATGAAGGAGATATTAACTTGCAAAGTTTACTTTCCTTTACAGCTAATCTCCGCAGACTGACGGATGTGTACTGGTCTATGCACACACAAGCTGCCTCGCTCAGCTGACAGAGGTGAGGCATCTTTGCTTAATCATATATTCATCTTAGTATGTCCAATTTCATATTTTTTAATACTGAGAAATAGGTTTTTTCAAGGCCTGTCAGCAAGCCAAGTTTTAGCTTTGTCAAGATAATAATGAATGAGATATTAACTTGCAAAGTGTATTTTTCTTTGCAGATGCTCTCAGCCGACTGACTGATGTTTACTGCTGTATGCACACACAAGCTGCCTCGCTCAGCTGACAGAGGTGACGCATCTTTGCTTGATAATATATTCATCTTAGTATGTTCGATTTCAGATTTTTTAATACTGATTGATAGGTGTTTTCAAGGCCTGTTAGCATGCCAAGTTTGAGCTTCGTCAGGACAATAATGAAGGAGATATTAACTTGCAAAGTTTACTTTCCTTTACAGCTAATCTCCGCAGACTGACTGAAGTGTACTGATCTATGCACAAAGAAGCTGCGTCGCTCAGCTGAGAGAGGTGAGGCATCTTTGCTTGATCATATATTCATCTTAGTATGTCCGATTTCAGATTTTTTAATTCTGAACAATAGGTTTTTTCAAGGCCTGTTAGCTAGCCAAGTTTAAGCTTTGTCAAGAGAATAATGAAGGAGATATTAACTTGCAAAGTTTACTTTCCTTTACAGCTAGTCTCCGCAGACTGACTGATGTGTACTGATCTATGCACACACAAGCTCCCTCGCTCAGCTGACAGAGGTGAGCCATCTTTGCTTGATCATATATTCATCTTAGTATGTCCGATTTCAGACTTTTTAATACTGAACAATAGGTTTTTTCAAGGCCTGTTAGCTAGCCAAGTTTTAGCTTTGTCAAGAGAATAATGAATGAGATATTAACTTGCAAAGTGTATTTTTCTTTGCATATGCTCTCCGCCGACTGACTGTTGTGTACTCCTGTATGCACACACAAGCTGCCTAGCTGACAGAGGTTGGTTCTCTTTGCTTGATCATATATTCAGCTTAGTATGTCCGATTTCAGATTTTTTCATACTGATTGATAGGTTTTTTCATGGCCTGTTAGCATGCCAAGTTTTAGCTTCGTCAGGATATTAATGAAGGAGATATTAACTTGCAAAGTTTACTTTCCTTTACAGCTAATCTCCGCAGACTGACGGATGTGTACTGGTCTATGCACACACAAGCTGCCTCGCTCAGCTGACAGAGGTGAGGCATCTTTGCTTGATCATATATTCATCTTAGTATGTCCAATTTCATATTTTTTAATACTGAGAAATAGGTTTTTTCAAGGCCTGTCAGCAAGCCAAGTTTTAGCTTTGTCAAGATAATAATGAATGAGATATTAACTTGCAAAGTGTATTTTTCTTTGCATATGCTCTCCGCCGACTGACTGATGTTTACTGCTGTATGCACACACAAGCTGCCTCGCTCAGCTGACAGAGGTGACGCATCTTTGCTTGATAATATATTCATCTTAGTATGTTCGATTTCAGATTTTTTAATACTGATTGATAGGTGTTTTCAAGGCCTGTTAGCATGCCAAGTTTGAGCTTCGTCAGGATATTAATGAAGGAGATATTAACTTGCAAAGTTTACTTTCCTTTACAGCTAATCTCCGCAGACTGACTGATGTGTACTGATCTATGCACACACAAGCTGCCTCGCTCAGCTGACAGAGGTGAGGCATCTTTGCTTGATCATATATTCATCTTAGTATGTCCGATTTCATATTTTTTAATACTGAGAAATAGGTTTTTTCTAGGCCTGTTAGCATGCCAAGTTTTAGCTTCGTCAGGATATTAATGAAGGAGATATTAACTTGCAAAGTTTACTTTCCTTTACAGCTAATCTCCGCAGACTGACTGATGTGTACTGGTCTATGCACACACAAGCTCCCTTGCTCAGCTGACAGAGGTGAGCCATCTTTGCTTGATCATATATTCATCTTAGTATGTCCGATTTCATATTTTTTAATACTGAACAATAGGTCTTTTCAAGGCCTGTTAGCTAGCCAAGTTTTAGCTTTGTCAAGAGAATAATGAATGAGATATTTACTTGCAAAGTGTATTTTTCTTTGCATATGCTCTCCGCCGACTGACTGTTGTGTACTGCTGTATGCACACACAAGCTGCCTAGCTGACAGATGTTGGTTCTCTTTGCTTGATCATATATTCAGCTTAGTATGTCCGATTTCAGATTTTTTCATACTGATTGATAGGTTTTTTCATGGCCTGTTAGCATGCCAAGTTTTAGCTTCGTCAGGATATTAATGAAGGAGATTTTAACTTGCAAAGTTTACTTTCCTTTACAGCTAATCTCCGCAGACTGACGGATGTGTACTGGTCTATGCACACACAAGCTGCCTCGCTCAGCTGACAGAGGTGAGGCATCTTTGCTTAATCATATATTCATCTTAGTATGTCCAATTTCATATTTTTTAATACTGAGAAATAGGTTTTTTCAAGGCCTGTCAGCAAGCCAAGTTTTAGCTTTGTCAAGATAATAATGAATGAGATATTAACTTGCAAAGTGTATTTTTCTTTGCAGATGCTCTCAGCCGACTGACTGATGTTTACTGCTGTATGCACACACAAGCTGCCTCGCTCAGCTGACAGAGGTGACGCATCTTTGCTTGATAATATATTCATCTTAGTATGTTCGATTTCAGATTTTTTAATACTGATTGATAGGTGTTTTCAAGGCCTGTTAGCATGCCAAGTTTGAGCTTCGTCAGGACAATAATGAAGGAGATATTAACTTGCAAAGTTTACTTTCCTTTACAGCTAATCTCCGCAGACTGACTGAAGTGTACTGATCTATGCACAAAGAAGCTGCGTCGCTCAGCTGAGAGAGGTGAGGCATCTTTGCTTGATCATATATTCATCTTAGTATGTCCGATTTCAGATTTTTTAATTCTGAACAATAGGTTTTTTCAAGGCCTGTTAGCTAGCCAAGTTTAAGCTTTGTCAAGAGAATAATGAAGGAGATATTAACTTGCAAAGTTTACTTTCCTTTACAGCTAGTCTCCGCAGACTGACTGATGTGTACTGATCTATGCACACACAAGCTCCCTCGCTCAGCTGACAGAGGTGAGCCATCTTTGCTTGATCATATATTCATCTTAGTATGTCCGATTTCAGACTTTTTAATACTGAACAATAGGTTTTTTCAAGGCCTGTTAGCTAGCCAAGTTTTAGCTTTGTCAAGAGAATAATGAATGAGATATTAACTTGCAAAGTGTATTTTTCTTTGCATATGCTCTCCGCCGACTGACTGTTGTGTACTCCTGTATGCACACACAAGCTGCCTAGCTGACAGAGGTTGGTTCTCTTTGCTTGATCATATATTCAGCTTAGTATGTCCGATTTCAGATTTTTTCATACTGATTGATAGGTTTTTTCATGGCCTGTTAGCATGCCAAGTTTTAGCTTCGTCAGGATATTAATGAAGGAGATATTAACTTGCAAAGTTTACTTTCCTTTACAGCTAATCTCCGCAGACTGACGGATGTGTACTGGTCTATGCACACACAAGCTGCCTCGCTCAGCTGACAGAGGTGAGGCATCTTTGCTTGATCATATATTCATCTTAGTATGTCCAATTTCATATTTTTTAATACTGAGAAATAGGTTTTTTCAAGGCCTGTCAGCAAGCCAAGTTTTAGCTTTGTCAAGATAATAATGAATGAGATATTAACTTGCAAAGTGTATTTTTCTTTGCATATGCTCTCCGCCGACTGACTGATGTTTACTGCTGTATGCACACACAAGCTGCCTCGCTCAGCTGACAGAGGTGACGCATCTTTGCTTGATAATATATTCATCTTAGTATGTTCGATTTCAGATTTTTTAATACTGATTGATAGGTGTTTTCAAGGCCTGTTAGCATGCCAAGTTTGAGCTTCGTCAGGATATTAATGAAGGAGATATTAACTTGCAAAGTTTACTTTCCTTTACAGCTAATCTCCGCAGACTGACTGATGTGTACTGATCTATGCACACACAAGCTGCCTCGCTCAGCTGACAGAGGTGAGGCATCTTTGCTTGATCATATATTCATCTTAGTATGTCCGATTTCATATTTTTTAATACTGAGAAATAGGTTTTTTCTAGGCCTGTTAGCATGCCAAGTTTTAGCTTCGTCAGGATATTAATGAAGGAGATATTAACTTGCAAAGTTTACTTTCCTTTACAGCTAATCTCCGCAGACTGACTGATGTGTACTGGTCTATGCACACACAAGCTCCCTTGCTCAGCTGACAGAGGTGAGCCATCTTTGCTTGATCATATATTCATCTTAGTATGTCCGATTTCATATTTTTTAATACTGAACAATAGGTCTTTTCAAGGCCTGTTAGCTAGCCAAGTTTTAGCTTTGTCAAGAGAATAATGAATGAGATATTTACTTGCAAAGTGTATTTTTTTTGCATATGCTCTCCGCCGACTGACTTGTGTACTGCTGTATGCACACACAAGCTGCCTAGCTGACAGAGGTAGGTTCTCTTTGCTTGATCATATATTCATCTTAGTATGTACGATTTCAGATTTTTTCATACTGATTGATAGGTTTTTTCATTGCCTGTTAGCATGCCAAGTTTTAGCTTCGACAGGATATTAATGAATGAGATATTAACTTGCAAAGTTTATTTTTTTTTGCATATGCTCTCCGCCGACTGACTGTTGTGTACTGCTGTATGCACACACAAGCTGCCTAGCTGACAGAGGTTGGTTCTCTTTGCTTGATCATATATTCAGCTTAGTATGTCCGATTTCAGATTTTTAAATACTGATTGATAGGTTTTTTCAAGGCCTGTTACCATGACAAGTTTGAGCTTCGTCAGGACATTAATGAAGGAGATATTAACTTGCAAAGTTTACTTTTCTTTACAGCTAATCTCCGCAGACTGACTGAAGTGTACTGGTTTATGCACAAACAAGCTCCCTCGCTCAGCTGACAGAGGTGAGGCATCTTTGCTTGATCATATATTCATTTTAGTAAGTCCGATTACAGAGTTTTTTAATACTGAACAATAGGTTTTTTCAAGTCCTGTTAGCTAGCCAAGTTTAAGCTTTGTCAAGAGAATAATGAATGAGATATTAACTTGGAAAGTTTATTTTTTTTTGCATATGCTCTCCGCCGACTGACTGTTGTGTACTGCTGTATGCACACACAAGCTGCCTAGCTGACAGAGGTTGGTTCTCTTTGCTTGATCATATATTCATCTTAGTATGTCCGATTTCAGATTTTTTCATACTGATTGATAGGTTTTTTCATGGCCTGTTAGGTAGCCAAATTTTAGCTTTGTCAAGAGAATAATGAATGAGATATTAATTTGCAAAGTGTATTTTTCTTTGCATATGCTCTCCGCCGACTGACTGTTGTGTACTGCTGTATGCACACACAAGCTGCCTAGCTGACCGAGGTTGGTTCTCTTTGCTTGATCATATATTCAGCTTAGTATGTCCGATTTCAGATTTGTAAATACTGATTGATAGGTTTTTTCAAGGCCTGTTAGCATGCCAAGTGTGAGCTTCGTCAGGACATTAATGAAGGAGATATTAACTTGCAAAGTTTACTTTCCTTTACAGCTAATCTCCGCAGACTGACGGATGTGTACTGGTCTATGCACACACAAGCTGCCTCGCTCAGCTGACAGAGGTGAGGCATCTTTGCTTGATCATATATTCATCTTAGTATGTCCGATTTCAGATTTTTTAATACTGAACAATAGGTTTTTTCAAGGCCTGTTAGCTAGCCAAGTTTAAGCTTTGTCAAGAGAATAATGAATGAGATATTAACTTGCAAAGTTTATTTTTTTTTGCATATGCTCTCCGCCGACTGACTGTTGTGTACTGCTGTATGCACACACAAGCTGCCTAGCTGACAGAGGTTGGTTCTCTTTGCTTGATCATATATTCATCTTAGTATGTCCGATTTCAGATTTTTTCATACTGATTGATAGGTTTTTTCATGGCCTGTTAGCTAGCGTAGTTTTAGCTTTGTCAAGAGAATAATGAATGAGATATTAACTTGCAAAGTGTATTTTTCTTTGCATATCCTCTCCGCCGACTGACTGTTGTGTACTGCTGTATGCACACACAAGCTGCCTAGCTGACAGAGGTTGGTTCTCTTTGCTTGATCATATATTCAGCTTAGTATGTCCGATTTCAGATTTTTAAATACTGATTGATCGGTTTTTTCAAGGCCTGTTAGCATGCCAAGTTTTAGCTTCGTCAGGACATTAATGAAGGAGATATTAACTTGCAAAGTGTATTTTTCTTTGCATATGCTCTCCGCCGACTGACTGTTGTGTACTGCTGTATGCACACACAAGCTGCCTAGCTGACAGATGTTGGTTCTCTTTGCTTGATCATATATTCAGCTTAGTATGTCCGATTTCAGATTTTTAAATACTGATTGATAGGTGTTTTCAAGGCCTGTTAGCATGCCAAGTTTGAGCTTCGTCAGGACATTAATGAAGGAGATATTAACTTGCAAAGTGTATTTTTCTTTGCATATGCTCTCAGCCGACTGACTGATGTGTACTGCTGTATGCACACACAAGCTGCCTCGCTCAGCTGACAGAGGTGAGGCATCTTTGCTTGATAATATATTCATCTTAGTATGTTCGATTTCAGATTTTTTAATACTGATTGATAGGTGTTTTCAAGGCCTGTTAGCATGCCAAGTTTGAGCTTCGTCAGGACATTAATGAAGGAGATATTAACTTGCAAAGTTTACTTTCCTTTACAGCTAATCTCCGCAGACTGTCTGATGTGTACTGGTCTATGCACACACAAGCTGCGTCGCTCAGCTGAGAGAGGTAAGGCATCTTTGCTTGATCATAAATTCATCTTAGTATGTCCGATTTCAGATTTTTTAATTCTGAACAATAGGTTTTTTCAAGGCCTGTTAGCTAGCCAAGTTTAAGCTTTGTCAAGAGAATAATGAAGGAGATATTAACTTGCAAAGTGTATTTTTTTTTGCATATGCTCTCCGCCGACTGAATGTTGTGTACTGCTGTATGCACACACAAGCTGCCTAGCTGACAGAGGTTGGTTCTCTTTGCTTGATCATATATTCATCTTAGTATGTCCGATTTCAGATTTTTTCATACTGATTGATAGGTTTTTTCTTGGCCTGTTAGCATGCCAAGGTTTAGCTTCGTCAGGATATTAATGAAGGAGATATTAACTTGCAAAGTTTACTTTCCTTTACAGCTAATCTCCGCAGACTGACTGATGTGTACTGATCTATGCACACACAAGCTGCCTCGCTCAGCTGACAGAGGTGAGGCATCTTTGCTTGATCGTATATTCATCTTAGTATGTCCGATTTCAGATTTTTTAATACTGAATAATAGGTTTTTTCAAGGCCTGTTAGCTAGCCAAGTTTTAGCTTTGTCAAGAGAATAATGAATGAGATATTAACTTGCAAAGTGTATTTTTCTTTGCATATGCTCTCCGCCGACTGACTGATGTGTACTGCTGTTTGCACACACAAGCTGCCTCGCTCAGCTGACAGAGGTGAGGCATCTTTGCTTGATCATATATTCATCTTAGTATGTCCGATTTCAGATTTTTTTCATACTGATTGATAGGTTTTTTCAAGGCCTGTTAGCATGCCAAGTTTGAGCTTCGTCAGGACATTAATGAAGGAGATATTAACTTGGAAAGTTTACTTTCCTTTACAGCTAATCTCCGCAGACTGACTGAAGTGTACTGGTCTATGGACACACAAGCTCCCTCGCTCAGCTGACAGAGGTGAGCCATCTTTGCTTGATCATATATTCATCTTAGTATGTCCGATTTCAGATTTTTTAATACTGAACAATAGGTTTTTTCAAGGCCTGTTAGCTAGCCAAGTTTAAGCTTTGTCAAGAGAATAATGAAGGAGATATTAACTTGCAAAGTGTATTTTTCTTTGCATATGCTCTCCGCCAACTGACTGTTGTGTACTGCTGTATGCACACATAAGCTGCCTAGCTGACAGAGGTTGGTTCTCTTTGCTTGATAATATATTTATCTTAGTATGTTTGATTTCAGATTTTTTAATACTGATTGATAGGTTTTTTCAAGGCCTGTTAGCATGCTAAATTTGAGCTTCGTCAGGACATTAATGAAGGAGATATTAACTTGCAAAGTTTACTTTCCTTTACAGCTAATCTCCGCAGACTGAAGTGTACTGGTCAGTGGACACACAAGCTCCCTCGCTCAGCTGACAGAGGTGAGCCATCTTTGCATGATCATATATTTATCTTAGTATGTCCGATTTCAGATTTTTTAATACTGAACAATAGGTTTTTTCAAGGCCTGTTAGCTAGCAAAGTTTTAGCTTTGTCAAGAGAATAATTAATGAGATATTAACTTGCAAAGTGTATTTTCTTTGCATATGCACTCCGCCGACTGACTGATGTGTATTGCTGTATACACACACAAGCTGCCTAGCTGACAGAGGTTGGTTCTCTTTGCTTGATCATATAATCATCTTAGTATGTTCGATTTCAGATTTTTTCATACTGATTGATAGGTTTTTTCAAGGCCTGTTAGCATGCCAAGTTTTAGCTTCGTCAGGATATTAATGGAGGAGATATTAACTTGCAAGGTTTACTTTCCTTTACAGCTAATCTCCGCAGACTGACTGATGTGTACTGATCTATGCACACACAAGCTGCCTCGCTCAGCTGACAGAGGTGAGGCATCTTTGCTTGATCATATATTCATCTTAGTATGTCCGATTTCATATTTTTCAATACTGAGAAATAGGTTTTTTCAAGGCCTGTTAGCATGCCAAGTTTTAGCTTCGTCAGGATATTAATTAAGGAGATATTAACTTGCAAAGTTTACTTTCCTTTACAGCTAATCTCCGCAGACTGACTGATGTGTACTGGTCTATGCACACACAAGCTCCCTTGCTCAGCTGACAGAGGTGAGCCATCTTTGCTTGATCATATATTTATCTTAGTATGTCCGATTTCATATTTTTTAATACTGAACAATAGGTCTTTTCAAGGCCTGTTAGCTAGCCAAGTTTTAGCTTTGTCAAAAGAATAATGAATGAGATATTTACTTGCAAAGTGTATTTTTTTTGCATATGCTCTCCGCCGACTGACTGTTGTGTACTGCTGTATGCACACACAAGCTGCCTAGCTGACAGAGGTTGGTTCTCTTTGCTTGATCATATATTCATCTTAGTATGTCCGATTTCAGATTTTTTGATACTGATTGATAGGTCTTTTCATGGCCTGTTAGCATGCAAAGTTTGAGCTTCGTCAGGACATTAATGAAGGAGATATTAACTTGTAAAGTTTACTTTCCTTTACAGCTGATCTCCGCAGACTGACTGATGTGTACTGGTCTATGCACACACAAGGTGCCTCGCTCAGCTGACAGAGGTGAGGCATCTTTGCTTGATCATATATTCATCTTAGTATGTCCGATTTCAGATTTTTTAATACTGAACAATAGGTTTTTTCAAGTCCTGTTAGCTAGCCAAGTTTAAGCTTTGTCAAGAGAATAATGAATGAGATATTAACTTGGAAAGTTTTTTTTTTTTGCATATGCTCTCCGCCGACTGACTGTTGTGTACTGCTGTATGCACACACAAGCTGCCTAGCTGACAGAGGTTGGTTCTCTTTGCTTGATCATATATTCATCTTAGTATGTCCGATTTCAGATTTTTTCATACTGATTGATAGGTTTTTTCATGGCCTGTTAGCTAACGAAGTTTTAGCTTTGTCAAGAGAATAATGAATGAGATATTAACTTGCAAAGTGTATTTTTTTTGCATATGCTCTTCGCCGACTGACTGTTGTGTACTGCTGTATGCACACACAAGCTGCCTAGCTGACAGAGGTTGGTTCTCTTTGCTTGATAATATATTTATCTTAGTATGTTTGATTTCAGATTTTTTAATACTGATTGATAGGTTTTTTCAAGGCCTGTTAGCATGCTAAATTTGAGCTTCGTCAGGACATTAATGAAGGAGATATTAACTTGCAAAGTTTACTTTCCTTTACAGCTAATCTCCGCCGACTGACTGATGTGTACTGGTCTATGCACACACAAGCTGCCTCGCTCAGTTGACAGAGGTGAGCCATCTTTGCATGATCATATATTCATCTTAGTATGTCCGATTTCAGATTTTTTAATACTGAACAATAGGTTTTTTCAAGGCCTGTTAGCTAGCCAAGTTTGAGCTTTGTCAAGAGAATAATGAATGAGATATTAACTTGCAAAGTGTATTTTTCTTTGCATATGCACTCCGCCGACTGACTGATGTGTATTGCTGTATACACACACAAGCTGCCTAGCTGACAGAGGTTGGTTCTCTTTGCTTGATCATATATTCATCTTAGTATGTTCGATTTCAATTTTTTTCATACTGATTGATAGGTTTTTTCATGGCCTGTTAGCATGCCAAGTTTTAGCTTCGTCAGGATATTAATGAAGGAGATATTAACTTGCAAAGTTTACTTTCCTTTACAGCTAATCTCCGCAGACTGACTGATGTGTACTGATCTATGCACACACAAGCTGCCTCGCTCAGCTGACAGAGGTGAGGCATCTTTGCTTGATCATATATTCAGCTTAGTATGTCCGATTTCAGATTTTTAAATACTGATTGATAGGTTTTTTCAAGGCCTGTTAGCATGCCAAGTTTTAGCTTCGTCAGGATATTAATGAAGGAGATATTAACTTGCAAAGTTTACTTTCCTTTACAGCTAATCTCCGCAGACTGACTGATGTGTACTGGTCTATGCACACACAAGCTCCCTCGCTCAGCTGACAGAGGTGAGGCATCTTTGCTTGATCATATATTCATCTTAGTATGTCCGATTTCATATTTTTTAATACTGAGAAATAGGTTTTTTCAAGGCCTGTCAGCAAGCAAAGTTTTGGCTTTGTCAAGATAATAATGAATGAGATATTAACTTGCAAAGTGTATTTTTCTTTGCATTTGCTCTCCGCTGACTGACTGATGAGTACTGCTGTATGCACACACAAGCTGCCTCGCTCAGCTGAAAGAGGTGAGCCATCTTTGCTTGATCATATATTCATCTTAGTATGTCCAATTTCATATTTTTTAATACTGAGAAATAGGTTTTTTCAAGGCCTGTTAGCTAGCCAAGTTTAAGCTTTGTCAAGAGAATAATGAATGAGATATTAACTTGGAAAGTTTATTTTTTTTTGCATATGCTCTCCGCCGACTGACTGTTGTGTACTGCTGTATGCACACACAAGCTGCCTAGCTGACAGAGGTTGGTTCACTTTGCTTGATCATATATTCATCTTAGTATGTCCGATTTCAGATTTTGTCATACTGATTGATAGGTTTTTTCAAGGCCTGTTAGCATGCCAAGTTTTAGCTTCGTCAGGACATTAATGAAGGAGATATTAACTTGCAAAGTGTATTTTTCTTTGCATATGCTCTCCGCCGACTGACTGTTGTGTACTGCTGTATGCACACACAAGCTGCCTAGCTGACAGAGGTTGGTTCTCTTTGCTTGATCATATATTAAGCTTAGTATGTCCGATTTCAGATTTTTAAATACTGATTGATAGGTGTTTTCAAGGCCTGTTAGCATGCCAAGTTTGAGCTTCGTCAGGACATTAATGAAGGAGATATTAACTTGCAAAGTTTACTTTCCTTTACAGCTAATCTCCGCAGACTGACTGATGTGTACTGGTCTATGCACACACAAGCTGCCTCGCTCAGCTGACAGAGGTGAGGCATCTTTGCTTGATCATATATTCATCTTAGTATGTCCGATTTCAGATTTTTTAATACTGAACAATAGGTTTTTTCAAGGCCTGTTAGCTAGCCAAGTTTTAGCTTTGTCAAGATAATAATGAATGAGATATTAACTTGCAAAGTGTATTTTTCTTTGCATATGCTCTCAGCCGACTAACTGATGTGTACTGCTGTATGTGTGGCATGGCCACTTAGTTGTTAGTTGTTTTTTTAATATCCTTGCAGCAGAAGTTAAATAGTAAATGCCCCTCTGGATCTTGAATTGCTTATAGTAAACCCCCACTCCTACTGGTAAAGTAATGTCTTTATTACGCGCATAATTAGCACTTAAGGACAGTAGCCCCCTTGTTATTCAGCCCCAGCCCTGTGTATTTCCTGCTTAACTACTGTAGTGTAGAGTCACTTTGCAGACCGGCAGTGGAGTGAACCACACGCGCTATCCCTACTCCAATTCAGTCTAGATACTGCCCTTTCGATTTGTTCTGGTCTACCCTTGGTTGTTGAAGTTGTTGTTTTTGACCTGTAACCGGATTTTTATACTGTGTTGGTCTTGAGGGTCTTGTCTTACATCATTTTTTATTATTGGTCTTGAGGGTCTTGTCTTACATCATTTTTTATTATTGGTCTTGAGGGTCTTGCCTTACATCATTTTTTATTATTGGTCTTGTTGGTCTTACCTCATTTTTATAGTTGGTCTGTCTTAATTTCTTCCTTTCCTGCTTTCTTACTCTTTTACTCTCTTACTCTCTTTCTCTCTCGCTTTCTTACTTTCTTACCTTTCTCAGTCTCACCTTTTTTTTTTTGTACTGCCAGTGAGAAGAGATCTGGTCAGTCTGGATGAGATTTTTTTGCATTAAATTTGGTTTCGCTCTTTTTGGATTTAAACACGGTTGTCTGTCCCTATTTATTTAAATTCTCTCCTCGCGACTTGTCCCACACTCGATCTATAGTTTTTTTTGCAAGTGAGTTCCCCAAACTCTTCAGTATTTTTTCCAATTAGGTAGCGTGCTCATTTTTCAGGCTACATTTTTTCCCCCTTTCTATTTTTTTGGTGGAGAATCCGGGCAGTGGGACTTATTTTCGTATAGAACTTAGCCAGGTTTTTTATTTTTATAAATAGGGATAGTATAGTTTTTTTCCAAGGCCAACACAGTATTTAAGTTTTGGAGGCGGATCATGAGCAGGGGCTGAGACACCAAGGATGGTGGTGCCTGCCAGGTACCGGAGACACCAGCTGCGATGGTGACCCAAAGCCTGCTTGCTGAGTTCGACCCCATCCCGCCAGTACCAGGAGAGAGGCAGCCGACGATGGTGAAGGAGAAGCATGGTCTCTGCCTAGAAAACTGGATGCAGGACCTCCAGTCTATCTTCAAGGCCAAGGAGGAAGCCATGAAGTCAGTGGTACCTGTGAAGGAGGTTGCTACTCCATCCCGATCCACACCCATCGACACCGCATCCCCTAGCCTGCAGCAGCTGCTAACCCAGCAGTTGGGCGAGATGAAGGTCATGCACCGGGAGCAGAATGAGGTCTTGGGACAGCAAAGGCAGCGCTTGGCTCGACTCGAGGCGGCAGTTTTCAGGCCTCAGATGACAGCTCAGCAACGCCAAAAGCCACCATACACAGGGTGCTTCACCTGCGGGAGTAGGAGCCACCTCGCGAGGAATTGCCCTGTGGAACAACGACCACCAAAGTTAGCCAACCAGCCGACGATGACGTCAAGAGCACCAGACCGTGTTCAGCAAGTCGCCCCACCGACTCAACTCCAGATCCACCAGATGGCAGCTGAGGCTCCGTTAAACGAGCAAAACCTGCCGTTGTAGGGCAACCGGCGGGTTCAACCAGTGAGTGCCCATCCCATGAACACCCACGTAGCAACACCAAGGCGGTAGGAGGAGCAGACCTAGCCCAGCAGTTTCCGGCATCTTCCTCAGCCAAGGAGGGCAAGCTATGTCGCGGCAGATGTAAGTGGTTCGACATCTCCAAAGGCTACGGTTTCGTGACGCCTGACGATGACAGCGCAGACATCTTTGTTTATCACTCCACCATTAAAATGGACGGCTTCAGGAGTCTGGACGACAACGAGATTGTGGAGTTTGTATACCAGATCTCGAATAAGGGCCGTAAAGCTGTAACAGTGACGGGGCCAAACGGTGGCAAATGCAGAGGGAGGAAATGGAAGAGGAGTAGAGATGGCAAAGGGTATAGTGCGAAGGTCGCCACTCTTACACAGTCTGTGGGTCGTGCGCTCTCATTTGAGTTGCACCAGACTGTTGAGAGTTCGGAGAGTCATCCATCCCAACCAGCAGATGTGGAAGTTGCATCACCAGGAGAAGATGTCCCTGGATGTAGCGGAGACGATCTACCGGCTGGGACAAGGGTAACGCAGAAGAGCGCTAGACTTCAAGACGCACAGCAGAGTGATCCTGACATAAGTCGTGTCCTTCAACTAAAGTTAAGGCAATCCAGAAGGTTAAGCCGGAGGCAAGCTGCAAAGGAGTCCGCCATGGTGAAGAAGCTGCTTCACTCTTGGAACCGCTTGGCAGTGAAGGATGACCTACTCGTCTACCGGAAGGGTGAGGATGGCAGACGATTTCTGCTGGTGCTGCCGAAGGCGATGAGGATCCAGATCCTCCAGCATATCCATGACTCCATGGGACACATGGGTCTGGAGAAGACCCTGCAGCACGCCAAGGATCGCTACTTCTGGCCGGAGATGCATCCCGAGATCAGGAGCTACATCGATTACTGTAGGCGGTGTACCCTGAAGAAAGTCCCCACTCCAACTCCTCCGTTCTCTAGTTTTACAGTTGCTGAGGACAGCAACGAGTTTAGAAGGCGCGAGTGTGGCATGGCCACTTAGTTGTTAGTTGTTTTTTTAATATCCTTGCAGCAGAAGTTAAATAGTAAATGCCCCTCTGGATCTTGAATTGCTTATAGTAAACCCCCACTCCTACTGGTAAAGTAATGTCTTTATTACGCGCATAATTAGCACTTAAGGACAGTAGCCCCCTTGTTATTCAGCCCCAGCCCTGTGTATTTCCTGCTTAACTACTGTAGTGTAGAGTCACTTTGCAGACCGGCAGTGGAGTGAACCACACGCGCTATCCCTACTCCAATTCAGTCTAGATACTGCCCTTTCGATTTGTTCTGGTCTACCCTTGGTTGTTGAAGTTGTTGTTTTTGACCTGTAACCGGATTTTTATACTGTGTTGGTCTTGAGGGTCTTGTCTTACATCATTTTTTATTATTGGTCTTGAGGGTCTTGTCTTACATCATTTTTTATTATTGGTCTTGAGGGTCTTGCCTTACATCATTTTTTATTATTGGTCTTGTTGGTCTTACCTCATTTTTATAGTTGGTCTGTCTTAATTTCTTCCTTTCCTGCTTTCTTACTCTTTTACTCTCTTACTCTCTTTCTCTCTCGCTTTCTTACTTTCTTACCTTTCTCAGTCTCACCTTTTTTTTTTGTACTGCCAGTGAGAAGAGATCTGGTCAGTCTGGATGAGATTTTTTTGCATTAAATTTGGTTTCGCTCTTTTTGGATTTAAACACGGTTGTCTGTCCCTATTTATTTAAATTCTCTCCTCGCGACTTGTCCCACACTCGATCTATAGTTTTTTTTGCAAGTGAGTTCCCCAAACTCTTCAGTATTTTTTCCAATTAGGTAGCGTGCTCATTTTTCAGGCTACATATGCACACACAAGCTGCCTCGCTCAGCTGACAGAGGTGAGGCATCTTTGCTTGATCATATATTCATCTTAGTATGTCCGATTTCATATTTTTTAATACTGAATAATAGGTTTTTTCAAGGTCTGTTAGCTAGCCAAGTTTTAGCTTTGTCAAGAGAATAATGAATGAGATATTAACTTGCAAAGTGTATTTTTCTTTGCATTTGCTCTCCGCTGACTGTATGCACACACAAGCTGCCTCGCTCAGCTGAAAGAGGTGAGCCATCTTTGCTTGATCATATATTCATCTTAGTATGTCCGATTTCAGATTTTTTAACACTGAATAATAGGTTTTTTCAAGGTCTGTTA
Organism: Luidia sarsii; assembly: GCA_949987565.1. Lineage (NCBI taxonomy): Eukaryota > Metazoa > Echinodermata > Asteroidea > Paxillosida > Luidiidae > Luidia > Luidia sarsii. Next base: position 5,213,684 of record OX465108.1, on the reverse strand, counting down.
GCTAGCCAAGTTTTAGCTTTGTCAAGAGAATAATGAATGAGATATTAACTTGCAAAGTGTATTTTTCTTTGCATATGCTCTCCGCAGACTGACTGATGTGTACTGGTCTATGCACACACAAGCTCCCTCGCTCAGCTGAAAGAGGTGAGCCATCTTTGCTTGATCATATATTCATCTTAGTATTTCCGATTTCAGATTTTTTAATACTGAATAATAGGTTTTTTCAAGGCCTGTTAGCTAGCCAAGTTTTAGCTTTGTCAAGAGAATAATGAATGAGATATTAACTTGCAAAGTGTATTTTTCTTTTCATATGCTCTCCGCCGACTGACTGTTGTGTACTGCTGTATGCACACACAAGCTGCCTTGCTGACAGAGGTTGGTTCTCTTTGCTTGATCATATATTCAGCTTAGTATGTCCGATTTCAGATTTTTAAATACTGATTGATAGGTTTTTTCAAGGCCTGTTAGCATGCCAAGTGTGAGCTTCGTCAGGACATTAATGAAGGAGATATTAACTTGCAAAGTTTACTTTCCTTTACAGCTAATCTCCGCAGACTGACGGATGTGTACTGGTCTATGCACACACAAGCTGCCTCTCTCAGCTGACAGAGGTGAGGCATCTTTGCTTGATCATATATTCATCTTAGTATGTCCGATTTCAGATTTTTTAATACTGAACAATAGGTTTTTTCAAGGCCTGTTAGCTAGCCAAGTTTAAGCTTTGTCAAGAGAATAATGAATGAGATATTAACTTGGAAAGTTTATTTTTTTTTGCATATGCTCTCCGCCGACTGACTGTTGTGTACTGCTGTATGCACACACAAGCTGCCTAGCTGGCAGAGGTTGGTTCTCTTTGCTTGATCATATATTCATCTTAGTATGTCCGATTTCAGATTTTGTCATACTGATTGATAGGTTTTTTCAAGGCCTGTTAGCATGCCAAGTTTTAGCTTCGTCAGGACATTAATGAAGGAGATATTAACTTGCAAAGTGTATTTTTCTTTGCATATGCTCTCCGCCGACTGACTGTTGTGTACTGCTGTATGCACACACAAGCTGCCTAGCTGACAGAGGTTGGTTCTCTTTGCTTGATCATATATTAAGCTTAGTATGTCCGATTTCAGATTTTTAAATACTGATTGATAGGTGTTTTCAAGGCCTGTTAGCATGCCAAGTTTGAGCTTCGTCAGGACATTAATGAAGGAGATATTAACTTGCAAAGTATACTTTCCTTTACAGCTAATCTCCGCAGACTGACTGATGTGTACTGGTCTATGAACACACAAGCTGCCTCGCTCAGCTGACAGAGGTGAGGCATCTTTGCTTGATCATATATTCATCTTAGTATGTCCGATTTCAGATTTTTTAATACTGAACAATAGGTTTTTTCAAGGCCTGTTAGCTAGCCAAGTTTTAGCTTTGTCAAGATAATAATGAATGAGATATTTACTTGCAAAGTGTATTTTTCTTTGCATATGCTCTCAGCCGACTGACTGATGTGTACTGCTGTATGCACACACAAGCTGCCTCGCTCAGCTGACAGAGGTGAGGCATCTTTGCTTGATCATATATTCATCTTAGTATGTCCGATTTCAGATTTTTTAATACTGAACAATAGGTTTTTTCAAGGCCTGTTAGCTAGCCAAGTTTAAGCTTTGTCAAGAGAATAATGAATGAGATATTAACTTGGAAAGTTTATTTTTTTTTGCATATGCTCTCCGCCGACTGACTGTTGTGTACTGCTGTATGCACACACAAGCTGCCTAGCTGGCAGAGGTTGGTTCTCTTTGCTTGATCATATATTCATCTTAGTATGTCCGATTTCAGATTTTGTCATACTGATTGATAGGTTTTTTCAAGGCCTGTTAGCATGCCAAGTTTTAGCTTCGTCAGGACATTAATAAAGGAGATATTAACTTGCAAAGTGTATTTTTCTTTGCATATGCTCTCCGCCGACTGACTGTTGTGTACTGCTGTATGCACACACAAGCTGCCTAGCTGACAGAGGTTGGTTCTCTTTGCTTGATCATATATTCAGCTTAGTATGTCCGATTTCAGATTTTTAAATACTGATTGATCGGTTTTTTCAAGGCCTGTTAGCATGCCAAGTTTTAGCTTCGTCAGGACATTAATGAAGGAGATATTAACTTGCAAAGTGTATTTTTCTTTGCATATGCTCTCCGCCGACTGACTGTTGTGTACTGCTGTATGCACACACAAGCTGCCTAGCTGACAGATGTTGGTTCTCTTTGCTTGATCATATATTCAGCTTAGTATGTCCGATTTCAGATTTTTAAATACTGATTGATAGGTGTTTTCAAGGCCTGTTAGCATGCCAAGTTTGAGCTTCGTCAGGACATTAATGAAGGAGATATTAACTTGCAAAGTGTATTTTTCTTTGCATATGCTCTCAGCCGACTGACTGATGTGTACTGCTGTATGCACACACAAGCTGCCTCGCTCAGCTGACAGAGGTGAGGCATCTTTGCTTGATAATATATTCATCTTAGTATGTTCGATTTCAGATTTTTAAATACTGATTGATAGGTGTTTTCAAGGCCTGTTAGCATGCCAAGTTTGAGCTTCGTCAGGACATTAATGAAGGAGATATTAACTTGCAAAGTTTACTTTCCTTTACAGCTAATCTCCGCAGACTGACTGATGTGTACTGGTCTATGAACACACAAGCTGCCTCGCTCAGCTGACAGAGGTGAGGCATCTTTGCTTGATCATATATTCATCTTAGTATGTCCGATTTCAGATTTTTTAATACTGAACAATAGGTTTTTTCAAGGCCTGTTAGCTAGCCAAGTTTTAGCTTTGTCAAGATAATAATGAATGAGATATTTACTTGCAAAGTGTATTTTTCTTTGCATATGCTCTTAGCCGACTGACTGATGTGTACTGCTGTATGCACACACAAGCTGCCTCGCTCAGCTGACAGAGGTGAGGCATCTTTGCTTGATCATATATTCATCTTAGTATGTCCGATTTCATATTTTTTAATACTGAGAAATAGGTTTTTTCAAGGCCTGTTAGCATGCCAAATTTTAGCTTCGTCAGGATATTAATGAAGGAGATATTAACTTGCAAAGTTTACTTTCCTTTACAGCTAATCTCCGCAGACTGACTGATGTGTACTGGTCTATGCACACACAAGCTCCCTTGCTCAGCTGACAGAGGTGAGGCATCTTTGCTTGATCATATATTCATCTTAGTATGTCCGATTTCATATTTTTTAATACTGAGAAATAGGTTTTTTCAAGGCCTGTTAGCATGCCAAGTTTTAGCTTCGTCAGGATATTATTGAAGGAGATATTAACTTGCAAAGTTTACTTTCCTTTACAGCTAATCTCCGCAGACTGACTGATGTGTACTGGTCTATGCACACACAAGGTGCCTCGCTCAGCTGACAGAGGTGAGGCATCTTTGCTTGATCATATATTCATCTTAGTATGTTCGAGTTCAGATTTTTTAATACTGAACAATAGGTTTTTTCAAGGCCTGTTAGCTAGCCAAGTTTTAGCTTTGTCAAAAGAATAATGAATGAGATATTTACTTGCAAAGTGTATTTTTTTGCATATGCTCTCCGCCGACTGACTGTTGTGTACTGCTGTATGCACACACAAGCTGCCTAGCTGACAGAGGTTGGTTCTCTTTGCTTGATCATATATTCATCTTAGTATGTCCGATTTCAGATTTTTTGATACTGATTGATAGGTTTTTTCATGGCCTGTTAGCATGCTAAATTTGAGCTTCGTCAGGACATTAATGAAGGAGATATTAACTTGCAAAGTTTACTTTCCTTTACAGCTAATCTCCGCCGACTGACTGATGTGTACTGGTCTATGCACACACAAGCTGCCTCGCTCAGTTGACAGAGGTGAGCCATCTTTGCATGATCATATATTCATCTTAGTATGTCCGATTTCAGATTTTTTAATACTGAACAATAGGTTTTTTCAAGGCCTGTTAGCTAGCCAAGTTTTAGCTTTGTCAAGAGAATAATGAATGAGATATTAACTTGCAAAGTGTATTTTTCTTTGCATATGCACTCCGCCGACTGACTGATGTGTATTGCTGTATACACACACAAGCTGCCTAGCTGACAGAGGTTGGTTCTCTTTGCTTGATCATATATTCATCTTAGTATGTTCGATTTCAATTTTTTTCATACTGATTGATAGGTTTTTTCATGGCCTGTTAGCATGCCAAGTTTTAGCTTCGTCAGGATATTAATGAAGGAGATATTAACTTGCAAAGTTTACTTTCCTTTACAGCTAATCTCCGAAGACTGACTGATGTGTACTGATCTATGCACACACAAGCTGCCTCGCTCAGCTGACAGAGGTGAGGCATCTTTGCTTGATCATATATTCAGCTTAGTATGTCCGATTTCAGATTTTTAAATACTGATTGATAGGTTTTTTCAAGGCCTGTTAGCATGCCAAGTTTTAGCTTCGTCAGGATATTAATGAAGGAGATATTAACTTGCAAAGTTTACTTTCCTTTACAGCTAATCTCCGCAGACTGACTGATGTGTACTGGTCTATGCACACACAAGCTCCCTCGCTCAGCTGACAGAGGTGAGGCATCTTTGCTTGATCATATATTCATCTTAGTATGTCCGATTTCATATTTTTTAATACTGAGAAATAGGTTTTTTCAAGGCCTGTCAGCAAGCCAAGTTTTGGCTTTGTCAAGATAATAATGAATGAGATATTAACTTGCAAAGTGTATTTTTCTTTGCATTTGCTCTCCGCTGACTGACTGATGAGTACTGCTGTATGCACACACAAGCTGCCTCGCTCAGCTGAAAGAGGTGAGCCATCTTTGCTTGATCATATATTCATCTTAGTATGTCCAATTTCATATTTTTTAATACTGAGAAATAGGTTTTTTCAAGGCCTGTTAGCTAGCCAAGTTTAAGCTTTGTCAAGAGAATAATGAATGAGATATTAACTTGGAAAGTTTATTTTTTTTTGCATATGCTCTCCGCCGACTGACTGTTGTGTACTGCTGTATGCACACACAAGCTGCCTAGCTGACAGAGGTTGGTTCACTTTGCTTGATCATATATTCATCTTAGTATGTCCGATTTCAGATTTTGTCATACTGATTGATAGGTTTTTTCAAGGCCTGTTAGCATGCCAAGTTTTAGCTTCGTCAGGACATTAATGAAGGAGATATTAACTTGCAAAGTGTATTTTTCTTTGCATATGCTCTCCGCCGACTGACTGTTGTGTACTGCTGTATGCACACACAAGCTGCCTAGCTGACAGAGGTTGGTTCTCTTTGCTTGATCATATATTAAGCTTAGTATGTCCGATTTCAGATTTTTAAATACTGATTGATAGGTTTTTTCAAGGCCTGTTAGCATGCCAAGTTTGAGCTTCGTCAGGACATTAATGAAGGAGATATTAACTTGCAAAGTTTACTTTCCTTTACAGCTAATCTCCGCAGACTGACTGATGTGTACTGGTCTATGCACACACAAGCTGCCTCGCTCAGCTGACAGAGGTGAGGCATCTTTGCTTGATCATATATTCATCTTAGTATGTCCGATTTCATATTTTTTAATACTGAATAATAGGTTTTTTCAAGGTCTGTTAGCTAGCCAAGTTTTAGCTTTGTCAAGAGAATAATGAATGAGATATTAACTTGCAAAGTGTATTTTTCTTTGCATTTGCTCTCCGCTGACTGTATGCACACACAAGCTGCCTCGCTCAGCTGAAAGAGGTGAGACATCTTTGCTTGATCATATATTCATCTTAGTATGTCCGATTTCAGATTTTTTAATACTGAATAATAGGTTTTTTCAAGGTCTGTTAGCTAGCCAAGTTTTAGCTTTGTCAAGAGAATAATGAATGAGATATTAACTTGCAAAGTGTATTTTTCTTTGCATATGCTCTCCGCAGACTGACTGATGTGTACTGGTCTATGCACACACAAGCTCCCTCGCTCAGCTGAAAGAGGTGAGCCATCTTTGCTTGATCATATATTCATCTTAGTATTTCCGATTTCAGATTTTTTAATACTGAATAATAGGTTTTTTCAAGGCCTGTTAGCTAGCCAAGTTTTAGCTTTGTCAAGAGAATAATGAATGAGATATTAACTTGCAAAGTGTATTTTTCTTTTCATATGCTCTCCGCCGACTGACTGTTGTGTACTGCTGTATGCACACACAAGCTGCCTTGCTGACAGAGGTTGGTTCTCTTTGCTTGATCATATATTCAGCTTAGTATGTCCGATTTCAGATTTTTAAATACTGATTGATAGGTTTTTTCAAGGCCTGTTAGCATGCCAAGTGTGAGCTTCGTCAGGACATTAATGAAGGAGATATTAACTTGCAAAGTTTACTTTCCTTTACAGCTAATCTCCGCAGACTGACGGATGTGTACTGGTCTATGCACACACAAGCTGCCTCTCTCAGCTGACAGAGGTGAGGCATCTTTGCTTAATCATATATTCATCTTAGTATGTCCGATTTCAGATTTTTTAATACTGAACAATAGGTTTTTTCAAGGCCTGTTAGCTAGCCAAGTTTAAGCTTTGTCAAGAGAATAATGAATGAGATATTAACTTGGAAAGTTTATTTTTTTTTGCATATGCTCTCCGCCGACTGACTGTTGTGTACTGCTGTATGCACACACAAGCTGCCTAGCTGGCAGAGGTTGGTTCTCTTTGCTTGATCATATATTCATCTTAGTATGTCCGATTTCAGATTTTGTCATACTGATTGATAGGTTTTTTCAAGGCCTGTTAGCATGCCAAGTTTTAGCTTCGTCAGGACATTAATGAAGGAGATATTAACTTGCAAAGTGTATTTTTCTTTGCATATGCTCTCCGCCGACTGACTGTTGTGTACTGCTGTATGCACACACAAGCTGCCTAGCTGACAGAGGTTGGTTCTCTTTGCTTGATCATATATTAAGCTTAGTATGTCCGATTTCAGATTTTTAAATACTGATTGATAGGTGTTTTCAAGGCCTGTTAGCATGCCAAGTTTGAGCTTCGTCAGGACATTAATGAAGGAGATATTAACTTGCAAAGTATACTTTCCTTTACAGCTAATCTCCGCAGACTGACTGATGTGTACTGGTCTATGAACACACAAGCTGCCTCGCTCAGCTGACAGAGGTGAGGCATCTTTGCTTGATCATATATTCATCTTAGTATGTCCGATTTCAGATTTTTTAATACTGAACAATAGGTTTTTTCAGGGCCTGTTAGCTAGCCAAGTTTTAGCTTTGTCAAGATAATAATGAATGAGATATTTACTTGCAAAGTGTATTTTTCTTTGCATATGCTCTCAGCCGACTGACTGATGTGTACTGCTGTATGCACACACAAGCTGCCTCGCTCAGCTGACAGAGGTGAGGCATCTTTGCTTGATCATATATTCATCTTAGTATGTCCGATTTCAGATTTTTTAATACTGAACAATAGGTTTTTTCAAGGCCTGTTAGCTAGCCAAGTTTAAGCTTTGTCAAGAGAATAATGAATGAGATATTAACTTGGAAAGTTTATTTTTTTTTGCATATGCTCTCCGCCGACTGACTGTTGTGTACTGCTGTATGCACACACAAGCTGCCTAGCTGGCAGAGGTTGGTTCTCTTTGCTTGATCATATATTCATCTTAGTATGTCCGATTTCAGATTTTGTCATACTGATTGATAGGTTTTTTCAAGGCCTGTTAGCATGCCAAGTTTTAGCTTCGTCAGGACATTAATAAAGGAGATATTAACTTGCAAAGTGTATTTTTCTTTGCATATGCTCTCCGCCGACTGACTGTTGTGTACTGCTGTATGCACACACAAGCTGCCTAGCTGACAGAGGTTGGTTCTCTTTGCTTGATCATATATTCAGCTTAGTATGTCCGATTTCAGATTTTTAAATACTGATTGATCGGTTTTTTCAAGGCCTGTTAGCATGCCAAGTTTTAGCTTCGTCAGGACATTAATGAAGGAGATATTAACTTGCAAAGTGTATTTTTCTTTGCATATGCTCTCCGCCGACTGACTGTTGTGTACTGCTGTATGCACACACAAGCTGCCTAGCTGACAGATGTTGGTTCTCTTTGCTTGATCATATATTCAGCTTAGTATGTCCGATTTCAGATTTTTAAATACTGATTGATAGGTGTTTTCAAGGCCTGTTAGCATGCCAAGTTTGAGCTTCGTCAGGACATTAATGAAGGAGATATTAACTTGCAAAGTGTATTTTTCTTTGCATATGCTCTCAGCCGACTGACTGATGTGTACTGCTGTATGCACACACAAGCTGCCTCGCTCAGCTGACAGAGGTGAGGCATCTTTGCTTGATAATATATTCATCTTAGTATGTTCGATTTCAGATTTTTAAATACTGATTAATAGGTGTTTTCAAGGCCTGTTAGCATGCCAAGTTTGAGCTTCGTCAGGACATTAATGAAGGAGATATTAACTTGCAAAGTTTACTTTCCTTTACAGCTAATCTCCGCAGACTGACTGATGTGTACTGGTCTATGAACACACAAGCTGCCTCGCTCAGCTGACAGAGGTGAGGCATCTTTGCTTGATCATATATTCATCTTAGTATGTCCGATTTCAGATTTTTTAATACTGAACAATAGGTTTTTTCAAGGCCTGTTAGCTAGCCAAGTTTTAGCTTTGTCAAGATAATAATGAATGAGATATTTACTTGCAAAGTGTATTTTTCTTTGCATATGCTCTCAGCCGACTGACTGATGTGTACTGCTGTATGCACACACAAGCTGCCTCGCTCAGCTGACAGAGGTGAGGCATCTTTGCTTGATCATATATTCATCTTAGTATGTCCGATTTCATATTTTTTAATACTGAGAAATAGGTTTTTTCAAGGCCTGTTAGCATGCCAAATTTTAGCTTCGTCAGGATATTAATGAAGGAGATATTAACTTGCAAAGTTTACTTTCCTTTACAGCTAATCTCCGCAGACTGACTGATGTGTACTGGTCTATGCACACACAAGCTCCCTTGCTCAGCTGACAGAGGTGAGGCATCTTTGCTTGATCATATATTCATCTTAGTATGTCCGATTTCATATTTTTTAATACTGAGAAATAGGTTTTTTCAAGGCCTGTTAGCATGCCAAGTTTTAGCTTCGTCAGGATATTATTGAAGGAGATATTAACTTGCAAAGTTTACTTTCCTTTACAGCTAATCTCCGCAGACTGACTGATGTGTACTGGTCTATGCACACACAAGGTGCCTCGCTCAGCTGACAGAGGTGAGGCATCTTTGCTTGATCATATATTCATCTTAGTATGTTCGAGTTCAGATTTTTTAATACTGAACAATAGGTTTTTTCAAGGCCTGTTAGCTAGCCAAGTTTTAGCTTTGTCAAAAGAATAATGAATGAGATATTTACTTGCAAAGTGTATTTTTTTTGCATATGCTCTCCGCCGACTGACTGTTGTGTACTGCTGTATGCACACACAAGCTGCCTAGCTGACAGAGGTTGGTTCTCTTTGCTTGATCATATATTCATCTTAGTATGTCCGATTTCAGATTTTTTGATACTGATTGATAGGTTTTTTCATGGCCTGTTAGCATGCAAAGTTTGAGCTTCGTCAGGACATTAATGAAGGAGATATTAACTTGCAAAGTTTACTTTCCTTTACAGCTGATCTCCGCAGACTGACTGATGTGTACTGGTCTATGCACACACAAGGTGCCTCGCTCAGCTGACAGAGGTGAGGCATCTTTGCTTGATCATATATTCATCTTAGTATGTCCGATTTCAGATTTTTTAATACTGAACAATAGGTTTTTTCAAGTCCTGTTAGCTAGCCAAGTTTAAGCTTTGTCAAGAGAATAATGAATGAGATATTAACTTGGAAAGTTTTTTTTTTTTGCATATGCTCTCCGCCGACTGACTGTTGTGTACTGCTGTATGCACACACAAGCTGCCTAGCTGACAGAGGTTGGTTCTCTTTGCTTGATCATATATTCATCTTAGTATGTCCGATTTCAGATTTTTTCATACTGATTGATAGGTTTTTTCATGGCCTGTTAGCTAACGAAGTTTTAGCTTTGTCAAGAGAATAATGAATGAGATATTAACTTGCAAAGTGTATTTTTTTTGCATATGCTCTTCGCCGACTGACTGTTGTGTACTGCTGTATGCACACACAAGCTGCCTAGCTGACAGAGGTTGGTTCTCTTTGCTTGATAATATATTTATCTTTGTATGTTTGATTTCAGATTTTTTAATACTGATTGATAGGTTTTTTCAAGGCCTGTTAGCATGCTAAATTTGAGCTTCGTCAGGACATTAATGAAGGAGATATTAACTTGCAAAGTTTACTTTCCTTTACAGCTAATCTCCGCCGACTGACTGATGTGTACTGGTCTATGCACACACAAGCTGCCTCGCTCAGTTGACAGAGGTGAGCCATCTTTGCATGATCATATATTCATCTTAGTATGTCCGATTTCAGATTTTTTAATACTGAACAATAGGTTTTTTCAAGGCCTGTTAGCTAGCCAAGTTTTAGCTTTGTCAAGAGAATAATGAATGAGATATTAACTTGCAAAGTGTATTTTTCTTTGCATATGCACTCCGCCGACTGACTGATGTGTTTTGCTGTATACACACACAAGCTGCCTAGCTGACAGAGGTTGGTTCTCTTTGCTTGATCATATATTCATCTTAGTATGTTCGATTTCAATTTTTTTCATACTGATTGATAGGTTTTTTCATGGCCTGTTAGCATGCCAAGTTTTAGCTTCGTCAGGATATTAATGAAGGAGATATTAACTTGCAAAGTTTACTTTCCTTTACAGCTAATCTCCGCAGACTGACTGATGTGTACTGATCTATGCACACACAAGCTGCCTCGCTCAGCTGACAGAGGTGAGGCATCTTTGCTTGATCATATATTCAGCTTAGTATGTCCGATTTCAGATTTTTAAATACTGATTGATAGGTTTTTTCAAGGCCTGTTAGCATGCCAAGTTTTAGCTTCGTCAGGATATTAATGAAGGAGATATTAACTTGCAAAGTTTACTTTCCTTTACAGCTAATCTCCGCAGACTGACTGATGTGTACTGGTCTATGCACACACAAGCTCCCTCGCTCAGCTGACAGAGGTGAGGCATCTTTGCTTGATCATATATTCATCTTAGTATGTCCGATTTCATATTTTTTAATACTGAGAAATAGGTTTTTTCAAGGCCTGTCAGCATGCCAAGTTTTGGCTTTGTCAAGATAATAATGAATGAGATATTAACTTGCAAAGTGTATTTTTCTTTGCATTTGCTCTCCGCTGACTGACTGATGAGTACTGCTGTATGCACACACAAGCTGCCTCGCTCAGCTGAAAGAGGTGAGCCATCTTTGCTTGATCATATATTCATGTTAGTATGTCCAATTTCATATTTTTTAATACTGAGAAATAGGTTTTTTCAAGGCCTGTTAGCTAGCCAAGTTTAAGCTTTGTCAAGAGAATAATGAATGAGATATTAACTTGGAAAGTTTATTTTTTTTTGCATATGCTCTCCGCCGACTGACTGTTGTGTACTGCTGTATGCACACACAAGCTGCCTAGCTGACAGAGGTTGGTTCACTTTGCTTGATCATATATTCATCTTAGTATGTCCGATTTCAGATTTTGTCATACTGATTGATAGGTTTTTTCAAGGCCTGTTAGCATGCCAAGTTTTAGCTTCGTCAGGACATTAATGAAGGAGATATTAACTTGCAAAGTGTATTTTTCTTTGCATATGCTCTCCGCCGACTGACTGTTGTGTATCGCTGTATGCACACACAAGCTGCCTAGCTGACAGAGGTTGGTTCTCTTTGCTTGATCATATATTAAGCTTAGTATGTCCGATTTCAGATTTTTAAATACTGATTGATAGGTGTTTTCAAGGCCTGTTAGCATGCCAAGTGTGAGCTTCGTCAGGACATTAATGAAGGAGATATTAACTTGCAAAGTTTACTTTCCTTTACAGCTAATCTCCGCAGACTGACTGATGTGTACTGGTCTATGCACACACAAGCTGCCTCGCTCAGCTGACAGAGGTGAGGCATCTTTGCTTGATCATATATTCATCTTAGTATGTCCGATTTCAGATTTTTTAATACTGAACAATAGGTTTTTTCAAGGCCTGTTAGCTAGCCAAGTTTTAGCTTTGTCAAGATAATAATGAATGAGATATTAACTTGGAAAGTTTATTTTTTTTTGCATATGCTCTCCGCCGACTGACTGTTGTGTACTGCTGTATGCACACACAAGCTGCCTAGCTGGCAGAGGTTGGTTCTCTTTGCTTGATCATATATTCATCTTAGTATGTCCGATTTCAGATTTTGTCATACTGATTGATAGGTTTTTTCAAGGCCTGTTAGCATGCCAAGTTTTAGCTTCGTCAGGACATTAATGAAGGAGATATTAACTTGCAAAGTGTATTTTTCTTTGCATATGCTCTCAGCCGACTGACTGATGTGTACTGCTGTATGCACACACAAGCTGCCTCGCTCAGCTGACAGAGGTGAGGAATCTTTGCTTGATCATATATTCATCTTAGTATGTCCGATTTCATATTTTTTAATACTGAGAAATAGGTTTTTTCAAGGCCTGTTAGCATGCCAAATTTTAGCTTCGTCAGGATATTAATGAAGGAGATATTAACTTGCAAAGTTTACTTTCCTTTACAGCTAATCTCCGCAGACTGACTGATGTGTACTGGTCTATGCACACACAAGCTCCCTTGCTCAGCTGACAGAGGTGAGGCATCTTTGCTTGATCATATATTCATCTTAGTATGTCCGATTTCATATTTTTTAATACTGAGAAATAGGTTTTTTCAAGGCCTGTTAGCATGCCAAGTTTTAGCTTCGTCAGGATATTATTGAAGGAGATATTAACTTGCAAAGTTTACTTTCCTTTACAGCTAATCTCCGCAGACTGACTGATGTGTACTGGTCTATGCACACACAAGGTGCCTCGCTCAGCTGACAGAGGTGAGGCATCTTTGCTTGATCATATATTCATCTTAGTATGTTCGAGTTCAGATTTTTTAATACTGAACAATAGGTTTTTTCAAGGCCTGTTAGCTAGCCAAGTTTAAGCTTTGTCAAGAGAATAATGAAGGAGATATTAACTTGGAAAGTTTATTTTTTTTTGCATATGTTCTCCGCCGACTGACTGTTGTGTACTGCTGTATGCACACACAAGCTGCCTAGCTGACAGAGGTTGGTCCTCTTTGCTTGATCATATATTCAGCTTAGTATGTCCGATTTCAGATTTTTAAATACTGATTGATAGGTTTTTTCAAGGCCTGTTAGCATGCCAAGTTTTAGCTTCGTCAGGATATTAATGAAGGAGATATTAACTTGCAAAGTTTACTTTCCTTTACAGCTAATCTCCGCAGACTGACTGATGTGTACTGGTCTATGCACACACAAGCTGCCTCGCTCAGCTGACAGAGGTGAGGTATCTTTGCTTGATCATATATTCATCTTAGTATGTCCGATTTCAGATTTTTTAATACTGAACAATAGGTTTTTTCAAGTCCTGTTAGCTAGCCAAGTTTAAGCTTTGTCAAGAGAATAATGAATGAGATATTAACTTGGAAAGTTTATTTTTGTTTGCATATGTTCTCCGCCGACTGACTGTTGTGTACTGCTGTATGCACACACAAGCTGCCTAGCTGACAGAGGTTGGTCCTCTTTGCTTGATCATATATTCAGCTTAGTATGTCCGATTTCAGATTTTTAAATACTGATTGATAGGTTTTTTCAAGGCCTGTTAGCATGCCAAGTTTTAGCTTCTTCAGGATATTAATGAAGGAGATATTAACTTGCAAAGTTTACTTTCCTTTACAGCTAATCTCCGCAGACTGACTGATGTGTACTGGTCTATGCACACACAAGCTCCCTCGCTCAGCTGACAGAGGTGAGGCATCTTTGCTTGATCATATATTCATCTTAGTATGTCCGATTTCATATTTTTTAATACTGAGAAATAGGTTTTTTCAAGGCCTGTCAGCAAGCCAAGTTTTGGCTTTTTCAAGATAATAATGAATGAGATATTAACTTGCAAAGTGTATTTTTCTTTGCATTTGCTCTCCGCTGACTGACTGATGAGTACTGCTGTATGCACACACAAGCTGCCTCGCTCAGCTGAAAGAGGTGAGCCATCTTTGCTTGATCATATATTCATCTTAGTATGTTCGATTTCAGATTTTTTAATACTGAATAATAGGTTTTTTCAAGGCCTGTTAGCTAGCCAAGTTTTAGCTTTGTCAAGAGAATAATGAATAAGATATTAACTTGCAAAGTGTATTTTTCTTTGCATATGCTCTCCGCCGACTGACTGTTTTGTACTGCTGTATGCACACACAAGCTGCCTAGCTGACAGAGGTTGGTTCTCTTTGCTTGATCATATATTCAGCTTAGTATGTCCGATTTCAGATTTTTAAATACTGATTGATAGGTTTTTTCAAGGCCTGTTAGCATGCCAAGTGTGAGCTTCGACAGGACATTAATGAAGGAGATATTAACTTGCAAAGTTTACTTTCCTTTACAGCTAATCTCCGCAGACTGACGGATGTGTACTGGTCTATGCACACACAAGGTGCCTCGCTCAGCTGACAGAGGTGAGGCATCTTTGCTTGATCATATATTCATCTTAGTATGTCCGATTTCAGATTTTTTAATACTGAACAATAGGTTTTTTCAAGGCCTGTTAGCTAGCCAAGTTTAAGCTTTGTCAAGAGAATAATGAATGAGATATTAACTTGGAAAGTTTATTTTTTTTTGCATATGCTCTCCGCCGACTGACTGTTGTGTACTGCTGTATGCACACACAAGCTGCCTAGCTGACAGAGGTTGGTTCTCTTTGCTTGATCATATATTAAGCTTAGTATGTCCGATTTCAGATTTTTAAATACTGATTGATAGGTGTTTTCAAGGCCTGTTAGCATGCCAAGTGTGAGCTTCGTCAGGACATTAATGAAGGAGATATTAACTTGCAAAGTTTACTTTCCTTTACAGCTAATCTCCGCAGACTGACTGATGTGTACTGGTCTATGCACACTCAAGCTGCCTCGCTCAGCTGACAGAGGTGAGGCATCTTTGCTTGATCATATATTCATCTTAGTATGTCCGATTTCAGATTTTTTAATACTGAACAATAGGTTTTTTCAAGGCCTGTTAGCTAGCCAAGTTTTAGCTTTGTCAAATAATAATGAATGAGATATTAACTTGCAAAGTGTATTTTTCTTTGCATATGCTCTCAGCCGACTGACTGATGTGTACTGCTGTATGCACACACAAGCTGCCTCGCTCAGCTGACAGAGGTGAGGCATCTTTGCTTGATCATATATTCATCTTAGTATGTCCGATTTCATATTTTTTAATACTGAGAAATAGGTTTTTTCAAGGCCTGTTAGCATGCCAAATTTTAGCTTCGTCAGGATATTAATGAAGGAGATATTAACTTGCAAAGTTTACTTTCCTTTACAGCTAATCTCCGCAGACTGACTGATGTGTACTGGTCTATGCACACACAAGCTCCCTTGCTCAGCTGACAGAGGTGAGCCATCTTTGCTTGATCATATATTCATCTTAGTATGTCCGATTTCATATTTCTTAATACTGAGAAATAGGTTTTTTCAAGGCCTGTTAGCATGCCAAGTTTTAGCTTCGTCAGGATATTAATGAAGGAGATATTAACTTGCAAAGTTTACTTTCCTTTACAGCTAATCTCCGCAGACTGACTGATGTGTACTGGTCTATGCACACACGCTCCCTTGCTCAGCTGACAGAGGTGAGCCATCTTTGCTTGATCATATATTCATCTTAGTATGTCCGACTTCAGATTTTTTAATACTGAACAATAGGTTTTTTCGAGGCCTGTTAGCTAGCCAAGTTTAAGCTTTGTCAAGAGAATAATGAATGAGATATTAACTTGCAAAGTTTATTTTTTTTGGCATATGCTCTCCGCCGACTGACTGTTGTGTACTGCTGTATGCACACACAAGCTGCCTAGCTGACAGAGGTTTGTTCTCTTTGCTTGATCATATATTCATCTTAGTATGTCCGATTTCAGATTTTTTCATACTGATTGATAGGTTTTTTCATGGCCTGTTAGCATGCCAAGTTTTAGCTTCGACAGGATATTAATGAATGAGATATTAACTTGCAAAGTTTATTTTTTTTTGCATATGCTCTCCGCCGACTGACTGTTGTGTACTGCTGTATGCACACACAAGCTGCCTAGCTGACAGAGGTTGGTTCTCTTTGCTTGATCCTATATTCAGCTTAGTATGTCCGATTTCAGATTTTTAAATACTGATTGATAGGTGTTTTCAAGGCCTGTTAGCATGCCAAGTTTGAGCTTCGTCAGGACATTAATGAAGGAGATATTAACTTGCAAAGTTTACTTTCCTTTACAGCTAATCTCCGCAGACTGACTGATGTGTACTGGTCTATGAACACACAAGCTGCCTCGCTCAGCTGACAGAGGTGAGGCATCTTTGCTTGATCATATATTCATCTTAGTATGTCCGATTTCAGATTTTTTAATACTGAACAATAGGTTTTTTCAAGGCCTGTTAGCTAGCCAAGTTTTAGCTTTGTCAAGATAATAATGAATGAGATATTAACTTGCAAAGTGTATTTTTCTTTGCATATGCTCTCAGCCGACTGACTGATGTGTACTGCTGTATGCACACACAAGCTGCCTCGCTCAGCTGACAGAGGTGAGGCATCTTTGCTTGATCATATATTCATCTTAGTATGTCCGATTTCATATTTTTTAATACTGAGAAATAGGTTTTTTCAAGGCCTGTTAGCATGCCAAATTTTAGCTTCGTCAGGATATTAATGAAGGAGATATTAACTTGCAAAGTTTACTTTCCTTTACAGCTAATCTCCGCAGACTGACTGATGTGTACTGGTCTATGCACACACAAGCTCCCTTGCTCAGCTGACAGAGGTGAGGCATCTTTGCTTGATCATATATTCATCTTAGTATGTCCGATTTCATATTTTTTAATACTGAGAAATAGGTTTTTTCAAGGCCTGTTAGCATGCCAAGTTTTAGCTTCGTCAGGATATTATTGAAGGAGATATTAACTTGCAAAGTTTACTTTCCTTTACAGCTAATCTCCGCAGACTGACTGATGTGTACTGGTCTATGCACACACAAGGTGCCTCGCTCAGCTGACAGAGGTGAGGCATCTTTGCTTGATCATATATTCATCTTAGTATGTTCGAGTTCAGATTTTTTAATACTGAACAATAGGTTTTTTCAAGGCCTGTTAGCTAGCCAAGTTTAAGCTTTGTCAAGAGAATAATGAAGGAGATATTAACTTGGAAAGTTTATTTTTTTTTGCATATGTTCTCCGCCGACTGACTGTTGTGTACTGCTGTATGCACACACAAGCTGCCTAGCTGACAGAGGTTGGTCCTCTTTGCTTGATCATATATTCAGCTTAGTATGTCCGATTTCAGATTTTTAAATACTGATTGATAGGTTTTTTCATGGCCTGTTAGCATGCCAAGTTTTAGCTTCGTCAGGATATTAATGAAGGAGATATTAACTTGCAAAGTTTACTTTCCTTTACAGCTAATCTCCGCAGACTGACTGATGTGTACTGGTCTATGCACACACAAGCTGCCTCGCTCAGCTGACAGAGGTGAGGTATCTTTGCTTGATCATATATTCATCTTAGTATGTCCGATTTCAGATTTTTTAATACTGAACAATAGGTTTTTTCAAGTCCTGTTAGCTAGCCAAGTTTAAGCTTTGTCAAGAGAATAATGAATGAGATATTAACTTGGAAAGTTTATTTTTGTTTGCATATGTTCTCCGCCGACTGACTGTTGTGTACTGCTGTATGCACACACAAGCTGCCTAGCTGACAGAGGTTGGTCCTCTTTGCTTGATCATATATTCAGCTTAGTATGTCCGATTTCAGATTTTTAAATACTGATTGATAGGTTTTTTCAAGGCCTGTTAGCATGCCAAGTTTTAGCTTCGTCAGGATATTAATGAAGGAGATATTAACTTGCAAAGTTTACTTTCCTTTACAGCTAATCTCCGCAGACTGACTGATGTGTACTGGTCTATGCACACACAAGCTCCCTCGCTCAGCTGACAGAGGTGAGGCATCTTTGCTTGATCATATATTCATCTTAGTATGTCCGATTTCATATTTTTTAATACTGAGAAATAGGTTTTTTCAAGGCCTGTCAGCAAGCCAAGTTTTGGCTTTTTCAAGATAATAATGAATGAGATATTAACTTGCAAAGTGTATTTTTCTTTGCATTTGCTCTCCGCTGACTGACTGATGAGTACTGCTGTATGCACACACAAGCTGCCTCGCTCAGCTGAAAGAGGTGAGCCATCTTTGCTTGATCATATATTCATCTTAGTATGTTCGATTTCAGATTTTTTAATACTGAATAATAGGTTTTTTCAAGGCCTGTTAGCTAGCCAAGTTTTAGCTTTGTCAAGAGAATAATGAATGAGATATTAACTTGCAAAGTGTATTTTTCTTTGCATATGCTCTCCGCCGACTGACTGTTTTGTACTGCTGTATTCACACACAAGCTGCCTAGCTGACAGAGGTTGGTTCTCTTTGCTTGATCATATATTCAGCTTAGTATGTCCGATTTCAGATTTTTAAATACTGATTGATAGGTTTTTTCAAGGCCTGTTAGCATGCCAAGTGTGAGCTTCGACAGGACATTAATGAAGGAGATATTAACTTGCAAAGTTTACTTTCCTTTACAGCTAATCTCCGCAGACTGACGGATGTGTACTGGTCTATGCACACACAAGCTGCCTCTCTCAGCTGACAGAGGTGAGGCATCTTTGCTTGATCATATATTCATCTTAGTATGTCCGATTTCAGATTTTTTAATACTGAACAATAGGTTTTTTCAAGGCCTGTTAGCTAGCCAAGTTTAAGCTTTGTCAAGAGAATAATGAATGAGATATTAACTTGGAAAGTTTATTTTTTTTTGCATATGCTCTCCGCCGACTGACTGTTGTGTACTGCTGTATGCACACACAAGCTGCCTAGCTGACAGAGGTTGGTTCTCTTTGCTTGATCATATATTAAGCTTAGTATGTCCGATTTCAGATTTTTAAATACTGATTGATAGGTGTTTTCAAGGCCTGTTAGCATGCCAAGTGTGAGCTTCGTCAGGACATTAATGAAGGAGATATTAACTTGCAAAGTTTACTTTCCTTTACAGCTAATCTCCGCAGACTGACTGATGTGTACTGGTCTATGCACACACAAGCTGCCTCGCTCAGCTGACAGAGGTGAGGCATCTTTGCTTGATCATATATTCATCTTAGTATGTCCGATTTCAGATTTTTTAATACTGAACAATAGGTTTTTTCAAGGCCTGTTAGCTAGCCAAGTTTTAGCTTTGTCAAGATAATAATGAATGAGATATTAACTTGCAAAGTGTATTTTTCTTTGCATATGCTCTCAGCCGACTGACTGATGTGTACTGCTGTATGCACACACAAGCTGCCTCGCTCAGCTGACAGAGGTGAGGCATCTTTGCTTGATCATATATTCATCTTAGTATGTCCGATTTCATATTTTTTAATACTGAGAAATAGGTTTTTTCAAGGCCTGTTAGCATGCCAAATTTTAGCTTCGTCAGGATATTAATGAAGGAGATATTAACTTGCAAAGTTTACTTTCCTTTACAGCTAATCTCCGCAGACTGACTGATGTGTACTGGTCTATGCACACACAAGCTCCCTTGCTCAGCTGACAGAGGTGAGCCATCTTTGCTTGATCATATATTCATCTTAGTATGTCCGATTTCATATTTCTTAATACTGAGAAATAGGTTTTTTCAAGGCCTGTTAGCATGCCAAGTTTTAGCTTCGTCAGGATATTAATGAAGGAGATATTAACTTGCAAAGTTTACTTTCCTTTACAGCTAATCTCCGCAGACTGACTGATGTGTACTGGTCTATGCACACACGCTCCCTTGCTCAGCTGACAGAGGTGAGCCATCTTTGCTTGATCATATATTCATCTTAGTATGTCCGACTTCAGATTTTTTAATACTGAACAATAGGTTTTTTCGAGGCCTGTTAGCTAGCCAAGTTTAAGCTTTGTCAAGAGAATAATGAATGAGATATTAACTTGCAAAGTTTATTTTTTTTTGCATATGCTCTCCGCCGACTGACTGTTGTGTACTGCTGTATGCACACACAAGCTGCCTAGCTGACAGAGGTTGGTTCTCTTTGCTTGATCATATATTCATCTTAGTATGTCCGATTTCAGATTTTTTCATACTGATTGATAGGTTTTTTCATGGCCTGTTAGCATGCCAAGTTTTAGCTTCGACAGGATATTAATGAATGAGATATTAACTTGCAAAGTTTATTTTTTTTTGCATATGCTCTCCGCCGACTGACTGTTGTGTACTGCTGTATGCACACACAAGCTGCCTACCTGACAGAGGTTGGTTTTCTTTGCTTGATCATATATTCAGCTTAGTATGTCCGATTTCAGATTTTTAAATACTGATTGATAGGTTTTTTCAAGGCCTGTTAGCATGCCAAGTGTGAGCTTCGTCAGGACATTAATGAAGGATATATTAACTTGCAAAGTTTACTTTCCTTTACAGCTAATCTCCGCAGACTGACGGATGTGTACTGCTGTATGCACACACAAGCTGCCTAGCTGACAGGTTGGTTCTCTTTGCTTGATCATATATTCAGCTTAGTATGTCCGATTTCAGATTTTTTAATACTGAACAATAGGTCTTTTCAAGGCCTGTTAGCTAGCCAAGTTTTAGCTTTGTCAAGAGAATAATGAATGAGATATTTACTTGCAAAGTGTATTTTTTTTTGCATATGCTCTCCGCCGACTGACTGTTGTGTACTGCTGTATGCACACACAAGCTGCCTAGCTGACAGAGGTTGGTTCTCTTTGCTTGATCATATATTCATCTTAGTATGTCCGATTTCAGATTTTGTCATACTGATTGATAGGTTTTTTCATGGCCTGTTAGCATGCCAAGTTTGAGCTTCGTCAGGACATTAATGAAGGAGATATTAACTTGCAAAGTTTACTTTCCTTTACAGCTAAACTCCGCAGACTGACTGATGTGTACTGGTCTATGCACACACAAGGTGCCTCGCTCAGCTGACAGAGGTGAGGCATCTTTGCTTGATCATATATTCATCTTAGTATGTCCGATTTCATATTTCTTAATACTGAGAAATAGGTTTTTTCAAGGCCTGTTAGCATGCCAAGTTTTAGCTTCGTCAGGATATTAATGAAGGAGATATTAACTTGCAAAGTTTACTTTCCTTTACAGCTAATCTCCGCAGACTGACTGATGTGTACTGGTCTATGCACACACGCTCCCTTGCTCAGCTGACAGAGGTGAGCCATCTTTGCTTGATCATATATTCATCTTAGTATGTCCGACTTCAGATTTTTTAATACTGAACAATAGGTTTTTTCGAGGCCTGTTAGCTAGCCAAGTTTAAGCTTTGTCAAGAGAATAATGAATGAGATATTAACTTGCAAAGTTTATTTTTTTTTGCATATGCTCTCCGCCGACTGACTGTTGTGTACTGCTGTATGCACACACAAGCTGCCTAGCTGACAGAGGTTGGTTCTCTTTGCTTGATCATATATTCATCTTAGTATGTCCGATTTCAGATTTTTTCATACTGATTGATAGGTTTTTTCATGGCCTGTTAGCATGCCAAGTTTTAGCTTCGACAGGATATTAATGAATGAGATATTAACTTGCAAAGTTTATTTTTTTTTGCATATGCTCTCCGCCGACTGACTGTTGTGTACTGCTGTATGCACACACAAGCTGCCTACCTGACAGAGGTTGGTTTTCTTTGCTTGATCATATATTCAGCTTAGTATGTCCGATTTCAGATTTTTAAATACTGATTGATAGGTTTTTTCAAGGCCTGTTAGCATGCCAAGTGTGAGCTTCGTCAGGACATTAATGAAGGATATATTAACTTGCAAAGTTTACTTTCCTTTACAGCTAATCTCCGCAGACTGACGGATGTGTACTGCTGTATGCACACACAAGCTGCCTAGCTGACAGGTTGGTTCTCTTTGCTTGATCATATATTCAGCTTAGTATGTCCGATTTCAGATTTTTTAATACTGAACAATAGGTCTTTTCAAGGCCTGTTAGCTAGCCAAGTTTTAGCTTTGTCAAGAGAATAATGAATGAGATATTTACTTGCAAAGTGTATTTTTTTTGCATATGCTCTCCGCCGACTGACTGTTGTGTACTGCTGTATGCACACACAAGCTGCCTAGCTGACAGAGGTTGGTTCTCTTTGCTTGATCATATATTCATCTTAGTATGTCCGATTTCAGATTTTGTCATACTGATTGATAGGTTTTTTCATGGCCTGTTAGCATGCCAAGTTTGAGCTTCGTCAGGACATTAATGAAGGAGATATTAACTTGCAAAGTTTACTTTCCTTTACAGCTAAACTCCGCAGACTGACTGATGTGTACTGGTCTATGCACACACAAGGTGCCTCGCTCAGCTGACAGAGGTGAGGCATCTTTGCTTGATCATATATTCATCTTAGTATGTCCGATTTCAGATTTTTTAATACTGAACAATCGGTTTTTTCAAGGCCTGTTAGCTAGCCAAGTTTAAGCTTTGTCAAGAGAATAATGAAGGAGATATTAACTTGCAAAGTGTATTTTTTTTTGCATATGCTCTCCGCCGACTGACTGTTGTGTACTGCTGTATGCACACACAAGCTGCCTAGCTGACAGAGGTTGGTTCTCTTTGCTTGATCATATATTCATCTTAGTATGTCCGATTTCAGATTTTTTGATACTGATTGATAGGTTTTTTCATGGCCTGTTAGAATGCCAAGTTTTAGCTTCGTCAGGATATTAATGAAGGAGATATTAACTTGCAAAGTTTACTTTCCTTTACAGCTAATCTCCGCAGACTAACGGATGTGTACTGGTCTATGCACACACAAGCTGCCTCGCTCAGCTGACAGAGGTGAGGTATCTTTGCTTGATCATATATTCATCTTAGTATGTCCGATTTCAGATTTTTTAATACTGAGAAATAGGTTTTTTCAAGGCCTGTTAGCATGCCAAGTTTTAGCTTCGTCAGGATATTAATGAAGGAGATATTAACTTGCAAAGTTTACTTTCCTTTACAGCTAATCTCCGCAGACTGACTGATGTGTACTGGTCTATGCACACACGCTCCCTTGCTCAGCTGACAGAGGTGAGGCATCTTTGCTTGATCATATATTCATCTTAGTATGTCCGATTTCAGATTTTTTAATACTGAACAATAGGTTTTTTCAAGGCCTGTTAGCTAGCCAAGTTTTAGCTTTGTCAAGATAATAATGAATGAGATATTAACTTGCAAAGTGTATTTTTCTTTGCATATGCTCTCAGCCGACTGACTGATGTGTACTGCTGTATGCACACACAAGCTGCCTCGCTCAGCTGACAGAGGTGAGGCATCTTTGCTTGATCATATATTCATCTTAGTATGTCCGATTTCATATTTTTTAATACTGAGAAATAGGTTTTTTCAAGGCCTGTTAGCATGCCAAATTTTAGCTTCGTCAGGATATTAATGAAGGAGATATTAACTTGCAAAGTTTACTTTCCTTTACAGCTAATCTCCGCAGACTGACTGATGTGTACTGGTCTATGCACACACAAGCTCCCTTGCTCAGCTGACAGAGGTGAGCCATCTTTGCTTGATCATATATTCATCTTAGTATGTCCGATTTCATATTTTTTAATACTGAGAAATAGGTTTTTTCAAGGCCTGTTAGCATGCCAAGTATTAGCTTCGTCAGGATATTAATGAAGGAGATATTAACTTGCAAAGTTTACTTTCCTTTACAGCTAATCTCCGCAGACTGACTGATGTGTACTGGTCTATGCACACACGCTCCCTTGATCAGCTGACAGAGGTGAGCCATCTTTGCTTGATCATATATTCATCTTAGTATGTCCGACTTCAGATTTTTTAATACTGAACAATAGGTTTTTTCGAGGCCTGTTAGCTAGCCAAGTTTAAGCTTTGTCAAGAGAATAATGAATGAGATATTAACTTGCAAAGTTTATTTTTTTTTGCATATGCTCTCCGCCGACTGACTGTTGTGTACTGCTGTATGCACACACAAGCTGCCTAGCTGACAGAGGTTGGTTCTCTTTGCTTGATCATATATTCATCTTAGTATGTCCGATTTCAGATTTTTTCATACTGATTGATAGGTTTTTTCATGGCCTGTTAGCATGCCAAGTTTTAGCTTCGACAGGATATTAATGAATGAGATATTAACTTGCAAAGTTTATTTTTTTTTGCATATGCTCTCCGCCGACTGACTGTTGTGTACTGCTGTATGCACACACAAGCTGCCTAGCTGACAGAGGTTGGTTTTCTTTGCTTGATCATATATTCAGCTTAGTATGTCCGATTTCAGATTTTTAAATACTGATTGATAGGTTTTTTCAAGGCCTGTTAGCATGCCAAGTGTGAGCTTCGTCAGGACATTAATGAAGGAGATATTAACTTGCAAAGTTTACTTTCCTTTACAGCTAATCTCCGCAGACTGACGGATGTGTACTGGTCTATGCACACACAAGCTGCCTCGCTCAGCTGACAGAGGTGAGGCATCTTTGCTTGATCATATATTCATCTTAGTATGTCCGATTTCAGATTTTTTAATACTGAACAATAGGTTTTTTCAAGGCCTGTTAGCTAGCCAAGTTTAAGCTGTGTCAAGAGAATAATGAATGAGATATTAACTTGCAAAGTGTATTTTTCTTTGCATATGCACTCCGCCGACTGACTGATGTGTATTGCTGTATACACACACAAGCTGCCTAGCTGACAGAGGTTGGTTCTCTTTGCTTGATCATATATTCATCTTAGTATGTCCGATTTCATATTTTTTAATACTGAGAAATAGGTTTTTTCAAGGCCTGTTAGCATGCCAAATTTTAGCTTCGTCAGGATATTAATGAAGGAGATATTAACTTGCAAAGTTTACTTTCCTTTACAGCTAATCTCCGCAGACTGACTGATGTGTACTGGTCTATGCACACACAAGCTCCCTTGCTCAGCTGACAGAGGTGAGCCATCTTTGCTTGATCATATATTCATCTTAGTATGTCCGATTTCATATTTTTTAATACTGAGAAATAGGTTTTTTCAAGGCCTGTTAGCATGCCAAGTATTAGCTTCGTCAGGATATTAATGAAGGAGATATTAACTTGCAAAGTTTACTTTCCTTTACAGCTAATCTCCGCAGACTGACTGATGTGTACTGGTCTATGCACACACGCTCCCTTGATCAGCTGACAGAGGTGAGCCATCTTTGCTTGATCATATATTCATCTTAGTATGTCCGACTTCAGATTTTTTAATACTGAACAATAGGTTTTTTCGAGGCCTGTTAGCTAGCCAAGTTTAAGCTTTGTCAAGAGAATAATGAATGAGATATTAACTTGCAAAGTTTATTTTTTTTTGCATATGCTCTCCGCCGACTGACTGTTGTGTACTGCTGTATGCACACACAAGCTGCCTAGCTGACAGAGGTTGGTTCTCTTTGCTTGATCATATATTCATCTTAGTATGTCCGATTTCAGATTTTTTCATACTGATTGATAGGTTTTTTCATGGCCTGTTAGCATGCCAAGTTTTAGCTTCGACAGGATATTAATGAATGAGATATTAACTTGCAAAGTTTATTTTTTTTTGCATATGCTCTCCGCCGACTGACTGTTGTGTACTGCTGTATGCACACACAAGCTGCCTACCTGACAGAGGTTGGTTTTCTTTGCTTGATCATATATTCAGCTTAGTATGTCCGATTTCAGATTTTTAAATACTGATTGATAGGTTTTTTCAAGGCCTGTTAGCATGCCAAGTGTGAGCTTCGTCAGGACATTAATGAAGGAGATATTAACTTGCAAAGTTTACTTTCCTTTACAGCTAATCTCCGCAGACTGACGGATGTGTACTGGTCTATGCACACACAAGCTGCCTCGCTCAGCTGACAGAGGTGAGGCATCTTTGCTTGATCATATATTCATCTTAGTATGTCCGATTTCAGATTTTTTAATACTGAACAATAGGTTTTTTCAAGGCCTGTTAGCTAGCCAAGTTTAAGCTGTGTCAAGAGAATAATGAATGAGATATTAACTTGCAAAGTGTATTTTTCTTTGCATATGCACTCCGCCGACTGACTGATGTGTATTGCTGTATACACACACAAGCTGCCTAGCTGACAGAGGTTGGTTCTCTTTGCTTGATCATATATTCATCTTAGTATGTCCGATTTCATATTTTTTAATACTGAGAAATAGGTTTTTTCAAGGCCTGTTAGCATGCCAAATTTTAGCTTCGTCAGGATATTAATGAAGGAGATATTAACTTGCAAAGTTTACTTTCCTTTACAGCTAATCTCCGCAGACTGACTGATGTGTACTGGTCTATGCACACACAAGCTCCCTTGCTCAGCTGACAGAGGTGAGCCATCTTTGCTTGATCATATATTCATCTTAGTATGTCCGATTTCATATTTCTTAATACTGAGAAATAGGTTTTTTCAAGGCCTGTTAGCATGCCAAGTTTTAGCTTCGTCAGGATATTAATGAAGGAGATATTAACTTGCAAAGTTTACTTTCCTTTACAGCTAATCTCCGCAGACTGACTGATGTGTACTGGTCTATGCACACACGCTCCCTTGCTCAGCTGACAGAGGTGAGCCATCTTTGCTTGATCATATATTCATCTTAGTATGTCCGACTTCAGATTTTTTAATACTGAACAATAGGTTTTTTTGAGGCCTGTTAGCTAGCCAAGTTTAAGCTTTGTCAAGAGAATAATGAATGAGATATTAACTTGCAAAGTTTATTTTTTTTTGCATATGCTCTCCGCCGACTGACTGTTGTGTACTGCTGTATGCACACACAAGCTGCCTAGCTGACAGAGGTTGGTTCTCTTTGCTTGATCATATATTCATCTTAGTATGTCCGATTTCAGATTTTTTCATACTGATTGATAGGTTTTTTCATGGCCTGTTAGCATGCCAAGTTTTAGCTTCGACAGGATATTAATGAATGAGATATTAACTTGCAAAGTTTATTTTTTTTTGCATATGCTCTCCGCCGACTGACTGTTGTGTACTGCTGTATGCACACACAAGCTGCCTACCTGACAGAGGTTGGTTTTCTTTGCTTGATCATATATTCAGCTTAGTATGTCCGATTTCAGATTTTTAAATACTGATTGATAGGTTTTTTCAAGGCCTGTTAGCATGCCAAGTGTGAGCTTCGTCAGGACATTAATGAAGGATATATTAACTTGCAAAGTTTACTTTCCTTTACAGCTAATCTCCGCAGACTGACGGATGTGTACTGCTGTATGCACACACAAGCTGCCTAGCTGACAGGTTGGTTCTCTTTGCTTGATCATATATTCAGCTTAGTATGTCCGATTTCAGATTTTTTAATACTGAACAATAGGTCTTTTCAAGGCCTGTTAGCTAGCCAAGTTTTAGCTTTGTCAAGAGAATAATGAATGAGATATTTACTTGCAAAGTGTATTTATTTTTTGCATATGCTCTCCGCCGACTGACTGTTGTGTACTGCTGTATGCACACACAAGCTGCCTAGCTGACAGAGGTTGGTTCTCTTTGCTTGATCATATATTCATCTTAGTATGTCCGATTTCAGATTTTGTCATACTGATTGATAGGTTTTTTCATGGCCTGTTAGCATGCCAAGTTTGAGCTTCGTCAGGACATTAATGAAGGAGATATTAACTTGCAAAGTTTACTTTCCTTTACAGCTAAACTCCGCAGACTGACTGATGTGTACTGGTCTATGCACACACAAGGTGCCTCGCTCAGCTGACAGAGGTGAGGCATCTTTGCTTGATCATATATTCATCTTAGTATGTCCGATTTCAGATTTTTTAATACTGAACAATCGGTTTTTTCAAGGCCTGTTAGCTAGCCAAGTTTAAGCTTTGTCAAGAGAATAATGAAGGAGATATTAACTTGCAAAGTGTATTTTTTTTTGCATATGCTCTCCGCCGACTGACTGTTGTGTACTGCTGTATGCACACACAAGCTGCCTAGCTGACAGAGGTTGGTTCTCTTTGCTTGATCATATATTCATCTTAGTATGTCCGATTTCAGATTTTTTGATACTGATTGATAGGTTTTTTCATGGCCTGTTAGAATGCCAAGTTTTAGCTTCGTCAGGATATTAATGAAGGAGATATTAACTTGCAAAGTTTACTTTCCTTTACAGCTAATCTCCGCAGACTAACGGATGTGTACTGGTCTATGCACACACAAGCTGCCTCGCTCAGCTGACAGAGGTGAGGTATCTTTGCTTGATCATATATTCATCTTAGTATGTCCGATTTCAGATTTTTTAATACTGAGAAATAGGTTTTTTCAAGGCCTGTTAGCATGCCAAGTTTTAGCTTCGTCAGGATATTAATGAAGGAGATATTAACTTGCAAAGTTTACTTTCCTTTACAGCTAATCTCCGCAGACTGACTGATGTGTACTGGTCTATGCACACACGCTCCCTTGCTGAGCTGACAGAGGTGAGGCATCTTTGCTTGATCATATATTCATCTTAGTATGTCCGATTTCAGATTTTTTAATACTGAACAATAGGTTTTTTCAAGGCCTGTTAGCTAGCCAAGTTTTAGCTTTGTCAAGATAATAATGAATGAGATATTAACTTGCAAAGTGTATTTTTCTTTGCATATGCTCTCAGCCGACTGACTGATGTGTACTGCTGTATGCACACACAAGCTGCCTCGCTCAGCTGACAGAGGTGAGGCATCTTTGCTTGATCATATATTCATCTTAGTATGTCCGATTTCATATTTTTTAATACTGAGAAATAGGTTTTTTCAAGGCCTGTTAGCATGCCAAGTATTAGCTTCGTCAGGATATTAATGAAGGAGATATTAACT
The DNA here is from genome assembly GCA_949987565.1 of Luidia sarsii. NCBI lineage: Eukaryota > Metazoa > Echinodermata > Asteroidea > Paxillosida > Luidiidae > Luidia > Luidia sarsii. Next base: position 5,184,680 of record OX465108.1, on the reverse strand, counting down.
TGCAAAGTTTACTTTCCTTTACAGCTAATCTCCGCAGACTGACTGATGTGTACTGGTCTATGCACACACGCTCCCTTGATCAGCTGACAGAGGTGAGCCATCTTTGCTTGATCATATATTCATCTTAGTATGTCCGACTTCAGATTTTTTAATACTGAACAATAGGTTTTTTCGAGGCCTGTTAGCTAGCCAAGTTTAAGCTTTGTCAAGAGAATAATGAATGAGATATTAACTTGCAAAGTTTATTTTTTTTTGCATATGCTCTCCGCCGACTGACTGTTGTGTACTGCTGTATGCACACACAAGCTGCCTAGCTGACAGAGGTTGGTTCTCTTTGCTTGATCATATATTCATCTTAGTATGTCCGATTTCAGATTTTTTCATACTGATTGATAGGTTTTTTCATGGCCTGTTAGCATGCCAAGTTTTAGCTTCGACAGGATATTAATGAATGAGATATTAACTTGCAAAGTTTATTTTTTTTTGCATATGCTCTCCGCCGACTGACTGTTGTGTACTGCTGTATGCACACACAAGCTGCCTACCTGACAGAGGTTGGTTTTCTTTGCTTGATCATATATTCAGCTTAGTATGTCCGATTTCAGATTTTTAAATACTGATTGATAGGTTTTTTCAAGGCCTGTTAGCATGCCAAGTGTGAGCTTCGTCAGGACATTAATGAAGGAGATATTAACTTGCAAAGTTTACTTTCCTTTACAGCTAATCTCCGCAGACTGACGGATGTGTACTGGTCTATGCACACACAAGCTGCCTCGCTCAGCTGACAGAGGTGAGGCATCTTTGCTTGATCATATATTCATCTTAGTATGTCCGATTTCAGATTTTTTAATACTGAACAATAGGTTTTTTCAAGGCCTGTTAGCTAGCCAAGTTTAAGCTGTGTCAAGAGAATAATGAATGAGATATTAACTTGCAAAGTGTATTTTTCTTTTCATATGCTCTCCGCCGACTGACTGTTGTGTACTGCTGTATGCACACACAAGCTGCCTCGCTCAGCTGACAGAGGTGAGGCATCTTTGCTTGATCATATATTCATCTTAGTATGTCCGATTTCAGATTTTTTAATACTGAACAATAGGTTTTTTCAAGGCCTGTTAGCTAGCCAAGTTTAAGCTGTGTCAAGAGAATAATGAATGAGATATTAACTTGCAAAGTGTATTTTTCTTTGCATATGCACTCCGCCGACTGACTGATGTGTATTGCTGTATACACACACAAGCTGCCTAGCTGACAGAGGTTGGTTCTCTTTGCTTGATCATATATTCATCTTAGTATGTCCGATTTCATATTTTTTAATACTGAGAAATAGGTTTTTTCAAGGCCTGTTAGCATGCCAAATTTTAGCTTCGTCAGGATATTAATGAAGGAGATATTAACTTGCAAAGTTTACTTTCCTTTACAGCTAATCTCCGCAGACTGACTGATGTGTACTGGTCTATGCACACACAAGCTCCCTTGCTCAGCTGACAGAGGTGAGCCATCTTTGCTTGATCATATATTCATCTTAGTATGTCCGATTTCATATTTTTTAATACTGAGAAATAGGTTTTTTCAAGGCCTGTTAGCATGCCAAGTATTAGCTTCGTCAGGATATTAATGAAGGAGATATTAACTTGCAAAGTTTACTTTCCTTTACAGCTAATCTCCGCAGACTGACTGATGTGTACTGGTCTATGCACACACGCTCCCTTGATCAGCTGACAGAGTTGAGCCATCTTTGCTTGATCATATATTCATCTTAGTATGTCCGACTTCAGATTTTTTAATACTGAACAATAGGTTTTTTCGAGGCCTGTTAGCTAGCCAAGTTTAAGCTTTGTCAAGAGAATAATGAATGAGATATTAACTTGCAAAGTTTATTTTTTTTTGCATATGCTCTCCGCCGACTGACTGTTGTGTACTGCTGTATGCACACACAAGCTGCCTAGCTGACAGAGGTTGGTTCTCTTTGCTTGATCATATATTCATCTTAGTATGTCCGATTTCAGATTTTTTCATACTGATTGACAGGTTTTTTCATGGCCTGTTAGCATGCCAAGTTTTAGCTTCGACAGGATATTAATGAATGAGATATTAACTTGCAAAGTTTATTTTTTTTTGCATATGCTCTCCGCCGACTGACTGTTGTGTACTGCTGTATGCACACACAAGCTGCCTACCTGACAGAGGTTGGTTTTCTTTGCTTGATCATATATTCAGCTTAGTATGTCCGATTTCAGATTTTTAAATACTGATTGATAGGTTTTTTCAAGGCCTGTTAGCATGCCAAGTGTGAGCTTCGTCAGGACATTAATGAAGGAGATATTAACTTGCAAAGTTTACTTTCCTTTACAGCTAATCTCCGCAGACTGACGGATGTGTACTGGTCTATGCACACACAAGCTGCCTCGCTCAGCTGACAGAGGTGAGGCATCTTTGCTTGATCATATATTCATCTTAGTATGTCCGATTTGAGATTTTTTAATACTGAACAATAGGTTTTTTCAAGGCCTGTTAGCTAGCCAAGTTTAAGCTGTGTCAAGAGAATAATGAATGAGATATTAACTTGCAAAGTGTATTTTTCTTTGCATATGCACTCCGCCGACTGACTGATGTGTATTGCTGTATACACACACAAGCTGCCTAGCTGACAGAGGTTGGTTCTCTTTGCTTGATCATATATTCATCTTAGTATGTCCGATTTCATATTTTTTAATACTGAGAAATAGGTTTTTTCAAGGCCTGTTAGCATGCCAAATTTTAGCTTCGTCAGGATATTAATGAAGGAGATATTAACTTGCAAAGTTTACTTTCCTTTACAGCTAATCTCCGCAGACTGACTGATGTGTACTGGTCTATGCACACACAAGCTCCCTTGCTCAGCTGACAGAGGTGAGCCATCTTTGCTTGATCATATATTCATCTTAGTATGTCCGATTTCATATTTTTTAATACTGAGAAATAGGTTTTTTCAAGGCCTGTTAGCATGCCAAGTATTAGCTTCGTCAGGATATTAATGAAGGAGATATTAACTTGCAAAGTTTACTTTCCTTTACAGCTAATCTCCGCAGACTGACTGATGTGTACTGGTCTATGCACACACGCTCCCTTGATCAGCTGACAGAGGTGAGCCATCTTTGCTTGATCATATATTCATCTTAGTATGTCCGACTTCAGATTTTTTAATACTGAACAATAGGTTTTTTCGAGGCCTGTTAGCTAGCCAAGTTTAAGCTTTGTCAAGAGAATAATGAATGAGATATTAACTTGCAAAGTTTATTTTTTTTTGCATATGCTCTCCGCCGACTGACTGTTGTGTACTGCTGTATGCACACACAAGCTGCCTAGCTGACAGAGGTTGGTTCTCTTTGCTTGATCATATATTCATCTTAGTATGTCCGATTTCAGATTTTTTCATACTGATTGATAGGTTTTTTCATGGCCTGTTAGCATGCCAAGTTTTAGCTTCGACAGGATATTAATGAATGAGATATTAACTTGCAAAGTTTATTTTTTTTTGCATATGCTCTCCGCCGACTGACTGTTGTGTACTGCTGTATGCACACACAAGCTGCCTACCTGACAGAGGTTGGTTTTCTTTGCTTGATCATATATTCAGCTTAGTATGTCCGATTTCAGATTTTTAAATACTGATTGATAGGTTTTTTCAAGGCCTGTTAGCATGCCAAGTGTGAGCTTCGTCAGGACATTAATGAAGGAGATATTAACTTGCAAAGTTTACTTTTCTTTACAGCTAATCTCCGCAGACTGACGGATGTGTACTGGTCTATGCACACACAAGCTGCCTCGCTCAGCTGACAGAGGTGAGGCATCTTTGCTTGATCATATATTCATCTTAGAATGTCCGATTTCAGATTTTTTAATACTGAACAATAGGTTTTTTTCAAGGCCTGTTAGCTAGCCAAGTTTAAGCTGTGTCAAGAGAATAATGAATGAGATATTAACTTGCAAAGTGTATTTTTCTTTGCATATGCACTCCGCCGACTGACTGATGTGTATTGCTGTATACACACACAAGCTGCCTAGCTGACAGAGGTTGGTTCTCTTTGCTTGATCATATATTCATCTTAGTATGTCCGATTTCATATTTTTTAATACTGAGAAATAGGTTTTTTCAAGGCCTGTTAGCATGCCAAATTTTAGCTTCGTCAGGATATTAATGAAGGAGATATTAACTTGCAAAGTTTACTTTCCTTTACAGCTAATCTCCGCAGACTGACTGATGTGTACTGGTCTATGCACACACAAGCTCCATTGCTCAGCTGACAGAGGTGAGCCATCTTTGCTTGATCATATATTCATCTTAGTATGTCCGATTTCATATTTTTTAATACTGAGAAATAGGTTTTTTCAAGGCCTGTTAGCATGCCAAGTATTAGCTTCGTCAGGATATTAATGAAGGAGATATTAACTTGCAAAGTTTACTTTCCTTTACAGCTAATCTCCGCAGACTGACTGATGTGTACTGGTCTATGCACACACGCTCCCTTGATCAGCTGACAGAGGTGAGCCATCTTTGCTTGATCATATATTCATCTTAGTATGTCCGACTTCAGATTTTTTAATACTGAACAATAGGTTTTTTCGAGGCCTGTTAGCTAGCCAAGTTTAAGCTTTGTCAAGAGAATAATGAATGAGATATTAACTTGCAAAGTTTATTTTTTTTTGCATATGCTCTCCGCCGACTGACTGTTGTGTACTGCTGTATGCACACACAAGCTGCCTAGCTGACAGAGGTTGGTTCTCTTTGCTTGATCATATATTCATCTTAGTATGTCCGATTTCAGATTTTTTCATACTGATTGATAGGTTTTTTCATGGCCTGTTAGCATGCCAAGTTTTAGCTTCGACAGGATATTAATGAATGAGATATTAACTTGCAAAGTTTATTTTTTTTTGCATATGCTCTCCGCCGACTGACTGTTGTGTACTGCTGTATGCACACACAAGCTGCCTACCTGACAGAGGTTGGTTTTCTTTGCTTGATCATATATTCAGCTTAGTATGTCCGATTTCAGATTTTTAAATACTGATTGATAGGTTTTTTCAAGGCCTGTTAGCATGCCAAGTGTGAGCTTCGTCAGGACATTAATGAAGGAGATATTAACTTGCAAAGTTTACTTTCCTTTACAGCTAATCTCCGCAGACTGACGGATGTGTACTGGTCTATGCACACACAAGCTGCCTCGCTCAGCTGACAGAGGTGAGGCATCTTTGCTTGATCATATATTCATCTTAGTATGTCCGATTTGAGATTTTTTAATACTGAACAATAGGTTTTTTCAAGGCCTGTTAGCTAGCCAAGTTTAAGCTGTGTCAAGAGAATAATGAATGAGATATTAACTTGCAAAGTGTATTTTTCTTTGCATATGCACTCCGCCGACTGACTGATGTGTATTGCTGTATACACACACAAGCTGCCTAGCTGACAGAGGTTGGTTCTCTTTGCTTGATCATATATTCATCTTAGTATGTCCGATTTCATATTTTTTAATACTGAGAAATAGGTTTTTTCAAGGCCTGTTAGCATGCCAAATTTTAGCTTCGTCAGGATATTAATGAAGGAGATATTAACTTGCAAAGTTTACTTTCCTTTACAGCTAATCTCCGCAGACTGACTGATGTGTACTGGTCTATGCACACACAAGCTCCCTTGCTCAGCTGACAGAGGTGAGCCATCTTTGCTTGATCATATATTCATCTTAGTATGTCCGATTTCATATTTTTTAATACTGAGAAATAGGTTTTTTCAAGGCCTGTTAGCATGCCAAGTATTAGCTTCGTCAGGATATTAATGAAGGAGATATTAACTTGCAAAGTTTACTTTCCTTTACAGCTAATCTCCGCAGACTGACTGATGTGTACTGGTCTATGCACACACGCTCCCTTGATCAGCTGACAGAGGTGAGCCATCTTTGCTTGATCATATATTCATCTTAGTATGTCCGACTTCAGATTTTTTAATACTGAACAATAGGTTTTTTCGAGGCCTGTTAGCTAGCCAAGTTTAAGCTTTGTCAAGAGAATAATGAATGAGATATTAACTTGCAAAGTTTTTTTTTTTTTGCATATGCTCTCCGCCGACTGACTGTTGTGTACTGCTGTATGCACACACAAGCTGCCTAGCTGACAGAGGTTGGTTCTCTTTGCTTGATCATATATTCATCTTAGTATGTCCGATTTCAGATTTTTTCATACTGATTGATAGGTTTTTTCATGGCCTGTTAGCATGCCAAGTTTTAGCTTCGACAGGATATTAATGAATGAGATATTAACTTGCAAAGTTTATTTTTTTTTGCATATGCTCTCCGCCGACTGACTGTTGTGTACTGCTGTATGCACACACAAGCTGCCTACCTGACAGAGGTTGGTTTTCTTTGCTTGATCATATATTCAGCTTAGTATGTCCGATTTCAGATTTTTAAATACTGATTGATAGGTTTTTTCAAGGCCTGTTAGCATGCCAAGTGTGAGCTTCGTCAGGACATTAATGAAGGAGATATTAACTTGCAAAGTTTACTTTTCTTTACAGCTAATCTCCGCAGACTGACGGATGTGTACTGGTCTATGCACACACAAGCTGCCTCGCTCAGCTGACAGAGGTGAGGCATCTTTGCTTGATCATATATTCATCTTAGTATGTCCGATTTCAGATTTTTTAATACTGAACAATAGGTTTTTTCAAGGCCTGTTAGCTAGCCAAGTTTAAGCTGTGTCAAGAGAATAATGAATGAGATATTAACTTGCAAAGTGTATTTTTCTTTGCATATGCACTCCGCCGACTGACTGATGTGTATTGCTGTATACACACACAAGCTGCCTAGCTGACAGAGGTTGGTTCTCTTTGCTTGATCATATATTCATCTTAGTATGTCCGATTTCATATTTTTTAATACTGAGAAATAGGTTTTTTCAAGGCCTGTTAGCATGCCAAATTTTAGCTTCGTCAGGATATTAATGAAGGAGATATTAACTTGCAAAGTTTACTTTCCTTTACAGCTAATCTCCGCAGACTGACTGATGTGTACTGGTCTATGCACACACAAGCTCCCTTGCTCAGCTGACAGAGGTGAGCCATCTTTGCTTGATCATATATTCATCTTAGTATGTCCGATTTCATATTTTTTAATACTGAGAAATAGGTTTTTTCAAGGCCTGTTAGCATGCCAAGTATTAGCTTCGTCAGGATATTAATGAAGGAGATATTAACTTGCAAAGTTTACTTTCCTTTACAGCTAATCTCCGCAGACTGACTGATGTGTACTGGTCTATGCACACACGCTCCCTTGATCAGCTGACAGAGTTGAGCCATCTTTGCTTGATCATATATTCATCTTAGTATGTCCGACTTCAGATTTTTTAATACTGAACAATAGGTTTTTTCGAGGCCTGTTAGCTAGCCAAGTTTAAGCTTTGTCAAGAGAATAATGAATGAGATATTAACTTGCAAAGTTTATTTTTTTTTGCATATGCTCTCCGCCGACTGACTGTTGTGTACTGCTGTATGCACACACAAGCTGCCTAGCTGACAGAGGTTGGTTCTCTTTGCTTGATCATATATTCATCTTAGTATGTCCGATTTCAGATTTTTTCATACTGATTGACAGGTTTTTTCATGGCCTGTTAGCATGCCAAGTTTTAGCTTCGACAGGATATTAATGAATGAGATATTAACTTGCAAAGTTTATTTTTTTTTGCATATGCTCTCCGCCGACTGACTGTTGTGTACTGCTGTATGCACACACAAGCTGCCTACCTGACAGAGGTTGGTTTTCTTTGCTTGATCATATATTCAGCTTAGTATGTCCGATTTCAGATTTTTAAATACTGATTGATAGGTTTTTTCAAGGCCTGTTAGCATGCCAAGTGTGAGCTTCGTCAGGACATTAATGAAGGAGATATTAACTTGCAAAGTTTACTTTCCTTTACAGCTAATCTCCGCAGACTGACGGATGTGTACTGGTCTATGCACACACAAGCTGCCTCGCTCAGCTGACAGAGGTGAGGCATCTTTGCTTGATCATATATTCATCTTAGTATGTCCGATTTGAGATTTTTTAATACTGAACAATAGGTTTTTTCAAGGCCTGTTAGCTAGCCAAGTTTAAGCTGTGTCAAGAGAATAATGAATGAGATATTAACTTGCAAAGTGTATTTTTCTTTGCATATGCACTCCGCCGACTGACTGATGTGTATTGCTGTATACACACACAAGCTGCCTAGCTGACAGAGGTTGGTTCTCTTTGCTTGATCATATATTCATCTTAGTATGTCCGATTTCATATTTTTTAATACTGAGAAATAGGTTTTTTCAAGGCCTGTTAGCATGCCAAATTTTAGCTTCGTCAGGATATTAATGAAGGAGATATTAACTTGCAAAGTTTACTTTCCTTTACAGCTAATCTCCGCAGACTGACTGATGTGTACTGGTCTATGCACACACAAGCTCCCTTGCTCAGCTGACAGAGGTGAGCCATCTTTGCTTGATCATATATTCATCTTAGTATGTCCGATTTCATATTTTTTAATACTGAGAAATAGGTTTTTTCAAGGCCTGTTAGCATGCCAAGTATTAGCTTCGTCAGGATATTAATGAAGGAGATATTAACTTGCAAAGTTTACTTTCCTTTACAGCTAATCTCCGCAGACTGACTGATGTGTACTGGTCTATGCACACACGCTCCCTTGATCAGCTGACAGAGGTGAGCCATCTTTGCTTGATCATATATTCATCTTAGTATGTCCGACTTCAGATTTTTTAATACTGAACAATAGGTTTTTTCGAGGCCTGTTAGCTAGCCAAGTTTAAGCTTTGTCAAGAGAATAATGAATGAGATATTAACTTGCAAAGTTTATTTTTTTTTGCATATGCTCTCCGCCGACTGACTGTTGTGTACTGCTGTATGCACACACAAGCTGCCTAGCTGACAGAGGTTGGTTCTCTTTGCTTGATCATATATTCATCTTAGTATGTCCGATTTCAGATTTTTTCATACTGATTGATAGGTTTTTTCATGGCCTGTTAGCATGCCAAGTTTTAGCTTCGACAGGATATTAATGAATGAGATATTAACTTGCAAAGTTTATTTTTTTTTGCATATGCTCTCCGCCGACTGACTGTTGTGTACTGCTGTATGCACACACAAGCTGCCTACCTGACAGAGGTTGGTTTTCTTTGCTTGATCATATATTCAGCTTAGTATGTCCGATTTCAGATTTTTAAATACTGATTGATAGGTTTTTTCAAGGCCTGTTAGCATGCCAAGTGTGAGCTTCGTCAGGACATTAATGAAGGAGATATTAACTTGCAAAGTTTACTTTCCTTTACAGCTAATCTCCGCAGACTGACGGATGTGTACTGGTCTATGCACACACAAGCTGCCTCGCTCAGCTGACAGAGGTGAGGCATCTTTGCTTGATCATATATTCATCTTAGTATGTCCGATTTCAGATTTTTTAATACTGAACAATAGGTTTTTTCAAGGCCTGTTAGCTAGCCAAGTTTAAGCTGTGTCAAGAGAATAATGAATGAGATATTAACTTGCAAAGTGTATTTTTCTTTGCATATGCACTCCGCCGACTGACTGATGTGTATTGCTGTATACACACACAAGCTGCCTAGCTGACAGAGGTTGGTTCTCTTTGCTTGATCATATATTCATCTTAGTATGTTCGATTTCAAATTTTTTCATACTGATTGATAGGTTTTTTCAAGGCCTGTTAGCATGCCAAATTTTAGCTTCGTCAGGATATTAATGAAGGAGATATTAACTTGCAAAGTTTACTTTCCTTTACAGCTAATCTCCGCAGACTGACTGATGTGTACTGGTCTATGCACACACAAGCTCCCTTGCTCAGCTGACAGAGGTGAGCCATCTTTGCTTGATCATATATTCATCTTAGTATGTCCGATTTCATATTTTTTAATACTGAGAAATAGGTTTTTTCAAGGCCTGTTAGCATGCCAAGTATTAGCTTCGTCAGGATATTAATGAAGGAGATATTAACTTGCAAAGTTTACTTTCCTTTACAGCTAATCTCCGCAGACTGACTGATGTGTACTGGTCTATGCACACACGCTCCCTTGATCAGCTGACAGAGGTGAGCCATCTTTGCTTGATCATATATTCATCTTAGTATGTCCGACTTCAGATTTTTTAATACTGAACAATAGGTTTTTTCGAGGCCTGTTAGCTAGCCAAGTTTAAGCTTTGTCAAGAGAATAATGAATGAGATATTAACTTGCAAAGTTTATTTTTTTTTGCATATGCTCTCCGCCGACTGACTGTTGTGTACTGCTGTATGCACACACAAGCTGCCTAGCTGACAGAGGTTGGTTCTCTTTGCTTGATCATATATTCATCTTAGTATGTCCGATTTCAGATTTTTTCATACTGATTGATAGGTTTTTTCATGGCCTGTTAGCATGCCAAGTTTTAGCTTCGACAGGATATTAATGAATGAGATATTAACTTGCAAAGTTTATTTTTTTTTGCATATGCTCTCCGCCGACTGACTGTTGTGTACTGCTGTATGCACACACAAGCTGCCTACCTGACAGAGGTTGGTTTTCTTTGCTTGATCATATATTCAGCTTAGTATGTCCGATTTCAGATTTTTAAATACTGATTGATAGGTTTTTTCAAGGCCTGTTAGCATGCCAAGTGTGAGCTTCGTCAGGACATTAATGAAGGAGATATTAACTTGCAAAGTTTACTTTTCTTTACAGCTGATCTCCGCAGACTGACGGATGTGTACTGGTCTATGCACACACAAGCTGCCTCGCTCAGCTGACAGAGGTGAGGCATCTTTGCTTGATCATATATTCATCTTAGTATGTCCGATTTCAGATTTTTTAATACTGAACAATAGGTTTTTTCAAGGCCTGTTAGCTAGCCAAGTTTAAGCTGTGTCAAGAGAATAATGAATGAGATATTAACTTGCAAAGTGTATTTTTCTTTGCATATGCACTCCGCCGACTGACTGATGTGTATTGCTGTATACACACACAAGCTGCCTAGCTGACAGAGGTTGGTTCTCTTTGCTTGATCATATATTCATCTTAGTATGTCCGATTTCATATTTTTTAATACTGAGAAATAGGTTTTTTCAAGGCCTGTTAGCATGCCAAATTTTAGCTTCGTCAGGATATTAATGAAGGAGATATTAACTTGCAAAGTTTACTTTCCTTTACAGCTAATCTCCGCAGACTGACTGATGTGTACTGGTCTATGCACACACAAGCTCCCTTGCTCAGCTGACAGAGGTGAGCCATCTTTGCTTGATCATATATTCATCTTAGTATGTCCGATTTCATATTTTTTAATACTGAGAAATAGGTTTTTTCAAGGCCTGTTAGCATGCCAAGTATTAGCTTCGTCAGGATATTAATGAAGGAGATATTAACTTGCAAAGTTTACTTTCCTTTACAGCTAATCTCCGCAGACTGACTGATGTGTACTGGTCTATGCACACACGCTCCCTTGATCAGCTGACAGAGTTGAGCCATCTTTGCTTGATCATATATTCATCTTAGTATGTCCGACTTCAGATTTTTTAATACTGAACAATAGGTTTTTTCGAGGCCTGTTAGCTAGCCAAGTTTAAGCTTTGTCAAGAGAATAATGAATGAGATATTAACTTGCAAAGTTTATTTTTTTTTGCATATGCTCTCCGCCGACTGACTGTTGTGTACTGCTGTATGCACACACAAGCTGCCTAGCTGACAGAGGTTGGTTCTCTTTGCTTGATCATATATTCATCTTAGTATGTCCGATTTCAGATTTTTTCATACTGATTGACAGGTTTTTTCATGGCCTGTTAGCATGCCAAGTTTTAGCTTCGACAGGATATTAATGAATGAGATATTAACTTGCAAAGTTTATTTTTTTTTGCATATGCTCTCCGCCGACTGACTGTTGTGTACTGCTGTATGCACACACAAGCTGCCTACCTGACAGAGGTTGGTTTTCTTTGCTTGATCATATATTCAGCTTAGTATGTCCGATTTCAGATTTTTAAATACTGATTGATAGGTTTTTTCAAGGCCTGTTAGCATGCCAAGTGTGAGCTTCGTCAGGACATTAATGAAGGAGATATTAACTTGCAAAGTTTACTTTCCTTTACAGCTAATCTCCGCAGACTGACGGATGTGTACTGGTCTATGCACACACAAGCTGCCTCGCTCAGCTGACAGAGGTGAGGCATCTTTGCTTGATCATATATTCATCTTAGTATGTCCGATTTGAGATTTTTTAATACTGAACAATAGGTTTTTTCAAGGCCTGTTAGCTAGCCAAGTTTAAGCTGTGTCAAGAGAATAATGAATGAGATATTAACTTGCAAAGTGTATTTTTCTTTGCATATGCACTCCGCCGACTGACTGATGTGTATTGCTGTATACACACACAAGCTGCCTAGCTGACAGAGGTTGGTTCTCTTTGCTTGATCATATATTCATCTTAGTATGTCCGATTTCATATTTTTTAATACTGAGAAATAGGTTTTTTCAAGGCCTGTTAGCATGCCAAATTTTAGCTTCGTCAGGATATTAATGAAGGAGATATTAACTTGCAAAGTTTACTTTCCTTTACAGCTAATCTCCGCAGACTGACTGATGTGTACTGGTCTATGCACACACAAGCTCCCTTGCTCAGCTGACAGAGGTGAGCCATCTTTGCTTGATCATATATTCATCTTAGTATGTCCGATTTCATATTTTTTAATACTGAGAAATAGGTTTTTTCAAGGCCTGTTAGCATGCCAAGTATTAGCTTCGTCAGGATATTAATGAAGGAGATATTAACTTGCAAAGTTTACTTTCCTTTACAGCTAATCTCCGCAGACTGACTGATGTGTACTGGTCTATGCACACACGCTCCCTTGATCAGCTGACAGAGGTGAGCCATCTTTGCTTGATCATATATTCATCTTAGTATGTCCGACTTCAGATTTTTTAATACTGAACAATAGGTTTTTTCGAGGCCTGTTAGCTAGCCAAGTTTAAGCTTTGTCAAGAGAATAATGAATGAGATATTAACTTGCAAAGTTTATTTTTTTTTGCATATGCTCTCCGCCGACTGACTGTTGTGTACTGCTGTATGCACACACAAGCTGCCTAGCTGACAGAGGTTGGTTCTCTTTGCTTGATCATATATTCATCTTAGTATGTCCGATTTCAGATTTTTTCATACTGATTGATAGGTTTTTTCATGGCCTGTTAGCATGCCAAGTTTTAGCTTCGACAGGATATTAATGAATGAGATATTAACTTGCAAAGTTTATTTTTTTTTGCATATGCTCTCCGCCGACTGACTGTTGTGTACTGCTGTATGCACACACAAGCTGCCTACCTGACAGAGGTTGGTTTTCTTTGCTTGATCATATATTCAGCTTAGTATGTCCGATTTCAGATTTTTAAATACTGATTGATAGGTTTTTTCAAGGCCTGTTAGCATGCCAAGTGTGAGCTTCGTCAGGACATTAATGAAGGAGATATTAACTTGCAAAGTTTACTTTTCTTTACAGCTAATCTCCGCAGACTGACGGATGTGTACTGGTCTATGCACACACAAGCTGCCTCGCTCAGCTGACAGAGGTGAGGCATCTTTGCTTGATCATATATTCATCTTAGTATGTCCGATTTCAGATTTTTTAATACTGAACAATAGGTTTTTTCAAGGCCTGTTAGCTAGCCAAGTTTAAGCTGTGTCAAGAGAATAATGAATGAGATATTAACTTGCAAAGTGTATTTTTCTTTGCATATGCACTCCGCCGACTGACTGATGTGTATTGCTGTATACACACACAAGCTGCCTAGCTGACAGAGGTTGGTTCTCTTTGCTTGATCATATATTCATCTTAGTATGTCCGATTTCATATTTTTTAATACTGAGAAATAGGTCTTTTCAAGGCCTGTTAGCATGCCAAATTTTAGCTTCGTCAGGATATTAATGAAGGAGATATTAACTTGCAAAGTTTACTTTCCTTTACAGCTAATCTCCGCAGACTGACTGATGTGTACTGGTCTATGCACACACAAGCTCCCTTGCTCAGCTGACAGAGGTGAGCCATCTTTGCTTGATCATATATTCATCTTAGTATGTCCGATTTCATATTTTTTAATACTGAGAAATAGGTTTTTTCAAGGCCTGTTAGCATGCCAAGTATTAGCTTCGTCAGGATATTAATGAAGGAGATATTAACTTGCAAAGTTTACTTTCCTTTACAGCTAATCTCCGCAGACTGACTGATGTGTACTGGTCTATGCACACACGCTCCCTTGATCAGCTGACAGAGTTGAGCCATCTTTGCTTGATCATATATTCATCTTAGTATGTCCGACTTCAGATTTTTTAATACTGAACAATAGGTTTTTTCGAGGCCTGTTAGCTAGCCAAGTTTAAGCTTTGTCAAGAGAATAATGAATGAGATATTAACTTGCAAAGTTTATTTTTTTTTGCATATGCTCTCCGCCGACTGACTGTTGTGTACTGCTGTATGCACACACAAGCTGCCTAGCTGACAGAGGTTGGTTCTCTTTGCTTGATCATATATTCATCTTAGTATGTCCGATTTCAGATTTTTTCATACTGATTGACAGGTTTTTTCATGGCCTGTTAGCATGCCAAGTTTTAGCTTCGACAGGATATTAATGAATGAGATATTAACTTGCAAAGTTTATTTTTTTTTGCATATGCTCTCCGCCGACTGACTGTTGTGTACTGCTGTATGCACACACAAGCTGCCTACCTGACAGAGGTTGGTTTTCTTTGCTTGATCATATATTCAGCTTAGTATGTCCGATTTCAGATTTTTAAATACTGATTGATAGGTTTTTTCAAGGCCTGTTAGCATGCCAAGTGTGAGCTTCGTCAGGACATTAATGAAGGAGATATTAACTTGCAAAGTTTACTTTCCTTTACAGCTAATCTCCGCAGACTGACGGATGTGTACTGGTCTATGCACACACAAGCTGCCTCGCTCAGCTGACAGAGGTGAGGCATCTTTGCTTGATCATATATTCATCTTAGTATGTCCGATTTGAGATTTTTTAATACTGAACAATAGGTTTTTTCAAGGCCTGTTAGCTAGCCAAGTTTAAGCTGTGTCAAGAGAATAATGAATGAGATATTAACTTGCAAAGTGTATTTTTCTTTGCATATGCACTCCGCCGACTGACTGATGTGTATTGCTGTATACACACACAAGCTGCCTAGCTGACAGAGGTTGGTTCTCTTTGCTTGATCATATATTCATCTTAGTATGTCCGATTTCATATTTTTTAATACTGAGAAATAGGTTTTTTCAAGGCCTGTTAGCATGCCAAATTTTAGCTTCGTCAGGATATTAATGAAGGAGATATTAACTTGCAAAGTTTACTTTCCTTTACAGCTAATCTCCGCAGACTGACTGATGTGTACTGGTCTATGCACACACAAGCTCCCTTGCTCAGCTGACAGAGGTGAGCCATCTTTGCTTGATCATATATTCATCTTAGTATGTCCGATTTCATATTTTTTAATACTGAGAAATAGGTTTTTTCAAGGCCTGTTAGCATGCCAAGTATTAGCTTCGTCAGGATATTAATGAAGGAGATATTAACTTGCAAAGTTTACTTTCCTTTACAGCTAATCTCCGCAGACTGACTGATGTGTACTGGTCTATGCACACACGCTCCCTTGATCAGCTGACAGAGGTGAGCCATCTTTGCTTGATCATATATTCATCTTAGTATGTCCGACTTCAGATTTTTTAATACTGAACAATAGGTTTTTTCGAGGCCTGTTAGCTAGCCAAGTTTAAGCTTTGTCAAGAGAATAATGAATGAGATATTAACTTGCAAAGTTTTTTTTTTTTTGCATATGCTCTCCGCCGACTGACTGTTGTGTACTGCTGTATGCACACACAAGCTGCCTAGCTGACAGAGGTTGGTTCTCTTTGCTTGATCATATATTCATCTTAGTATGTCCGATTTCAGATTTTTTCATACTGATTGATAGGTTTTTTCATGGCCTGTTAGCATGCCAAGTTTTAGCTTCGACAGGATATTAATGAATGAGATATTAACTTGCAAAGTTTATTTTTTTTTGCATATGCTCTCCGCCGACTGACTGTTGTGTACTGCTGTATGCACACACAAGCTGCCTACCTGACAGAGGTTGGTTTTCTTTGCTTGATCATATATTCAGCTTAGTATGTCCGATTTCAGATTTTTAAATACTGATTGATAGGTTTTTTCAAGGCCTGTTAGCATGCCAAGTGTGAGCTTCGTCAGGACATTAATGAAGGAGATATTAACTTGCAAAGTTTACTTTCCTTTACAGCTAATCTCCGCAGACTGACGGATGTGTACTGGTCTATGCACACACAAGCTGCCTCGCTCAGCTGACAGAGGTGAGGCATCTTTGCTTGATCATATATTCATCTTAGTATGTCCGATTTCAGATTTTTTAATACTGAACAATAGGTTTTTTCAAGGCCTGTTAGCTAGCCAAGTTTAAGCTGTGTCAAGAGAATAATGAATGAGATATTAACTTGCAAAGTGTATTTTTCTTTGCATATGCACTCCGCCGACTGACTGATGTGTATTGCTGTATACACACACAAGCTGCCTAGCTGACAGAGGTTGGTTCTCTTTGCTTGATCATATATTCATCTTAGTATGTTCGATTTCAAATTTTTTCATACTGATTGATAGGTTTTTTCATGGCCTGTTAGCATGCCAAGTTTTAGCTTCGTCAGGATATTAATGAAGGAGATATTAACTTGCAAAGTTTACTTTCCTTTACAGCTAAACTCCGTAGACTGACTGATGTGTACTGCTGTATGCACACACAAGCTGCCTCGCTCAGCTGACAGAGGTGAGGCATCTTTGCTTGATCATATATTCATCTTAGTATGTCCGATTTCATATTTTTTAATACTGAGAAATAGGTTTTTTTCAAGGCCTGTTAGCATGCCAAGTTTTAGCTTCGTCAGGATATTAATGAAGGAGATATTAACTTGCAAAGTTTACTTTCCTTTACAGCTAATCTCCGCAGACTGACTGATGTGTACTGGTCTATGCACACACAAGCTCTCTTGCTCAGCTGACAGAGGTGAGCCATCTTTGCTTGATCATATATTCATCTTAGTATGTCCGATTTCATATTTTTTAATACTGAACAATAGGTCTTTTCAAGGCCTGTTAGCTAGCCAAGTTTTAGCTTTGTCAAGAGAATAATGAATGAGATATTTACTTGCA
Source organism: Luidia sarsii (assembly GCA_949987565.1). Taxonomy (NCBI): domain Eukaryota; kingdom Metazoa; phylum Echinodermata; class Asteroidea; order Paxillosida; family Luidiidae; genus Luidia; species Luidia sarsii. The sequence continues at coordinate 5,167,414 of OX465108.1, read as the reverse complement.
AAGTGTATTTTTTTTTTGCATATGCTCTCCGCCGACTGACTGTTTTGTACTGCTGTATGCACACACAAGCTGCCTAGCTGACAGAGGTTGGTTCTCTTTGCTTGATCATATATTCATCTTAGTATGTCCGATTTCAGATTTTGTCATACTGATTGATAGGTTTTTTCATGGCCTGTTAGCATGCCAAGTTTGAGCTTCGTCAGGACATTAATGAAGGAGATATTAACTTGCAAAGTTTACTTTCCTTTACAGCTAAACTCCGCAGACTGACTGATGTGTACTGGTCTATGCACACACAAGGTGCCTCGCTCAGCTGACAGAGGTGAGGCATCTTTGCTTGATCATATATTCATCTTAGTATGTCCGATTTCAGATTTTTTAATACTGAACAATAGGTTTTTTCAAGGCCTGTTAGCTAGCCAAGTTTAAGCTTTGTCAAGAGAATAATGAAGGAGATATTAACTTGCAAAGTGTATTTTTTTTGCATATGCTCTCCGCCGACTGACTGTTGTGTACTGCTGTATGCACACACAAGCTGCCTAGCTGACAGAGGTTGGTTCTCTTTGCTTGATCATATATTCATCTTAGTATGTCCGATTTCAGATTTTTTGATACTGATTGATAGGTTTTTTCATGGCCTGTTAGAATGCCAAGTTTTAGCTTCGTCAGGATATTATTGAAGGAGATATTAACTTGCAAAGTTTACTTTCCTTTACAGCTAATCTCCGCAGACTAACGGATGTGTACTGGTCTATGCACACACAAGCTGCCTCGCTCAGCTGACAGAGGTGAGGTATCTTTGCTTGATCATATATTCATCTTAGTATGTCCGATTTCAGATTTTTTAATACTGAGAAATAGGTTTTTTCAAGGCCTGTTAGCATGCCAAGTTTTAGCTTCGTCAGGATATTAATGAAGGAGATATTAACTTGCAAAGTTTACTTTCCTTTACAGCTAATCTCCGCAGACTGACTGATGTGTACTGGTCTATGCACACACGCTCCCTTGCTCAGCTTACAGAGGTGAGCCATCTTTGCTTGATCATATATTCATCTTAGTATGTCCGACTTCAGATTTTTTAATACTGAACAATAGGTTTTTTCGAGGCCTGTTAGCTAGCCAAGTTTAAGCTTTGTCAAGAGAATAATGAATGAGATATTAACTTGCAAAGTTTATTTTTTTTTGCATATGCTCTCCGCCGACTGACTGTTGTGTACTGCTGTATGCACACACAAGCTGCCTAGCTGACAGAGGTTGGTTCTCTTTGCTTGATCATATATTCATCTTAGTATGTCCGATTTCAGATTTTTTCATACTGATTGATAGGTTTTTTCATGGCCTGTTAGCATGCCAAGTTTTAGCTTCGACAGGATATTAATGAATGAGATATTAACTTGCAAAGTTTATTTTTTTTTGCATATGCTCTCCGCCGACTGACTGTTGTGTACTGCTGTATGCACACACAAGCTGCCTACCTGACAGAGGTTGGTTTTCTTTGCTTGATCATATATTCAGCTTAGTATGTCCGATTTCAGATTTTTAAATACTGATTGATAGGTTTTTTCAAGGCCTGTTAGCATGCCAAGTGTGAGCTTCGTCAGGACATTAATGAAGGAGATATTAACTTGCAAAGTTTACTTTCCTTTACAGCTAATCTCCGCAGACTGACGGATGTGTACTGCTGTATGCACACACAAGCTGCCTAGCTGACAGAGGTTGGTTCTCTTTGCTTGATCATATATTCAGCTTAGTATGTCCGATTTCAGATTTTTTAATACTGAACAATAGGTCTTTTCAAGGCCTGTTAGCTAGCCAAGTTTTAGCTTTGTCAAGAGAATAATGAATGAGATATTTACTTGCAAAGTGTATTTTTTTTTTGCATATGCTCTCCGCCGACTGACTGTTGTGTACTGCTGTATGCACACACAAGCTGCCTAGCTGACAGAGGTTGGTTCTCTTTGCTTGATCATATATTCATCTTAGTATGTCCGATTTCAGATTTTGTCATACTGATTGATAGGTTTTTCATGGCCTGTTAGCATGCCAAGTTTGAGCTTCGTCAGGACATTAATGAAGGAGATATTAACTTGCAAAGTTTACTTTCCTTTACAGCTAAACTCCGCAGACTGACTGATGTGTACTGGTCTATGCACACACAAGGTGCCTCGCTCAGCTGACAGAGATGAGGCATCTTTGCTTGATCATATATTCATCTTAGTATGTCCGATTTCAGATTTTTTAATACTGAACAATAGGTTTTTTCAAGGCCTGTTAGCTAGCCAAGTTTAAGCTTTGTCAAGAGAATAATGAAGGAGATATTAACTTGCAAAGTGTATTTTTTTTTGCATATGCTCTCCGCCGACTGACTGTTGTGTACTGCTGTATGCACACACAAGCTGCCTAGCTGACAGAGGTTGGTTCTCTTTGCTTGATCATATATTCATCTTAGTATGTCCGATTTCAGATTTTTTGATACTGATTGATAGGTTTTTTCATGGCCTGTTAGAATGCCAAGTTTTAGCTTCGTCAGGATATTAATGAAGGAGATATTAACTTGCAAAGTTTACTTTCCTTTACAGCTAATCTCCGCAGACTAACGGATGTGTACTGGTCTATGCACACACAAGCTGCCTCGCTCAGCTGACAGAGGTGAGGTATCTTTGCTTGATCATATATTCATCTTAGTATGTCCGATTTCAGATTTTTTAATACTGAGAAATAGGTTTTTTCAAGGCCTGTTAGCATGACAAGTTTTAGCTTCGTCAGGATATTAATGAAGGAGATATTAACTTGCAAAGTTTACTTTCCTTTACAGCTAATCTCCGAAGACTGACTGATGTGTACTGGTCTATGCACACACGCTCCCTTGCTCAGCTTACAGAGGTGAGCCATCTTTGCTTGATCATATATTCATCTTAGTATGTCCGACTTCAGATTTTTTAATACTGAACAATAGGTTTTTTCAAGGCCTGTTAGCTAGCCAAGTTTAAGCTTTGTCAAGAGAATAATGAATGAGATATTAACTTGCAAAGTTTATTTTTTTTTGCATATGCTCTCCGCCGACTGACTGTTGTGTACTGCTGTATGCACACACAAGCTGCCTAGCTGACAGAGGTTGGTTCTCTTTGCTTGATCATATATTCATCTTAGTATGTCCGATTTCAGATTTTTTCATACTGATTGATAGGTTTTTTCATGGCCTGTTAGCATGCCAAGTTTTAGCTTCGACAGGATATTAATGAATGAGATATTAACTTGCAAAGTTTATTTTTTTTTGCATATGCTCTCCGCCGACTGACGGATGTGTACTGGTCTATGCACACACAAGCTGCCTCGCTCAGCTGACAGAGGTGAGGCATCTTTGCTTGATCATATATTCATCTTAGTATGTCCGATTTCAGATTTTTTAATACTGAACAATAGGTTTTTTCAAGGCCTGTTAGCTAGCCAAGTTTAAGCTTTGTCAAGAGAATAATGAAGGAGATATTAACTTGCAAAGTGTATTTTTTTTGCATATGCTCTCCGCCGACTGACTGTTGTGTACTGCTGTATGCACACACAAGCTGCCTAGCTGACAGAGGTTGGTTCTCTTTGCTTGATCATATATTCATCTTAGTATGTCCGATTTCAGATTTTTTGATACTGATTGATAGGTTTTTTCATGGCCTGTTAGAATGCCAAGTTTTAGCTTCGTCAGGATATTATTGAAGGAGATATTAACTTGCAAAGTTTACTTTCCTTTACAGCTAATCTCCGCAGACTAACGGATGTGTACTGGTCTATGCACACACAAGCTGCCTCGCTCAGCTGACAGAGGTGAGGTATCTTTGCTTGATCATATATTCATCTTAGTATGTCCGATTTCAGATTTTTTAATACTGAGAAATAGGTTTTTTCAAGGCCTGTTAGCATGCCAAGTTTTAGCTTCGTCAGGATATTAATGAAGGAGATATTAACTTGCAAAGTTTACTTTCCTTTACAGCTAATCTCCGCAGACTGACTGATGTGTACTGGTCTATGCACACACGCTCCCTTGCTCAGCTTACAGAGGTGAGCCATCTTTGCTTGATCATATATTCATCTTAGTATGTCCGACTTCAGATTTTTTAATACTGAACAATAGGTTTTTTCAAGGCCTGTTAGCTAGCCAAGTTTAAGCTTTGTCAAGAGAATAATGAATGAGATATTAACTTGCAAAGTTTATTTTTTTTTGCATATGCTCTCCGCCGACTGACTGTTGTGTACTGCTGTATGCACACACAAGCTGCCTAGCTGACAGAGGTTGGTTCTCTTTGCTTGATCATATATTCATCTTAGTATGTCCGATTTCAGATTTTTTCATACTGATTGATAGGTTTTTTCATGGCCTGTTAGCATGCCAAGTTTTAGCTTCGACAGGATATTAATGAATGAGATATTAACTTGCAAAGTTTATTTTTTTTTGCATATGCTCTCCGCCGACTGACTGTTGTGTACTGCTGTATGCACACACAAGCTGCCTACCTGACAGAGGTTGGTTTTCTTTGCTTGATCATATATTCAGCTTAGTATGTCCGATTTCAGATTTTTAAATACTGATTGATAGGTTTTTTCAAGGCCTGTTAGCATGCCAAGTGTGAGCTTCGTCAGGACATTAATGAAGGAGATATTAACTTGCAAAGTTTACTTTCCTTTACAGCTAATCTCCGCAGACTGACGGATGTGTACTGCTGTATGCACACACAAGCTGCCTAGCTGACAGAGGTTGGTTCTCTTTGCTTGATCATATATTCAGCTTAGTATGTCCGATTTCAGATTTTTTAATACTGAACAATAGGTCTTTTCAAGGCCTGTTAGCTAGCCAAGTTTTAGCTTTGTCAAGAGAATAATGAATGAGATATTTACTTGCAAAGTGTATTTTTTTTTTGCATATGCTCTCCGCCGACTGACTGTTGTGTACTGCTGTATGCACACACAAGCTGCCTAGCTGACAGAGGTTGGTTCTCTTTGCTTGATCATATATTCATCTTAGTATGTCCGATTTCAGATTTCGTCATACTGATTGATAGGTTTTTCATGGCCTGTTAGCATGCCAAGTTTGAGCTTCGTCAGGACATTAATGAAGGAGATATTAACTTGCAAAGTTTACTTTCCTTTACAGCTAAACTCCGCAGACTGACTGATGTGTACTGGTCTATGCACACACAAGGTGCCTCGCTCAGCTGACAGAGATGAGGCATCTTTGCTTGATCATATATTCATCTTAGTATGTCCGATTTCAGATTTTTTAATACTGAACAATAGGTTTTTTCAAGGCCTGTTAGCTAGCCAAGTTTAAGCTTTGTCAAGAGAATAATGAAGGAGATATTAACTTGCAAAGTGTATTTTTTTTTGCATATGCTCTCCGCCGACTGACTGTTGTGTACTGCTGTATGCACACACAAGCTGCCTAGCTGACAGAGGTTGGTTCTCTTTGCTTGATCATATATTCATCTTAGTATGTCCGATTTCAGATTTTTTGATACTGATTGATAGGTTTTTTCATGGCCTGTTAGAATGCCAAGTTTTAGCTTCGTCAGGATATTAATGAAGGAGATATTAACTTGCAAAGTTTACTTTCCTTTACAGCTAATCTCCGCAGACTAACGGATGTGTACTGGTCTATGCACACACAAGCTGCCTCGCTCAGCTGACAGAGGTGAGGTATCTTTGCTTGATCATATATTCATCTTAGTATGTCCGATTTCAGATTTTTTAATACTGAGAAATAGGTTTTTTCAAGGCCTGTTAGCATGACAAGTTTTAGCTTCGTCAGGATATTAATGAAGGAGATATTAACTTGCAAAGTTTACTTTCCTTTACAGCTAATCTCCGAAGACTGACTGATGTGTACTGGTCTATGCACACACGCTCCCTTGCTCAGCTTACAGAGGTGAGCCATCTTTGCTTGATCATATATTCATCTTAGTATGTCCGACTTCAGATTTTTTAATACTGAACAATAGGTTTTTTCAAGGCCTGTTAGCTAGCCAAGTTTAAGCTTTGTCAAGAGAATAATGAATGAGATATTAACTTGCAAAGTTTATTTTTTTTTGCATATGCTCTCCGCCGACTGACTGTTGTGTACTGCTGTATGCACACACAAGCTGCCTAGCTGACAGAGGTTGGTTCTCTTTGCTTGATCATATATTCATCTTAGTATGTCCGATTTCAGATTTTTTCATACTGATTGATAGGTTTTTTCATGGCCTGTTAGCATGCCAAGTTTTAGCTTCGACAGGATATTAATGAATGAGATATTAACTTGCAAAGTTTATTTTTTTTTGCATATGCTCTCCGCCGACTGACGGATGTGTACTGGTCTATGCACACACAAGCTGCCTCGCTCAGCTGACAGAGGTGAGGTATCTTTGCTTGATCATATATTCATCTTAGTATGTCCGATTTCAGATTTTTTAATACTGAACAATAGGTCTTTTCAAGGCCTGTTAGCTAGCCAAGTTTTAGCTTTGTCAAGACAATGATGAATGAGATATTAACTTGCAAAGTTTTTTTTCCTTTACAGCTAATCTCCGCAGACTGACTGATGTGTACTGGTCTATGCACACACGCTCCCTTGCTCAGCTTACAGAGGTGAGCCATCTTTGCTTGATCATATATTCATCTTAGTATGTCCGACTTCAGATTTTTTAATACTGAACAATAGGTTTTTTCAAGGCCTGTTAGCTAGCCAAGTTTAAGCTTTGTCAAGAGAATAATGAATGAGATATTAACTTGCAAAGTTTATTTTTTTTTGCATATGCTCTCCGCCGACTGACTGTTGTGTACTGCTGTATGCACACACAAGCTCCCTAGCTGACAGAGGTTGGTTCTGTTTGCTTGATCATATATTCATCTTAGTATGTCCGATTTCAGATTTTGTCATACTGATTGATAGGTTTTTTCATGGCCTGTTAGCATGCCAAGTTTGAGCTTCGTCAGGACATTAATGAAGGAGATATTAACTTGCAAAGTTTACTTTCCTTTACAGCTAAACTCCGCAGACTGACTGATGTGTACTGGTCTATGCACACACAAGGTGCCTCGCTCAGCTGACAGAGGTGAGGCATCTTTGCTTGATCATATATTCATCTTAGTATGTCCGATTTCAGATTTTTTAATACTGAACAATAGGTTTTTTCAAGGCCTGTTAGCTAGCCAAGTTTAAGCTTTGTCAAGAGAATAATGAAGGAGATATTAACTTGCAAAGTGTATTTTTTTTTGCATATGCTCTCCGCCGACTGACTGTTGTGTACTGCTGTATGCACACACAAGCTGCCTAGCTGACAGAGGTTGGTTCTCTTTGCTTGATCATATATTCATCTTAGTATGTCCGATTTCATATTTTTTAATACTGAGAAATAGGTTTTTTCAAGGCCTGTTAGCATGCCAAGTTTTAGCTTCGTCAGGATATTAATGAAGGAGATATTAACTTGCAAAGTTTACTTTCCTTTACAGCTAATCTCCGCAGACTAACGGATGTGTACTGGTCTATGCACACACAAGCTGCCTCGCTCAGCTGACAGAGGTGAGGTATCTTTGCTTGATCATATATTCATCTTAGTATGTCCGATTTCAGATTTTTTAATACTGAACAATAGGTCTTTTCAAGGCCTGTTAGCTAGCCAAGTTTTAGCTTTGTCAAGAGAATGATGAATGAGATATTAACTTGCAAAGTTTACTTTCCTTTACAGCTAATCTCCGCAGACTGACTGATGTGTACTGGTCTATGCACACACGCTCCCTTGCTCAGCTGACAGAGGTGAGGCATCTTTGCTTGATCATATATTCATCTTAGTATGTCCGATTTCAGATTTTTTAATACTGAACAATAGGTTTTTTCAAGGCCTGTTAGCTAGCCAAGTTTAAGCTGTGTCAAGAGAATAATGAATGAGATATTAACTTGCAAAGTGTATTTTTCTTTGCATATGCACTCCGCCGACTGACTGATGTGTATTGCTGTATACACACACAAGCTGCCTAGCTGACAGAGGTTGGTTCTCTTTGCTTGATCATATATTCATCTTAGTATGTTCGATTTCAAATTTTTTCATACTGATTGATAGGTTTTTTCATGGCCTGTTAGCATGCCAAGTTTTAGCTTCGTCAGGATATTAATGAAGGAGATATTAACTTGCAAAGTTTACTTTCCTTTACAGCTAAACTCCGTAGACTGACTGATGTGTACTGCTGTATGCACACACAAGCTGCCTCGCTCAGCTGACAGAGGTGAGGCATCTTTGCTTGATCATATATTCATCTTAGTATGTCCGATTTCATATTTTTTAATACTGAGAAATAGGTTTTTTTCAAGGCCTGTTAGCATGCCAAGTTTTAGCTTCGTCAGGATATTAATGAAGGAGATATTAACTTGCAAAGTTTACTTTCCTTTACAGCTAATCTCCGCAGACTGACTGATGTGTACTGGTCTATGCACACACAAGCTCTCTTGCTCAGCTGACAGAGGTGAGCCATCTTTGCTTGATCATATATTCATCTTAGTATGTCCGATTTCATATTTTTTAATACTGAACAATAGGTCTTTTCAAGGCCTGTTAGCTAGCCAAGTTTTAGCTTTGTCAAGAGAATAATGAATGAGATATTTACTTGCAAAGTGTATTTTTTTTTTGCATATGCTCTCCGCCGACTGACTGTTTTGTACTGCTGTATGCACACACAAGCTGCCTAGCTGACAGAGGTTGTTCTCTTTGCTTGATCATATATTCATCTTAGTATGTCCGATTTCAGATTTTGTCATACTGATTGATAGGTTTTTTCATGGCCTGTTAGCATGCCAAGTTTGAGCTTCGTCAGGACATTAATGAAGGAGATATTAACTTGCAAAGTTTACTTTCCTTTACAGCTAAACTCCGCAGACTGACTGATGTGTACTGGTCTATGCACACACAAGGTGCCTCGCTCAGCTGACAGAGGTGAGGCATCTTTGCTTGATCATATATTCATCTTAGTATGTCCGATTTCAGATTTTTTAATACTGAACAATAGGTTTTTTCAAGGCCTGTTAGCTAGCCAAGTTTAAGCTTTGTCAAGAGAATAATGAAGGAGATATTAACTTGCAAAGTGTATTTTTTTTGCATATGCTCTCCGCCGACTGACTGTTGTGTACTGCTGTATGCACACACAAGCTGCCTAGCTGACAGAGGTTGGTTCTCTTTGCTTGATCATATATTCATCTTAGTATGTCCGATTTCAGATTTTTTGATACTGATTGATAGGTTTTTTCATGGCCTGTTAGAATGCCAAGTTTTAGCTTCGTCAGGATATTATTGAAGGAGATATTAACTTGCAAAGTTTACTTTCCTTTACAGCTAATCTCCGCAGACTAACGGATGTGTACTGGTCTATGCACACACAAGCTGCCTCGCTCAGCTGACAGAGGTGAGGTATCTTTGCTTGATCATATATTCATCTTAGTATGTCCGATTTCAGATTTTTTAATACTGAGAAATAGGTTTTTTCAAGGCCTGTTAGCATGCCAAGTTTTAGCTTCGTCAGGATATTAATGAAGGAGATATTAACTTGCAAAGTTTACTTTCCTTTACAGCTAATCTCCGCAGACTGACTGATGTGTACTGGTCTATGCACACACGCTCCCTTGCTCAGCTTACAGAGGTGAGCCATCTTTGCTTGATCATATATTCATCTTAGTATGTCCGACTTCAGATTTTTTAATACTGAACAATAGGTTTTTTCAAGGCCTGTTAGCTAGCCAAGTTTAAGCTTTGTCAAGAGAATAATGAATGAGATATTAACTTGCAAAGTTTATTTTTTTTTGCATATGCTCTCCGCCGACTGACTGTTGTGTACTGCTGTATGCACACACAAGCTGCCTAGCTGACAGAGGTTGGTTCTCTTTGCTTGATCATATATTCATCTTAGTATGTCCGATTTCAGATTTTTTCATACTGATTGATAGGTTTTTTCATGGCCTGTTAGCATGCCAAGTTTTAGCTTCGACAGGATATTAATGAATGAGATATTAACTTGCAAAGTTTATTTTTTTTTGCATATGCTCTCCGCCGACTGACTGTTGTGTACTGCTGTATGCACACACAAGCTGCCTACCTGACAGAGGTTGGTTTTCTTTGCTTGATCATATATTCAGCTTAGTATGTCCGATTTCAGATTTTTAAATACTGATTGATAGGTTTTTTCAAGGCCTGTTAGCATGCCAAGTGTGAGCTTCGTCAGGACATTAATGAAGGAGATATTAACTTGCAAAGTTTACTTTCCTTTACAGCTAATCTCCGCAGACTGACGGATGTGTACTGCTGTATGCACACACAAGCTGCCTAGCTGACAGAGGTTGGTTCTCTTTGCTTGATCATATATTCAGCTTAGTATGTCCGATTTCAGATTTTTTAATACTGAACAATAGGTCTTTTCAAGGCCTGTTAGCTAGCCAAGTTTTAGCTTTGTCAAGAGAATAATGAATGAGATATTTACTTGCAAAGTGTATTTTTTTTTTGCATATGCTCTCCGCCGACTGACTGTTGTGTACTGCTGTATGCACACACAAGCTGCCTAGCTGACAGAGGTTGGTTCTCTTTGCTTGATCATATATTCATCTTAGTATGTCCGATTTCAGATTTTGTCATACTGATTGATAGGTTTTTCATGGCCTGTTAGCATGCCAAGTTTGAGCTTCGTCAGGACATTAATGAAGGAGATATTAACTTGCAAAGTTTACTTTCCTTTACAGCTAAACTCCGCAGACTGACTGATGTGTACTGGTCTATGCACACACAAGGTGCCTCGCTCAGCTGACAGAGATGAGGCATCTTTGCTTGATCATATATTCATCTTAGTATGTCCGATTTCAGATTTTTTAATACTGAACAATAGGTTTTTTCAAGGCCTGTTAGCTAGCCAAGTTTAAGCTTTGTCAAGAGAATAATGAAGGAGATATTAACTTGCAAAGTGTATTTTTTTTTGCATATGCTCTCCGCCGACTGACTGTTGTGTACTGCTGTATGCACACACAAGCTGCCTAGCTGACAGAGGTTGGTTCTCTTTGCTTGATCATATATTCATCTTAGTATGTCCGATTTCAGATTTTTTGATACTGATTGATAGGTTTTTTCATGGCCTGTTAGAATGCCAAGTTTTAGCTTCGTCAGGATATTAATGAAGGAGATATTAACTTGCAAAGTTTACTTTCCTTTACAGCTAATCTCCGCAGACTAACGGATGTGTACTGGTCTATGCACACACAAGCTGCCTCGCTCAGCTGACAGAGGTGAGGTATCTTTGCTTGATCATATATTCATCTTAGTATGTCCGATTTCAGATTTTTTAATACTGAGAAATAGGTTTTTTCAAGGCCTGTTAGCATGACAAGTTTTAGCTTCGTCAGGATATTAATGAAGGAGATATTAACTTGCAAAGTTTACTTTCCTTTACAGCTAATCTCCGCAGACTGACTGATGTGTACTGGTCTATGCACACACGCTCCCTTGCTCAGCTTACAGAGGTGAGCCATCTTTGCTTGATCATATATTCATCTTAGTATGTCCGACTTCAGATTTTTTAATACTGAACAATAGGTTTTTTCAAGGCCTGTTAGCTAGCCAAGTTTAAGCTTTGTCAAGAGAATAATGAATGAGATATTAACTTGCAAAGTTTATTTTTTTTTGCATATGCTCTCCGCCGACTGACTGTTGTGTACTGCTGTATGCACACACAAGCTGCCTAGCTGACAGAGGTTGGTTCTCTTTGCTTGATCATATATTCATCTTAGTATGTCCGATTTCAGATTTTTTCATACTGATTGATAGGTTTTTTCATGGCCTGTTAGCATGCCAAGTTTTAGCTTCGACAGGATATTAATGAATGAGATATTAACTTGCAAAGTTTATTTTTTTTTGCATATGCTCTCCGCCGACTGACGGATGTGTACTGGTCTATGCACACACAAGCTGCCTCGCTCAGCTGACAGAGGTGAGGTATCTTTGCTTGATCATATATTCATCTTAGTATGTCCGATTTCAGATTTTTTAATACTGAACAATAGGTCTTTTCAAGGCCTGTTAGCTAGCCAAGTTTTAGCTTTGTCAAGACAATGATGAATGAGATATTAACTTGCAAAGTTTACTTTCCTTTACAGCTAATCTCCGCAGACTGACTGATGTGTACTGGTCTATGCACACACGCTCCCTTGCTCAGCTTACAGAGGTGAGCCATCTTTGCTTGATCATATATTCATCTTAGTATGTCCGACTTCAGATTTTTTAATACTGAACAATAGGTTTTTTCAAGGCCTGTTAGCTAGCCAAGTTTAAGCTTTGTCAAGAGAATAATGAATGAGATATTAACTTGCAAAGTTTATTTTTTTTTGCATATGCTCTCCGCCGACTGACTGTTGTGTACTGCTGTATGCACACACAAGCTCCCTAGCTGACAGAGGTTGGTTCTGTTTGCTTGATCATATATTCATCTTAGTATGTCCGATTTCAGATTTTGTCATACTGATTGATAGGTTTTTTCATGGCCTGTTAGCATGCCAAGTTTGAGCTTCGTCAGGACATTAATGAAGGAGATATTAACTTGCAAAGTTTACTTTCCTTTACAGCTAAACTCCGCAGACTGACTGATGTGTACTGGTCTATGCACACACAAGGTGCCTCGCTCAGCTGACAGAGGTGAGGCATCTTTGCTTGATCATATATTCATCTTAGTATGTCCGATTTCAGATTTTTTAATACTGAACAATAGGTTTTTTCAAGGCCTGTTAGCTAGCCAAGTTTAAGCTTTGTCAAGAGAATAATGAAGGAGATATTAACTTGCAAAGTGTATTTTTTTTTGCATATGCTCTCCGCCGACTGACTGTTGTGTACTGCTGTATGCACACACAAGCTGCCTAGCTGACAGAGGTTGGTTCTCTTTGCTTGATCATATATTCATCTTAGTATGTCCGATTTCAGATTTTTTGATACTGATTGATAGGTTTTTTCATGGCCTGTTAGAATGCCAAGTTTTAGCTTCGTCAGGATATTAATGAAGGAGATATTAACTTGCAAAGTTTACTTTCCTTTACAGCTAATCTCCGCAGACTAACGGATGTGTACTGGTCTATGCACACACAAGCTGCCTCGCTCAGCTGACAGAGGTGAGGTATCTTTGCTTGATCATATATTCATCTTAGTATGTCCGATTTCAGATTTTTTAATACTGAACAATAGGTCTTTTCAAGGCCTGTTAGCTAGCCAAGTTTTAGCTTTGTCAAGAGAATGATGAATGAGATATTAACTTGCAAAGTTTACTTTCCTTTACAGCTAATCTCCGCAGACTGACTGATGTGTACTGGTCTATGCACACACGCTCCCTTGCTCAGCTTACAGAGGTGAGCCATCTTTGCTTGATCATATATTCATCTTAGTATGTCCGACTTCAGATTTTTTAATACTGAACAATAGGTTTTTTCAAGGCCTGTTAGCTAGCCAAGTTTAAGCTTTGTCAAGAGATTAATGAATGAGATATTAACTTGCAAAGTTTATTTTTTTTTGCATATGCTCTCCGCCGACTGACTGTTGTGTACTGCTGTATGCACACACAAGCTGCCTAGCTGACAGAGGTTGGTTCTCTTTGCTTGATCATATATTCATCTTAGTATGTCCGATTTCAGATTTTTTAATACTTATTGATAGGTTTTTTCATGGCCTGTTAGCATGCCAAGTTTTAGCTTCGACAGGATATTAATGAATGAGATATTAACTTGCAAAGTTTTTTTTTTTTTGCATATGCTCTCCGCCGACTGACTGTTGTGTACTGCTGTATGCACACACAAGCTGCCTACCTGACAGAGGTTGGTTTTCTTTGCTTGATCATATATTCAGCTTAGTATGTCCGATTTCAGATTTTTAAATACTGATTGATAGGTTTTTTCAAGGCCTGTAAGCTTGCCAAGTGTGAGCTTCGTCAGGACATTAATGAAGGAGATATTAACTTGCAAAGTTTACTTTCCTTTACAGCTAATCTCCGCAGACTGACGGATGTGTACTGGTCTATGCACACACAAGCTGCCTCGCTCAGCTGACAGAGGTGAGGCATCTTTGCTTGATCATATATTCATCTTAGTATATCCGATTTCAGATTTTTTAATACTGAACAATAGGTTTTTTCAAGGCCTGTTAGCTAGCCAAGTTTAAGCTGTGTCAAGAGAATAATGAACGAGATATTAACTTGCAAAGTGTATTTTTCTTTGCATATGCACTCCGCCGACTGACTGATGTGTATTGCTGTATACACACACAAGCTGCCTAGCTGACAGAGGTTGGTTCTCTTTGCTTGATCATATATTCATCTTAGTATGTTCGATTTCAATTTTTTTCATACTGATTGATAGGTTTTTTCATGGCCTGTTAGCATGCCAAGTTTTAGCTTCGTCAGGATATTAATGAAGGAGATATTAACTTGCAAAGTTTACTTTCCTTTACAGCTAATCTCCGCAGACTGACTGATGTGTACTGCTGTATGCACACACAAGCTGCCTCGCTCAGCTGACAGAGGTGAGCCATCTTTGCTTGATCATATATTCATCTTAGTATGTCCGATTTCAGATTTTTTAATACTGAACAATAGGTTTTTTCAAGGCCTGTTAGCTAGCCAAGTTTAAGCTGTGTCAAGAGAATAATGAATGAGATATTAACTTGCAAAGTTCATTTTTTTTTGCATATGCTCTCCGCCGACTGACTGTTGTGTACTGCTGTATGCACACACAAGCTGCCTAGCTGACAGAGGTTGGTTCTCTTTGCTTGATCATATATTCAGCTTAGTATGTCCGATTTCAGATTTTTAAATACTGATTGATAGGTTTTTTCAAGGCCTGTTAGCATGCCAAGTTTTAGCTTCGTCAGGACATTAATGAAGGAGATATTAACTTGCAAAGTGTATTTTTCTTTGCATATGCTCTCCGCCGACTGACTGTTGTGTACTGCTGTATGCACTCACAAGCTGCCTAGCTGACAGAGGTTGGTTCTCTTTGCTTGATCATATATTCAGCTTAGTATGTCCGATTTCAGATTTTTAAATACTGATTGATAGGTTTTTTCAAGGCCTGTTAGCATGCCAAGTTTTAGCTTCGTCAGGACATTAATGAAGGAGATATTAACTTGCAAAGTGTATTTTTCTTTGCATATGCTCTCCGCCGACTGACTGTTGTGTACTGCTGTATGCACACACAAGCTGCCTAGCTGACAGAGGTTGGTTCTCTTTGCTTGATCATATATTCAGCTTAGTATGTCCGATTTCAGATTTTTAAATACTGATTGATAGGTTTTTTCAAGGCCTGTTAGCATGCCAAGTTTTAGCTTCGTCAGGACATTAATGAAGGAGATATTAACTTGCAAAGTGTATTTTTCTTTGCATATGCTCTCCGCCGACTGACTGTTGTGTACTGCTGTATGCACACACAAGCTGCCTACCTGACAGAGGTTGGTTTTCTTTGCTTGATCATATATTCAGCTTAGTATGTCCGATTTCAGATTTTTAAATACTGATTGATAGGTTTTTTCAAGGCCTGTTAGCATGCCAAGTTTTATTTTCGTCAGGACATTAATGAAGGAGATATTAACTTGCAAAGTTTACTTTCCTTTACAGCTAATCTCCGCAGACTGACGGATGTGTATTGGTCTATGCACACACAAGCTGCCTCGCTCAGCTGACAGAGGTGAGGCATCTTAGCTTGATCATATATTCATCTTAGTATGTCCGATTTCAGATTTTTTAATACTGAACAATAGGTTTTTTCAAGGCCTGTTAGCTAGCCAAGTTTAAGCTGTGTCAAGAGAATAATGAATGAGATATTAACTTGCAAAGTTCATTTTTTTTTCATATGCTCTCCGCCGACTGACTGTTGTGTACTGCTGTATGCACACACAAGCTGCCTAGCTGACAGAGGTTGGTTCTCTTTGCTTGATCATATATTCAGCTTAGTATGTCCGATTTCAGATTTTTAAAGACTGATTGATAGGTTTTTTCAAGGCCTGTTAGCATGCCAAGTTTTAGCTTCGTCAGGACATTAATGAAGGAGATATTAACTTGCAAAGTGTATTTTTCTTTGCATATGCTCTCCGCCGACTGACTGTTGTGTACTGCTGTATGCACACACAAGCTGCCTAGCTGACAGAGGTTGGTTCTCTTTGCTTGATCATATATTCAGCTTAGTATGTCCGATTTCAGATTTTTAAATACTGATTGATAGGTTTTTTCAAGGCCTGTTAGCATGCCAAGTTTTAGCTTCGTCAGGACATTAATGAAGGAGATATTAACTTGCAAAGTGTATTTTTCTTTGAATATGCTCTCCGCCGACTGACTGTTGTGTACTGCTGTATGCACACACAAGCTGCCTAGCTGACAGAGGTTGGTTCTCTTTGCTTGATCATATATTCAGCTTAGTATGTCCGATTTCAGATTTTTAAATACTGATTGATAGGTGTTTTCAAGGCCTGTTAGCATGCCAAGTTTGAGCTTCGTCAGGACATTAATGAAGGAGATATTAACTTGCAAAGTTTACTTTCCTTTACAGCTAATCTCCGCAGACTGACTGATGTGTACTGGTCTATGCACACACAAGCTGCCTCGCTCAGCTGACAGAGGTGAGGCATCTTTGCTTGATCATATATTCATCTTAGTATGTCTTATTTCATATTTTTTAATACTGAGAAATAGGTTTTTTCAAGGCCTGTCAGCAAGCCAAGTTTTAGCTTTGTCAAGATAATAATGAATGAGATATTAACTTGCAAAGTGTATTTTTCTTTGCATATGCTCTCAGCCGACTGACTGATGTGTATTGCTGTATGCACACACAAGCTGCCTCGCTCAGCTGACAGAGGTGAGGCATCTTTGCTTGATAATATATTCATCTTAGTATGTTCGATTTCAGATTTTTTAATACTGATTGATAGGTGTTTTCAAGGCCTGTTAGCATGCCAAGTTTGAGCTTCGTCAGGACATTAATGAAGGAGATATTAACTTGCAAAGTTTACTTTCCTTTACAGCTAATCTCCGCAGACTGACTGAAGTGTACTGGTCTATGCACAAACAAGCTCCCTCGCTCAGCTGACAGAGGTGAGGCATCTTTGCTTGATCATATATTCATCTTAGTATGTCCGATTTCAGATTTTTTAATACTGAACAATAGGTTTTTTTCAAGGCCTGTTAGCTAGCCAAGTTTTAGCTTTGTCAAGAGAATAATGAATGAGATATTAACTTGCAAAGTGTATTTTTCTTTGCACATGCACTCCGCCGACTGACTGATGTGTACTGCTGTATACACACACAAGCTGCCTAGCTGACAGAGGTTGGTTCTCTTTGCTTGATCATATATTCATCTTATTATGTTCGATTTCAGATTTTTTCATACTGATTGATAGGTTTTTTTATGGCCTGTTAGCATGCCAAGTTTTAGCTTCGTCAGGATATTAATGAAGGAGATATTAACTTGCAAAGTTTACTTTCCTTTACAGCTAATCTCCGCAGACTGACTGATGTGTACTGGTCTATGCACACACAAGCTGCCTCGCTCAGCTGACAGAGGTGAGGCATCTTTGCTTGATCATATATTCATCTTAGTATGTCTGATTTCATATTTTTTAATACTGAGAAATAGGTTTTTTCAAGGCCTGTTAGCATGCCAAGTTTTAGCTTCGTCAGGATATTAATGAAGGAGATATTAACTTGCAAAGTTTACTTTCCTTTACAGCTAATCTCCGCAGACTGACTGATGTGTACTGGTCTATGCACACACAAGCTCCCTCGCTCAGCTGACAGAGGTGAGCCATCTTTGCTTGATCATATATTCATCTTAGTATGTCCGATTTCAGATTTTTTTAATACTGAACAATAGGTTTTTTCAAGGCCTGTTAGCTAGCCAAGTTTAAGCTTTGTCAAGAGAATAATGAATGAGATATTAACTTGCAAAGTTTATTCTTTTTTGCATATGCTCTCCGCCGACTGACTGTTGTGTACTGCTGTATGCACACACAAGCTGCCTAGCTGACAGAGGTTGGTTCTCTTTGCTTGATCATATATTCATCTTATTATGTACGATTTCAGATTTTTTCATACTGATTGATAGGTTTTTTCATTGCCTGTTAGCATGCCAAGTTTTAGCTTCGACAGGATATTAATGAATGAGATATTAACTTGCAAAGTTTATTTTTTTTTGCATATGCTCTCCGCCGACTGACTGTTGTGTACTGCTGTATGCACACACAAGCTGCCTAGCTGACAGAGGTTGGTTCTCTTTGCTTGATCATATATTCAGCTTAGTATGTCCGATTTCAGATTTTTAAATACTGATTGATAGGTTTTTTCATGGCCTGTTAGCATGCCAAGTTTTAGCTTTGTCAAGAGAATAATGAATGAGATATTAACTTGCAAAGTGTATTTTTCTTTGCATATGCTCTCCGCCGACTGACTGTTGTGTACTGCTGTATGCACACACAAGCTGCCTAGCTGACAGAGGTTGGTTCTCTTTGCTTGATCATATATTCAGCTTAGTATGTCCGATTTCAGATTTTTAAATACTGATTGATAGGTTTTTTCAAGGCCAGTTAGCATGCCAAGTGTGAGCTTCGTCAGGACATTAATGAAGGAGATATTAACTTGCAAAGTTTACTTTCCTTTACAGCTAATCTCCGCAGACTGACTGATGTGTACTGGTCTATGCACACACAAGCTGCCTCGCTCAGCTGTCAGAGGTGAGGCATCTTTGCTTGATCATATATTCATCTTAGTATGTCCGATTTCAGATTTTTTAATACTGAACAATAGGTTTTTTCAAGGCCTGTTAGCTAGCCAAGTTTTAGCTTTGTCAAGAGAATAATGAATGAGATATTAACTTGCAAAGTTTTTTTTTTTTGCATATGCTCTCCGCCGACTGACTGTTGTGTACTGCTGTATGCACACACAAGCTGCCTAGCTGACAGAGGTTGGTTCTCTTTGCTTGATCATATATTCATCTTAGTATGTCTGATTTCATATTTTTTAATACTGAGAAATAGGTTTTTTCAAGGCCTGTTAGCATGCCAAGTTTTAGCTTCGTCAGGATATTAATGAAGGAGATATTAACTTGCAAAGTTTACTTTCCTTTACAGCTAATCTCCGCAGACTGACTGATGTGTACTGGTCTATGCACACACAAGCTCCCTCGCTCAGCTGACAGAGGTGAGCCATCTTTGCTTGATCATATATTCATCTTAGTATGTCCGATTTCAGATTTTTTTAATACTGAACAATAGGTTTTTTCAAGGCCTGTTAGCTAGCCAAGTTTAAGCTTTGTCAAGAGAATAATGAATGAGATATTAACTTGCAAAGTTTATTTTTTTTTGCATATGCTCTCCGCCGACTGACTGTTGTGTACTGCTGTATGCACACACAAGCTGCCTAGCTGACAGAGGTTGGTTCTCTTTGCTTGATCATATATTCATCTTATTATGTACGATTTCAGATTTTTTCATACTGATTGATAGGTTTTTTCATTGCCTGTTAGCATGCCAAGTTTTAGCTTCGACAGGATATTAATGAATGAGATATTAACTTGCAAAGTTTATTTTTTTTTGCATATGCTCTCCGCCGACTGACTGTTGTGTACTGCTGTATGCACACACAAGCTGCCTAGCTGACAGAGGTTGGTTCTCTTTGCTTGATCATATATTCAGCTTAGTATGTCCGATTTCAGATTTTTAAATACTGATTGATAGGTTTTTTCAAGGCCTGTTAGCATGCCAAGTGTGAGCTTCGTCAGGACATTAATGAAGGAGATATTAACTTGCAAAGTTTACTTTCCTTTACAGCTAATCTCCGCAGACTGACGGATGTGTACTGGTCTATGCACACACAAGCTGCCTCGCTCAGCTGACAGAGGTGAGGCATCTTTGCTTGATCATATATTCATCTTAGTATGTCCGATTTCAGATTTTTTAATACTGAACAATAGGTTTTTTCAAGGCCTGTTAGCTAGCCAAGTTTAAGCTGTGTCAAGAGAATAATGAATGAGATATTAACTTGCAAAGTTTATTTTTTTTTGCATATGCTCTCCGCCGACTGACTGTTGTGTACTGCTGTATGCACACACAAGCTGCCTAGCTGACAGAGGTTGGTTCTCTTTGCTTGATCATATATTCAGCTTAGTATGTCCGATTTCAGATTTTTAAATACTGATTGATAGGTTTTTTTAAGGCCTGTTAGCATGCCAAGTTTTAGCTTCGTCAGGACATTAATGAAGGAGATATTAACTTGCAAAGTGTATTTTTCTTTGCATATGCTCTCCGACGACTGACTGTTGTGTACTGCTGTATGCACACACAAGCTGCCTAGCTGACAGAGGTTGGTTCTCTTTGCTTGATCATATATTCAGCTTAGTATGTCCGATTTCAGATTTTTAAATACTGATTGATAGGTTTTTTCAAGGCCTGTTAGCATGCCAAGTGTGAGCTTCGTCAGGACATTAATGAAGGAGATATTAACTTGCAAAGTTTACTTTCCTTTACAGCTAATCTCCGCAGACTGACTGATGTGTACTGGTCTATGCACACACAAGCTGCCTCGCTCAGCTGACAGAGGTGAGGCATCTTTGCTTGATCATATATTCATCTTAGTATGTCCGATTTCAGATTTTTTAATACTGAACAATAGGTTTTTTCAAGGCCTGTTAGCTAGCCAAGTTTTAGCTTTGTCAAGAGAATAATGAATGAGATATTAACTTGCAAAGTGTATTTTTCTTTGCACATGCACTCCGCCGACTGACTGTTGTGTATTGCTGTATGCACACACAAGCTGCCTAGCTGACAGAGGTTGGTTCTCTTTGCTTGATCATATATTCATCTTAGTATGTCCGATTTCAGATTTTGTCATACTGATTGATAGGTTTTTTCATGGCCTGTTAGCATGCCAAGTTTTAGCTTCGTCAGGATATTAATGAAGGAGATATTAACTTGCAAAGTTTACTTTCCTTTACAGCTAATCTCCGCAGACTGACTGATGTGTACTGATCTATGCACACACAAGCTGCCTCGCTCAGCTGACAGAGGTGAGGCATCTTTGATTGATCATATATTCATCTTAGTATGTCTGATTTCATATTTTTTAATACTGAGGAATAGGTTTTTTCAAGGCCTGTTAGCATGCCAAGTTTTAGCTTCGTCAGGATATTAATGAAGGAGATATTAACTTGCAAAGTTTACTTTCCTTTACAGCTAATCTCCGCAGACTGACTGATGTGTACTGGTCTATGCACAAACAAGCTCCCTCGCTCAGCTGACAGAGGTGAGGCATCTTTGCTTGATCATATATTCATCTTAGTATGTCCGATTTCAGACTTTTTAATACTGAACAATAGGTTTTTTCAAGGCCTGTTAGCTAGCCATGTTTTACCTTTGTCAAGAGAATAATGAATGAGATATTAACTTGCAAAGTGTATTTTTCTTTGCATATGCTCTCCGCCGACTGACTGTTGTGTACTGCTGTATGCACACACAAGCTGCCTAGCTGACAGAGGTTGGTTCTCTTTGCTTGATCATATATTCAGCTTAGTATGTCCGATTTCAGATTTTTAAATACTGATTGATAGGTTTTTTCAAGGCCTGTTAGCTTGCCAAGTGTGAGCTTCGTCAGGACATTAATAAAGGAGATATTAACTTGCAAAGTTTACTTTCCTTTACAGCTAATCTCCGCAGACTGACTGATGTGTACTGGTCTATGCACACACAAGTTGCCTCGCTCAGCTAAAAGAGGTGAGGCATCTTTGCTTGATCATATATTCATCTTAGTATGTCCGATTTCAGATTTTTTAATACTGAATAATAGGTTTTTTCAAGGCCTGTTAGCTAGCCAAGTTTTAGCTTTGTCAAGAGAATAATGAATGAGATATTAACTTGCAAAGTGTATTTTTCTTTTCATATGCTCTCCGCCGACTGACTGATGTGTACTGCTGTATGCACACACAAGCTGCCTCGCTCAGCTGACAGAGGTGAGCCATCTTTGCTTGATCATATATTCATCTTAGTATGTCCGATTTCAGATTTTGTTAATACTGAATAATAGGTTTTTTCAAGGCCTGTTAGCTAGCCAAATTTTAGCTTTGTCAAGAGAATAATGAATGAGATATTAACTTGGAAAGTGTATTTTTCTTTGCATATGCTCTCCGCCGACTGACTGTTGTGTACTGCTGTATGCACACACAAGCTGCCTACCTGACAGAGGTTGGTTTTCTTTGCTTGATCATATATTCAGCTTAGTATGTCCGATTTCAGATTTTTAAATACTGATTGATAGGTTTTTTCAAGGCCTGTTAGCATGCCAAGTGTGAGCTTCGTCAGGACATTAATGAAGGAGATACTAACTTGCAAAGTTTACTTTCCTTTACAGCTACTCTCCGCAGACTGACGGATGTGTACTGGTCTATGCACACACAAGCTGCCTCGCTCAGCTGACAGAGGTGAGGCATCTTTGCTTGATCATATATTCATCTTAGTATGTCCGATTTCAGATTTTTTAATACTGAACAATAGGTTTTTTCAAGGCCTGTTAGCTAGCCAAGTTTAAGCTTTGTCAAGAGAATAATGAATGAGATATTAACTTGCAAAGTTTTTTTTTTTTTGCATATGCTCTCCGCCGACTGACTGTTGTGTACTGCTGTATGCACACACAAGCTGCCTAGCTGACAGAGGTTGGTTCTCTTTGCTTGATCATATATTCAGCTTAGTATGTCCGATTTCAGATTTTTAAATACTGATTGATAGGTTTTTTTCAAGGCCTGTTAGCATGCCAAGTTTTAGCTTCGTCAGGACATTAATGAAGGAGATATTAACTTGCAAAGGGTATTTTTCTTTGCATATGCTCTCAGCCGACTGACTGATGTGTACTGCTGTATGCACACACAAGCTGCCTCGCTCAGCTGACAGAGGTGAGCCATCTTTGCATGATCATATATTCATCTTAGTATGTCCGATTTCAGATTTTTTAATACTGAACAATAGGTTTTTTCAAGGCCTGTTAGCTAGCCAAGTTTTAGCTTTGTCAAGAGAATAATGAATGAGATATTAACTTGCAAAGTTTATTTTTTTTTGCATATGCTCTCCGCCGACTGACTGTTGTGTACTGCTGTATGCACACACAAGCTGCCTAGCTGACAGAGGTTGGTTCTCTTTGCTTGATCATATATTCATCTTATTATGTACGATTTCAGATTTTTTCATACTGATTGATAGGTTTTTTCATTGCCTGTTAGCATGCCAAGTTTTAGCTTCGACAGGATATTAATGAATGAGATATTAACTTGCAAAGTTTATTTTTTTTTGCATATGCTCTCCGCCGACTGACTGTTGTGTACTGCTGTATGCACACACAAGCTGCCTAGCTGACAGAGGTTGGTTCTCTTTGCTTGATCATATATTCAGCTTAGTATGTCCGATTTCAGATTTTTAAATACTGATTGATAGGTTTTTTCAAGGCCTGTTAGCATGCCAAGTGTGAGCTTCGTCAGGACATTAATGAAGGAGATATTAACTTGCAAAGTTTACTTTCCTTTACAGCTAATCTCCGCAGACTGACGGATGTGTACTGGTCTATGCACACACAAGCTGCCTCGCTCAGCTGACAGAGGTGAGGCATCTTTGCTTGATCATATATTCATCTTAGTATGTCCGATTTCAGATTTTTTAATACTGAACAATAGGTTTTTTCAAGGCCTGTTAGCTAGCCAAGTTTAAGCTGTGTCAAGAGAATAATGAATGAGATATTAACTTGCAAAGTTTATTTTTTTTTGCATATGCTCTCCGCCGACTGACTGTTGTGTACTGCTGTATGCACACACAAGCTGCCTAGCTGACAGAGGTTGGTTCTCTTTGCTTGATCATATATTCAGCTTAGTATGTCCGATTTCAGATTTTTAAATACTGATTGATAGGTTTTTTTAAGGCCTGTTAGCATGCCAAGTTTTAGCTTCGTCAGGACATTAATGAAGGAGATATTAACTTGCAAAGTGTATTTTTCTTTGCATATGCTCTCCGACGACTGACTGTTGTGTACTGCTGTATGCACACACAAGCTGCCTAGCTGACAGAGGTTGGTTCTCTTTGCTTGATCATATATTCAGCTTAGTATGTCCGATTTCAGATTTTTTAATACTGATTGATAGGTTTTTTCAAGGCCTGTTAGCATGCCAAGTGTGAGCTTCGTCAGGACATTAATGAAGGAGATATTAACTTGCAAAGTTTACTTTCCTTTACAGCTAATCTCCGCAGACTGACTGATGTGTACTGGTCTATGCACACACAAGCTGCCTCGCTCAGCTGACAGAGGTGAGGCATCTTTGCTTGATCATATATTCATCTTAGTATGTCCGATTTCAGATTTTTTAATACTGAACAATAGGTTTTTTCAAGGCCTGTTAGCTAGCCAAGTTTTAGCTTTGTCAAGAGAATAATGAATGAGATATTAACTTGCAAAGTGTATTTTTCTTTGCACATGCACTCCGCCGACTGACTGTTGTGTATTGCTGTATGCACACACAAGCTGCCTAGCTGACAGAGGTTGGTTCTCTTTGCTTGATCATATATTCATCTTAGTATGTCCGATTTCAGATTTTGTCATACTGATTGATAGGTTTTTTCATGGCCTGTTAGCATGCCAAGTTTTAGCTTCGTCAGGATATTAATGAAGGAGATATTAACTTGCAAAGTTTACTTTCCTTTACAGCTAATCTCCGCAGACTGACTGATGTGTACTGATCTATGCACACACAAGCTGCCTCGCTCAGCTGACAGAGGTGAGGCATCTTTGCTTGATCATATATTCATCTTAGTATGTCTGATTTCATATTTTTTAATACTGAGAAATAGGTTTTTTCAAGGCCTGTTAGCATGCCAAGTTTTAGCTTCGTCAGGATATTAATGAAGGAGATATTAACTTGCAAAGTTTACTTTCCTTTACAGCTAATCTCCGCAGACTGACTGATGTGTACTGGTCTATGCACAAACAAGCTCCCTCGCTCAGCTGACAGAGGTGAGGCATCTTTGCTTGATCATATATTCATCTTAGTATGTCCGATTTCAGACTTTTTAATACTGAACAATAGGTTTTTTCAAGGCCTGTTAGCTAGCCATGTTTTACCTTTGTCAAGAGAATAATGAATGAGATATTAACTTGCAAAGTGTATTTTTCTTTGCATATGCTCTCCGCCGACTGACTGTTGTGTACTGCTGTATGCACACACAAGCTGCCTAGCTGACAGAGGTTGGTTCTCTTTGCTTGATCATATATTCAGCTTAGTATGTCCGATTTCAGATTTTTAAATACTGATTGATAGGTTTTTTCAAGGCCTGTTAGCTTGCCAAGTGTGAGCTTCGTCAGGACATTAATAAAGGAGATATTAACTTGCAAAGTTTACTTTCCTTTACAGCTAATCTCCGCAGACTGACTGATGTGTACTGGTCTATGCACACACAAGCTGCCTCGCTCAGCTAAAAGAGGTGAGGCATCTTTGCTTGATCATATATTCATCTTAGTATGTCCGATTTCAGATTTTTTAATACTGAATAATAGGTTTTTTCAAGGCCTGTTAGCTAGCCAAGTTTTAGCTTTGTCAAGAGAATAATGAATGAGATATTAACTTGTAAAGTGTATTTTTCTTTTCATATGCTCTCCGCCGACTGACTGATGTGTACTGCTGTATGCACACACAAGCTGCCTCGCTCAGCTGACAGAGGTGAGCCATCTTTGCTTGATCATATATTCATCTTAGTATGTCCGATTTCAGATTTTGTTAATACTGAATAATAGGTTTTTTCAAGGCCTGTTAGCTAGCCAAATTTTAGCTTTGTCAAGAGAATAATGAATGAGATATTAACTTGGAAAGTGTATTTTTCTTTGCATATGCTCTCCGCCGACTGACTGTTGTGTACTGCTGTATGCACACACAAGCTGCCTACCTGACAGAGGTTGGTTTTGTTTGCTTGATCATATATTCAGCTTAGTATGTCCGATTTCAGATTTTTAAATACTGATTGATAGGTTTTTTCAAGGCCTGTTAGCATGCCAAGTGTGAGCTTCGTCAGGACATTAATGAAGGAGATACTAACTTGCAAAGTTTACTTTCCTTTACAGCTAATCTCCGCAGACTGACGGATGTGTACTGGTCTATGCACACACAAGCTGCCTCGCTCAGCTGACAGAGGTGATGCATCTTTGCTTGATCATATATTCATCTTAGTATGTCCGATTTCAGATTTTTTAATACTGAACAATAGGTTTTTTCAAGGCCTGTTAGCTAGCCAAGTTTAAGCTTTGTCAAGAGAATAATGAATGAGATATTAACTTGCAAAGTTTTTTTTTTTTTGCATATGCTCTCCGCCGACTGACTGTTGTGTACTGCTGTATGCACACACAAGCTGCCTAGCTGACAGAGGTTGGTTCTCTTTGCTTGATCATATATTCAGCTTAGTATGTCCGATTTCAGATTTTTAAATACTGATTGATAGGTTTTTTTCAAGGCCTGTTAGCATGCCAAGTTTTAGCTTCGTCAGGACATTAATGAAGGAGATATTAACTTGCAAAGTGTATTTTTCTTTGCATATGCTCTCAGCCGACTGACTGATGTGTACTGCTGTATGCACACACAAGCTGCCTCGCTCAGCTGACAGAGGTGAGCCATCTTTGCATGATCATATATTCATCTTAGTATGTCCGATTTCAGATTTTTTAATACTGAACAATAGGTTTTTTCAAGGCCTGTTAGCTAGCCAAGTTTTAGCTTTGTCAAGAGAATAATGAATGAGATATTAACTTGCAAAGTGTATTTTTCTTTGCATATGGACTCCGCCGACTGACTGATGTGTATTGCTGTATACACACACAAGCTGCCTAGCTGACAGAGGTTGGTTCTCTTTGCTTGATCATATATTCATCTTAGTATGTTCGATTTCAGATTTTTTCATACTGATTGGTAGGTTTTTTCATGGCCTGTTAGCATGCCAAGTTTTAGCTTCGTCAGGATATTAATGAAGGAGATATTAACTTGCAAAGTTTACTTTCCTTTACAGCTAATCTCCGCAGACTGACTGAAGTGTACTGGTCTATGCACAAACAAGCTCCCTCGCTCAGCTGACAGAGGTGAGGCATCTTTGCTTGATCATATATTCATCTTAGTATGTCCGATTTCCGACTTTTTAATACTGAACAATAGGTTTTTTCAAGGCCTGTTAGCTAGCCATGTTTTACCTTTGTCAAGAGAATAATGAATGAGATATTAACTTGCAAAGTGTATTTTTCTTTGCATATGCTCTCCGCCGACTGACTGTTGTGTACTGCTGTATGCACACACAAGCTGCCTAGCTGACAGAGGTTGGTTCTCTTTGCTTGATCATATATTCAGCTTAGTATGTCCGATTTCAGATTTTTAAATACTGATTGATAGGTTTTTTCAAGGCCTGTTAGCTTGCCAAGTGTGAGCTTCGTCAGGACATTAATGAAGGAGATATTAACTTGCAAAGTTTACTTTCCTTTACAGCTAATCTCCGCAGACTGACTGATGTGTACTGGTCTATGCACACACAAGCTGCCTCGCTCAGCTGACAGAGGTGAGGCATCTTTGCTTGATCATATATTCATCTTAGTATGTCCGATTTCAGATTTTTTAATACTGAACAATAGGTTTTTTCAAGGCCTGTTAGCTAGCCAAGTTTTAGCTTTGTCAAGAGAATAATGAATGAGATATTAACTTGCAAAGTGTATTTGTCTTTGCACATGCACTCCGCCGACTGACTGATGTGTATTGCTGTATACACACACAAGCTGCCTAGCTGACAGAGGTTGGTTCTCTTTGCTTGATCATATATTCATCTTAGTATATTCGATTTCAGATTTTTTCATACTGATTGATAGGTTTTTTCATGGCCTGTTAGCTTGCTAAGTTTTAGCTTCGTCAGGATATTAATGAAGGAGATATTAACTTGCAAAGTTTACTTTCCTTTACAGCTAATCTCCGCAGACTGACTGATGTGTACTGATCTATGCACACACAAGCTGCCTCGCTCAGCTGACAGAGGTGAGCCATCTTTGCTTGATCATATATTCATCTTAGTATGTCCGATTTCAGATTTGTTTAATACTGAACAATAGGTCTTTTCAAGGCCTGTTAGCTAGCCAAGTTTTAGCTTTGTCAAGAGAATGATGAATGAGATATTAACTTGCAAAGTGTATTTTGTTTTGCATATGCTCTCCGCCGACTGACTGTTGTGTATTGCTGTATGCACACACAAGCTGCCTAGCTGACAGAGGTTGGTTCTCTTTGCTTGATCATATATTCATCTTAGTATGTCCGATTTCAGATTTTTAAATACTGATTGATAGGTTTTTTCATGGCCTGTTAGCATGCCAAGTTTTAGCTTCGACAGGATATTAATGAATGAGATATTAACTTGCAAAGTTTTTTTTTTTTTGCATATGCTCTCCGCCGACTGACTGTTGTGTACTGCTGTATGCACACACAAGCTGCCTACCTGACAGAGGTTGTTTTTTTTTTGCTTGATCATATATTCAGCTTAGTATGTCCGATTTCAGATTTTTAAATACTGATTGATAGGTTTTTTCAAGGCCTGTTAGCATGCCAAGTGTGAGCTTCGTCAGGACATTAATGAAGGAAATATTAACTTGCAAAGTTTACTTTCCTTTACAGCTAATCTCCGCAGACTGACGGATGTGTACTGGTCTATGCACACACAAGCTGCCTCGCTCAGCTGACAGAGGTGAGGCATCTTTGCTTGATCATATATTCATCTTAGTATGTCCGATTTCAGATTTTTAAATACTGAACAATAGGTTTTTTCAAGGCCTGTTAGCTAGCTAAGTTTAAGCTGTGTCAAGAGAATAATGAATGAGATATTAACTTGCAAAGTTTATTTTTTTTTGCATATGCTCTCCGCCGACTGACTGTTGTGTACTGCTGTATGCACACACAAGCTGCCTAGCTGACAGAGGTTGGTTCTCTTTGCTTGATCATATATTCAGCTTAGTATGTCCGATTTCAGATTTTTAAATACTGATTGATAGGTGTTTTCAAGGCCCGTTAGCATGCCAAGTTTGAGCTTCGTCAGGACATTAATGAAGGAGATATTAACTTGCAAAGTTTACTTTCCTTTACAGCTAATCTCCGCAGACTGACTGAAGTGTACTGGTCTATGCACAAACAAGCTCCCTCGCTCAGCTGACAGAGGTGAGGCATCTTTGCTTGATCATATATTCATCTTAGTATGTCCGATTTCAGATTTTTTAATACTGAACAATAGGTTTTTTCAAGGCCTGTTAGCTAGCCAAGTTTTAGCTTTGTCAAGACGATAATGAATGAGATATTAACTTGCAAAGTGTATTTTTCTTTGCACATGCACTCCGCCGACTGACTGTTGTGTATTGCTGTATGCACACACAAGCTGCCTAGCTGACAGAGGTTGGTTCTCTTTGCTTGATCATATATTCATCTTAGTATGTCCGATTTCAGATTTTGTCATACTGATTGATAGGTTTTTTCATGGCCTGTTAGCATGCCAAGTTTTAGCTTCGTCAGGATATTAATGAAGGAGATATTAACTTGCAAAGTTTACTTTCCTTTACAGCTAATCTCCGCAGACTGACTGATGTGTACTGATCTATGCACACACAAGCTCCCTCGCTCAGCTGACAGAGGTGAGCCATCTTTGCTTGATCATATATTCATCTTAGTATGTCCGATTTCAGATTTTTTAATACTGAACACTAGGTCTTTTCAAGGCCTGTTAGCTAGCCAAGTTTTAGCTTTGTCAAGAGAATAATGAATGAGATATTAACTTGCAAAGTGTATTTTGTTTTGCATATGCTCTCCGCCGACTGACTGTTGTGTATTGCTGTATGCACACACAAGCTGCCTAGCTGACAGAGGTTGGTTCTCTTTGCTTGATCATATATTCATCTTAGTATGTCCGATTTCAGATTTTGTCATACTGATTGATAGGTTTTTTCATGGCCTGTTAGCATGCCAAGTTTTAGCTTCGTCAGGATATTAATGAAGGAGATATTAACTTGCAAAGTGTATTTTTCTTTGCATATGCTCTCCGCCGACTGACTGTTGTGTACTGCTGTATGCACACACAAGCTGCCTCGCTCAGCTGACAGAGGTGAGGCATCTTTGCTTGATCATATATTCATCTTAGTATGTCCGATTTCAGATTTTTTAATACTGAACAATAGGTTTTTTCAAGGCCTGTTAGCTAGCCAAGTTTTAGCTTTGTCAAGATAATAATGAATGAGATATTAACTTGCAAAGTGTTTTTTCTTTGCATATGCTCTCAGCCGACTGACTGATGTGTACTGCTGTATGCACACACAAGCTGCCTCGCTCAGCTGACAGAGGTAAGGCATCTTTGCTTGATCATATATTCATCTTAGTATGTCCGATTTCATTTTTTTTAATACTGAGAAATAGGTTTTTTCAAGGCCTGTTAGCATGCCAAGTTTTAGCTTCGTCAGGATATTAATGAAGGAGATATTAACTTGCAAAGTTTACTTTCCTTTACAGCTAATCTGCGCAGACTGACTGAAGTGTACTGGTCTATGCACAAACAAGCTCCCTCGCTCAGCTGACAGAGGTGAGGCATCTTTGCTTGATCATATATTCATCTTAGTATGTCCGATTTCAGACTTTTAATACTGAACAATAGGTTTTTTCAAGGCCTGTTAGCTAGCCATGTTTTACCTTTGTCAAGAGAATAATGAATGAGATATTAACTTGCAAAGTGTATTTTTCTTTGCATATGCTCTCCGCCGACTGACTGTTGTGTACTGCTGTATGCACACACAAGCTGCCTAGCTGACAGAGGTTGGTTCTCTTTGCTTGATCATATATTCATCTTAGTATGTCCGATTTCAGATTTTTAAATACTGATTGATAGGTTTTTTCAAGGCCAGTTAGCATGCCAAGTGTGAGCTTCGTCAGGACATTAATGAAGGAGATATTAACTTGCAAAGTTTACTTTCCTTTACAGCTAATCTCCGCAGACTGACGGATGTGTACTGGTCTATGCACACACAAGCTGCCTCGCTCAGCTGACAGAGGTGAGGCATCTTTGCTTGATCATATATTCATCTTAGTATGTCCGATTTCAGATTTTTTCATACTGATTGATAGGTTTTTTCATGGCCTGTTAGCATGCCAAGTTTTAGCTTCGACAGGATATTAATGAATGAGATATTAACTTGCAAAGTTTATTTTTTTTTGCATATGCTCTCCGCCGACTGACTGT
The DNA here is from genome assembly GCA_949987565.1 of Luidia sarsii. Taxonomy (NCBI): domain Eukaryota; kingdom Metazoa; phylum Echinodermata; class Asteroidea; order Paxillosida; family Luidiidae; genus Luidia; species Luidia sarsii. Next base: position 5,136,104 of record OX465108.1, on the reverse strand, counting down.
TGTGTACTGCTGTATGCACACACAAGCTGCCTAGCTGACAGAGGTTGGTTCTCTTTGCTTGATCATATATTCATCTTAGTATGTCCGATTTCAGATTTTGTCATACTGATTGATAGGTTTTTTCATGGCCTGTTAGCATGCCAAGTTTTAGCTTCGTCAGGATATTAATGAAGGAGATATTAACTTGCAAAGTTTACTTTCCTTTACAGCTAATCTCCGCAGACTGACTGATGTGTACTGATCTATGCACACACAAGCTGCCTCGCTCAGCTGACAGAGGTGAGGCATCTTTGCTTGATCATATATTCATCTTAGTATGTCTGATTTCATATTTTTTAATACTGAGAAATAGGTTTTTTCAAGGCCTGTTAGCATGCCAAGTTTTAGCTTCGTCAGGATATTAATGAAGGAGATATTAACTTGCAAAGTTTACTTTCCTTTACAGCTAATCTCCGCAGACTGACTGATGTGTACTGGTCTATGCACACACAAGCTCCCTCGCTCAGCTGACAGAGGTGAGCCATCTTTGCTTGATCATATATTCATCTTAGTATGTCCGATTTCAGATTTTTTTAATACTGAACAATAGGTTTTTTCAAGGCCTGTTAGCTAGCCAAGTTTAAGCTTTGTCAAGAGAATAATGAATGAGATATTAACTTGCAAAGTTTATTTTTTTTTGCATATGCTCTCCGCCGACTGACTGTTGTGTACTGCTGTATGCACACACAAGCTGCCTAGCTGACAGAGGTTGGTTCTCTTTGCTTGATCATATATTCATCTTATTATGTACGATTTCAGATTTTTTCATACTGATTGATAGGTTTTTTCATTGCCTGTTAGCATGCCAAGTTTTAGCTTCGACAGGATATTAATGAATGAGATATTAACTTGCAAAGTTTATTTTTTTTTGCATATGCTCTCCGCCGACTGACTGTTGTGTACTGCTGTATGCACACACAAGCTGCCTAGCTGACAGAGGTTGGTTCTCTTTGCTTGATCATATATTCAGCTTAGTATGTCCGATTTCAGATTTTTAAATACTGATTGATAGGTTTTTTCAAGGCCTGTTAGCATGCCAAGTGTGAGCTTCGTCAGGACATTAATGAAGGAGATATTAACTTGCAAAGTTTACTTTCCTTTACAGCTAATCTCCGCAGACTGACGGATGTGTACTGGTCTATGCACACACAAGCTGCCTCGCTCAGCTGACAGAGGTGAGGCATCTTTGCTTGATCATATATTCATCTTAGTATGTCCGATTTCAGATTTTTTAATACTGAACAATAGGTTTTTTCAAGGCCTGTTAGCTAGCCAAGTTTAAGCTGTGTCAAGAGAATAATGAATGAGATATTAACTTGCAAAGTTTATTTTTTTTTGCATATGCTCTCCGCCGACTGACTGTTGTGTACTGCTGTATGCACACACAAGCTGCCTAGCTGACAGAGGTTGGTTCTCTTTGCTTGATCATATATTCAGCTTAGTATGTCCGATTTCAGATTTTTAAATACTGATTGATAGGTTTTTTTTAAGGCCTGTTAGCATGCCAAGTTTTAGCTTCGTCAGGACATTAATGAAGGAGATATTAACTTGCAAAGTGTATTTTCCTTTGCATATGCTCTCCGACGACTGACTGTTGTGTACTGCTGTATGCACACACAAGCTGCCTAGCTGACAGAGGTTGGTTCTCTTTGCTTGATCATATATTCAGCTTAGTATGTCCGATTTCAGATTTTTAAATACTGATTGATAGGTTTTTTTCAAGGCCTGTTAGCATGCCAAGTGTGAGCTTCGTCAGGACATTAATGAAGGAGATATTAACTTGCAAAGTTTACTTTCCTTTACAGCTAATCTCCGCAGACTGACTGATGTGTACTGGTCTATGCACACACAAGCTGCCTCGCTCAGCTGACAGAGGTGAGGCATCTTTGCTTGATCATATATTCATCTTAGTATGTCCGATTTCAGATTTTTTAATACTGAACAATAGGTTTTTTCAAGGCCTGTTAGCTAGCCAAGTTTTAGCTTTGTCAAGAGAATAATGAATGAGATATTAACTTGCAAAGTGTATTTTTCTTTGCACATGCACTCCGCCGACTGACTGTTGTGTATTGCTGTATGCACACACAAGCTGCCTAGCTGACAGAGGTTGGTTCTCTTTGCTTGATCATATATTCATCTTAGTATGTCCGATTTCAGATTTTGTCATACTGATTGATAGGTTTTTTCATGGCCTGTTAGCATGCCAAGTTTTAGCTTCGTCAGGATATTAATGAAGGAGATATTAACTTGCAAAGTTTACTTTCCTTTACAGCTAATCTCCGCAGACTGACTGATGTGTACTGATCTATGCACACACAAGCTGCCTCGCTCAGCTGACAGAGGTGAGGCATCTTTGCTTGATCATATATTCATCTTAGTATGTCTGATTTCATATTTTTTAATACTGAGAAATAGGTTTTTTCAAGGCCTGTTAGCATGCCAAGTTTTAGCTTCGTCAGGATATTAATGAAGGAGATATTAACTTGCAAAGTTTACTTTCCTTTACAGCTAATCTCCGCAGACTGACTGATGTGTACTGGTCTATGCACACACAAGCTGCCTCGCTCAGCTGACAGAGGTGAGGCATCTTTGCTTGATCATATATTCATCTTAGTATGTCCGATTTCAGATTTTTTAATACTGAACAATAGGTTTTTTCAAGGCCTGTTAGCTAGCCAAGTTTAAGCTGTGTCAAGAGAATAATGAATGAGATATTAACTTGCAAAGTTTATTTTTTTTTGCATATGCTCTCCGCCGACTGACTGTTGTGTACTGCTGTATGCACACACAAGCTGCCTAGCTGACAGAGGTTGGTTCTCTTTGCTTGATCATATATTCAGCTTAGTATGTCCGATTTCAGATTTTTAAATACTGATTGATAGGTTTTTTTTAAGGCCTGTTAGCATGCCAAGTTTTAGCTTCGTCAGGACATTAATGAAGGAGATATTAACTTGCAAAGTGTATTTTCCTTTGCATATGCTCTCCGACGACTGACTGTTGTGTACTGCTGTATGCACACACAAGCTGCCTAGCTGACAGAGGTTGGTTCTCTTTGCTTGATCATATATTCAGCTTAGTATGTCCGATTTCAGATTTTTAAATACTGATTGATAGGTTTTTTTCAAGGCCTGTTAGCATGCCAAGTGTGAGCTTCGTCAGGACATTAATGAAGGAGATATTAACTTGCAAAGTTTACTTTCCTTTACAGCTAATCTCCGCAGACTGACTGATGTGTACTGGTCTATGCACACACAAGCTGCCTCGCTCAGCTGACAGAGGTGAGGCATCTTTGCTTGATCATATATTCATCTTAGTATGTCCGATTTCAGATTTTTTAATACTGAACAATAGGTTTTTTCAAGGCCTGTTAGCTAGCCAAGTTTTAGCTTTGTCAAGAGAATAATGAATGAGATATTAACTTGCAAAGTGTATTTTTCTTTGCACATGCACTCCGCCGACTGACTGTTGTGTATTGCTGTATGCACACACAAGCTGCCTAGCTGACAGAGGTTGGTTCTCTTTGCTTGATCATATATTCATCTTAGTATGTCCGATTTCAGATTTTGTCATACTGATTGATAGGTTTTTTCATGGCCTGTTAGCATGCCAAGTTTTAGCTTCGTCAGGATATTAATGAAGGAGATATTAACTTGCAAAGTTTACTTTCCTTTACAGCTAATCTCCGCAGACTGACTGATGTGTACTGATCTATGCACACACAAGCTGCCTCGCTCAGCTGACAGAGGTGAGGCATCTTTGCTTGATCATATATTCATCTTAGTATGTCTGATTTCATATTTTTTAATACTGAGAAATAGGTTTTTTCAAGGCCTGTTAGCATGCCAAGTTTTAGCTTCGTCAGGATATTAATGAAGGAGATATTAACTTGCAAAGTTTACTTTCCTTTACAGCTAATCTCCGCAGACTGACTGATGTGTACTGGTCTATGCACAAACAAGCTCCCTCGCTCAGCTGACAGAGGTGAGGCATCTTTGCTTGATCATATATTCATCTTAGTATGTCCGATTTCAGACTTTTTAATACTGAACAATAGGTTTTTTCAAGGCCTGTTAGCTAGCCATGTTTTACCTTTGTCAAGAGAATAATGAATGAGATATTAAATTGCAAAGTGTATTTTTCTTTGCATATGCTCTCCGCCGACTGACTGTTGTGTACTGCTGTATGCACACACAAGCTGCCTAGCTGACAGAGGTTGGTTCTCTTTGCTTGATCATATATTCAGCTTAGTATGTCCGATTTCAGATTTTTAAATACTGATTGATAGGTTTTTTCAAGGCCTGTTAGCTTGCCAAGTGTGAGCTTCGTCAGGACATTAATAAAGGAGATATTAACTTGCAAAGTTTACTTTCCTTTACAGCTAATCTCCGCAGACTGACTGATGTGTACTGGTCTATGCACAAACAAGCTCCCTCGCTCAGCTGACAGAGGTGAGCCATCTTTGCATGATCATATATTCATCTTAGTATGTCCGATTTCAGATTTTTTAATACTGAACAATAGGTTTTTTCAAGGCCTGTTAGCTAGCCAAGTTTTAGCTTTGTCAAGAGAATAATGAATGAGATATTAACTTGCAAAGTGTATTTTTCTTTGCATATGCACTCCGCCGACTGACTGATGTGTATTGCTGTATACACACACAAGCTGCCTAGCTGACAGAGGTTGGTTCTCTTTGCTTGATCATATATTCATCTTAGTATGTTCGATTTCAGATTTTTTCATACTGATTGGTAGGTTTTTTCATGGCCTGTTAGCATGCCAAGTTTTAGCTTCGTCAGGATATTAATGAAGGAGATATTAACTTGCAAAGTTTACTTTCCTTTACAGCTAATCTCCGCAGACTGACTGAAGTGTACTGGTCTATGCACAAACAAGCTCCCTCGCTCAGCTGACAGAGGTGAGGCATCTTTGCTTGATCATATATTCATCTTAGTATGTCCGATTTCCGACTTTTTAATACTGAACAATAGGTTTTTTCAAGGCCTGTTAGCTAGCCATGTTTTACCTTTGTCAAGAGAATAATGAATGAGATATTAACTTGCAAAGTGTATTTTTCTTTGCATATGCTCTCCGCCGACTGACTGTTGTGTACTGCTGTATGCACACACAAGCTGCCTAGCTGACAGAGGTTGGTTCTCTTTGCTTGATCATATATTCAGCTTAGTATGTCCGATTTCAGATTTTTAAATACTGATTGATAGGTTTTTTCAAGGCCTGTTAGCTTGCCAAGTGTGAGCTTCGTCAGGACATTAATGAAGGAGATATTAACTTGCAAAGTTTACTTTCCTTTACAGCTAATCTCCGCAGACTGACTGATGTGTACTGGTCTATGCACACACAAGCTGCCTCGCTCAGCTGACAGAGGTGAGGCATCTTTGCTTGATCATACATTCATCTTAGTATGTCCGATTTCAGATTTTTTAATACTGAACAATAGGTTTTTTCAAGGCCTGTTAGCTAGCCAAGTTTTAGCTTTGTCAAGAGAATAATGAATGAAATATTAACTTGCAAAGTGTATTTGTCTTTGCACATGCACTCCGCCGACTGACTGATGTGTATTGCTGTATACACACACAAGCTGCCTAGCTGACAGAGGTTGGTTCTCTTTGCTTGATCATATATTCATCTTAGTATATTCGATTTCAGATTTTTTCATACTGATTGTTAGGTTTTTTCATGGCCTGTTAGCTTGGTAAGTTTGAGCTTCGTCAGGATATTAATGAAGGAGATATTAACTTGCAAAGTTTACTTTCCTTTACAGCTAATCTCCGCCGACTGACTGATGTGTACTGATCTATGCACACACAAGCTGCCTCGCTCAGCTGACAGAGGTGAGCCATCTTTGCTTGATCATATATTCATCTTAGTATGTCCGATTTCAGATTTTTTAATACTGAACAATAGGTCTTTTCAAGGCCTGTTAGCTAGCCAAGTTTAAGCTTTGTCAAGAGAATAATGAATGAGATATTAACTTGCAAATTTTATTTTTTTTTGCATATGCTCTCCGCCGACTGACTGTTGTGTACTGCTGTATGCACACACAAGCTGCCTAGCTGACAGAGGTTGGTTCTCTTTGCTTGATCATATATTCATCTTAGTATGTCCGATTTCAGATTTTTTCATACTGATTGATAGGTTTTTTCATGGCCTGTTAGCATGCCAAGTTTTAGCTTCCTCAGGATATTAATGAATGAGATATTAACTTGCAATGTTTATTTTTTTTTGCATATGCTCTCCGCCGACTGACTGTTGTGTACTGCTGTATGCACACACAAGCTGCCTAGCTGACAGAGGTTGGTTCTCTTTGCTTGATCATATATGAAGCTTAGTATGTCCGATTTCAGATTTTTAAATACTGATTGATAGGTTTTTTCAAGGCCTGTTAGCATGCCAAGTGTGAGCTTCGTCAGGACATTAATGAAGGAGATATTAACTTGCAAAGTTTACTTTCCTTTACAGCTAATCTCCGCAGACTGACTGATGTGTACTGGTCTATGCACACACAAGCTGCCTCGCTCAGCTGACAGAGGTGAGGCATCTTTGCTTGATCATATATTTATCTTAGTATGTCCGATTTCATATTTTTTAATACTGAACAATAGGTCTTTTCAAGGCCTGTTAGCTAGCCAAGTTTTAGCTTTGTCAAAAGAATAATGAATGAGATATTTACTTGCAAAGTGTATTTTTTTTGCATATGCTCTCCGCCGACTGACTGTTGTGTACTGCTGTATGCACACACAAGCTGCCTAGCTGACAGAGGTTGGTTCTCTTTGCTTGATCATATATTCATCTTAGTATGTCCGATTTCAGATTTTTTGATACTGATTGATAGGGTTTTTCATGGCCTGTTAGCGTGCAAAGTTTGAGCTTCGTCAGGACATTAATGAAGGAGATATTAACTTGCAAAGTTTACTTTCCTTTACAGCTGATCTCCGCAGACTGACTGATGTGTACTGGTCTATGCACACACAAGGTGCCTCGCTCAGCTGACAGAGGTGAGGCATCTTTGCTTGATCATATATTCATCTTAGTATGTCCGATTTCAGATTTTTTAATACTGAACAATAGGTTTTTTCAAGTCCTGTTAGCTAGCCAAGTTTAAGCTTTGTCAAGAGAATAATGAATGAGATATTAACTTGGAAAGTTTTTTTTTTGCATATGCTCTCCGCCGACTGACTGTTGTGTACTGCTGTATGCACACACAAGCTGCCTAGCTGACAGAGGTTGGTTCTCTTTGCTTGATCATATATTCATCTTAGTATGTCCGATTTCAGATTTTGTCATACTGATTGATAGGTTTTTTCATGGCCTGTTAGCATGCCAAGTTTTAGCTTCGTCAGGATATTAATGAAGGAGATATTAACTTGCAAAGTTTACTTTCCTTTACAGCTAATCTCCGCAGACTCACTGATGTGTACTGATCTATGCACACACAAGCTGCCTCGCTCAGCTGACAGAGGTGAGGCATCTTTGCTTGATCATATATTCATCTTAGTATGTCTGATTTCATATTTTTTAATACTGAGAAATAGGTTTTTTCAAGGCCTGTTAGCATGCCAAGTTTTAGCTTCGTCAGGATATTAATGAAGGAGATATTAACTTGCAAAGCTTACTTTCCTTTACAGCTAATCTCCGCAGACTGACTGATGTGTACTGGTCTATGCACACACAAGCTCCCTCGCTCAGCTGACAGAGGTGAGCCATCTTTGCTTGATCATATATTCATATTAGTATGTCCGATTTCAGATTTTTTAATACTGAACACTAGGTCTTTTCAAGGCCTGTTAGCTAGCCAAGTTTGAGCTTTGTCAAGAGAATAATGAATGAGATATTAACTTGCAAAGTGTATTTTTCTTTGCATATGCTCTCCGCCGACTGACTGTTGTGTACTGCTGTATGCACACACAAGCTGCCTAGCTGACAGAGGTTGGTTCTCTTTGCTTGATCATATATTCAGCTTAGTATGTCCTATTTCAGATTTTTAAATACTGATTGATAGGTTTTTTCAAGGCCTGTTAGCTAACGAAGTTTTAGCTTTGTCAAGAGAATAATGAATGAGATATTAACTTGCAAAGTGTATTTTTCTTTGCATATGCACTCCGCCGACTGACTGATGTGTATTGCTGTATACACACACAAGCTGCCTAGCTGACAGAGGTTGGTTCTCTTTGCTTGATCATATATTCATCTTAGTATGTTTGATTTCAGATTTTTTCATACTGATTGATAGGTGTTTTCAAGGCCTGTTAGCATGCCAAGTTTGAGCTTCGTCAGGACATTATTGAAGGAGATATTAACTTGCAAAGTTTACTTTCCTTTACAGCTAATCTCCGCAGACTGACTGAAGTGTACTGGTCTAGGCACAAACAAGCTCCCTCGCTCAGCTGACAGAGGTGAGGCATCTTTGCTTGATCATATATTCATCTTAGTATGTCCGATTTCAGACTTTTTAATACTGAACAATAGGTTTTTTCAAGGCCTGTTAGCTAGCCAAGTTTTAGCTTTGTCAACAGAATAATGAATAAGATATTAACTTGCAAAGTGTATTTTTCTTTGCAGATGCACTCCGCCGACTGACTGATGTGTATTGCTGTATACACACACAAGCTGGCTAGCTGACAGAGGTTGGTTCTCTTTGCTTGATCATATATTCATCTTAGTATGTTCGATTTCAGATTTTTTCATACTGATTGATAGGTTTTTTCATGGACTGTTAGCATGCCAAGTTTTAGCTTCGTCAGGATATTAATGAAGGAGATATTAACTTGCAAAGTTTACTTTCCTTTACAGCTAATCTCCGCAGACTGACTGATGTGTACTGATCTATGCACACACAAGCTGCCTCGCTCAGCTGACAGAGGTGAGGCATCTTTGCTTGATCATATATTCATCTTAGTATGTCCGATTTCATATTTTTTAATACTGAGAAATAAGTTTTTTCAAGGCCTGTTAGCTAGCCAAGTTTAAGCTTTGTCAAGACATTAATAAAGGAGATATTAACTTGCAAGTTTACTTTCTTTTACAGCTAATCTCCGCAGACTGACTGAAGTGTACTGGTCTGTGGACACACAAGCTCCCTCGCTCAGCTGACAGAGGTGAGCCATATTTGCTTGATCATATATTCATCTTAGTATATCGGATTTCAGATTTTTTAATACTGAACAATAGGTTTTTTCAAGGCCTGTTAGCTAGCCAAGTTTTAGCTTTGTCAAGAGAATAATGAATAAGATATTAACTTGCAAAGTGTATTTTTCTTTGCAGATGCACTCCGCCGACTGACTGATGTGTATTGCTGTATACACACACAAGCTGGCTAGCTGACAGAGGTTGGTTCTCTTTGCTTGATCATATATTCATCTTAGTATGTTCGATTTCAGATTTTTTCATACTGATTGATAGGTTTTTTCATGGCCTGTTAGCATGCCAAGTTTTAGCTTCGTCAGGATATTAATGAAGGAGATATTAACTTGCAAAGTTTACTTTCCTTTACAGCTAATCTCCGCAGACTGACTGATGTGTACTGATCTATGCACACACAAGCTGCCTCGCTCAGCTGACAGAGGTGACGCATCTTTGCTTGATCATATATTCATCTTAGTATGTCCGATTTCAGATTTTTTAATACTGAACAACAGGTTTTTTCAAGGCCTGTTAGCTAGCCAAGTTTTAGCTTTGTCAAGAGAATAATGAATGAGATATTAACTTGCAAAGTGTATTTTTCTTTGCAGATGCACTCCGCCGACTGACTGATGTGTATTGCTGTATACACACACAAGCTGGCTAGCTGACAGAGGTTGGTTCTCTTTGCTTGATCATATATTCATCTTTGTATGTTCGATTTCAGATTTTTTCATACTGATTGATAGGTTTTTTCATGGCCTGTTAGCATGCCAAGTTTTAGCTTCGTCAGGATATTAATGAAGGAGATATTAACTTGCAAAGTTTACTTTCCTTTACAGCTAATCTCCGCAGACTGACTGATGTGTACTGATCTATGCACACACAAGCTGCCTCGCTCAGCTGACAGAGGTGAGGCATCTTTGCTTGATCATATATTCATCTTAGTATGTCCGATTTCAGATTTTTTAATACTGAACGATAGGTTTTTTCAAGGCCTGTTAGCTAGCCAAGTTTTAGCTTTGTCAAGAGAATAATGAATGAGATATTAACCTGCAAAGTGTATTTTTCTTTGCATATGCTCTCCGCCGACTGACTGTTGTGGACTGCTGTATGCACACACAAGCTGCCTAGCTGACAGAGGTGAGGCATCTTTGCTTGATCATATATTCATCTTAGTATGTCCGATTTCAGATTTTTTAATACTGAACAATAGGTTTTTTCAAGGCCTGTTAGCTAGCCAAGTTTAAGCTTTGTCAAGAGAATAATGAATGAGATATTAACTTGGACAGTTTATTTTTTTTTGCATATGCTCTCCGCCGACTGCCTGTTGTGTACTGCTGTATGCACACACAAGCTGCCTAGCTGACAGAGGTTGGTTCTCTTTGCTTGATCATATATTCATCTTAGTATGTCCGATTTCAGATTTTTTCATACTGATTGATAGTTTTTTTCATGGCCTGTTAGCATGCCAAGTTTTAGCTTCGTCAGGATATTAATGAAGGAGATATTAACTTGCAAAGTGTATTTTTCTTTGCCGACTGACTGTTGTGTACTGCTGTATGCACACACAAGCTGCCTAGCTGACAGAGGTTTGTTCTCTTTGCTTGATCATATATTCATCTTAGTATGTCCGATTTCAGATTTTTAAATACTGATTGATAGGTTTTTTCATGGCCTGTTAGCATGCCAAGTTTTAGCTTCGTCAGGACATTAATGAATGAGATATTAACTTGCAAAGTTTAAGTTTTTTTTGCATATGCTCTCCGCCGACTGACTGTTGTGTACTGCTGTATGCACACACAAGCTGCCTAGCTGACAGAGGTTGGTTCTCTTTGCTTGATCATATATTCATCTTAGTATGTCCGATTTCAGATTTTTTCATACTGATTGATAGGTTATTTCATTGCCTGTTAGCATGCCAAGTTTTAGCTTTGTCAAGATAATAATGAAGGAGATATTAACTTGAAAAGTGTATTTTCCTTTGCATATGCTCTCCGCCGACTGACTGATGTGTACTGCTGTATGCACACACAAGCTGCCTCGCTCAGCTGACAGAGGTGAGGCATCTTTGCTTGATAATATATTCATCTTAGTATGTTCGATTTCAGATTTTTTAATACTGATTGATAGGTGTTTTCAAGGCCTGTTAGCATGCCAAGTTTGAGCTTCGTAAGGACATTAATGAAGGAGATATTAACTTGCAAAGTTTACTTTCCTTTACAGCTAATCTCCGCAGACTGACTGAAGTGTACTGGTCTATGCACAAACAAGCTTCCTCGCTTAGCTGAGAGAGGTGAAGCATCTTTGCTTGATCATATATTCATCTTAGTATGTCCGATTTCAGACTTTTTAATACTGAACAATAGGTTTTTTCAAGGCCTGTTAGCATGCCAAGTTTTAGCTTCGTCAGGACATTAATGAATGAGATATTAACTTGGAAAGTTTATTTTTTTTTGCATATGCTCTCCGCCGACTGACTGTTGTGTACTGCTGTATGCACACACAAGCTGCCTAGCTGACAGAGGTTGGTTCTCTTTGCTTGATCATATATTCATCTTAGTATGTCCGATTTCAGATTTTTTCATACTGATTGATAGTTTTTTTCATGGCCTGTTAGCATGCCAAGTTTTAGCTTCGTCAGGATATTAATGAAGGAGATATTAACTTGCAAAGTGTATTTTTCTTTGCCGACTGACTGTTGTGTACTGCTGTATGCACACACAAGCTGCCTAGCTGACAGAGGTTTGTTCTCTTTGCTTGATCATATATTCATCTTAGTATGTCCGATTTCAGATTTTTAAATACTGATTGATAGGTTTTTTCATGGCCTGTTAGCATGCCAAGTTTTAGCTTCGTCAGGACATTAATGAATGAGATATTAACTTGCAAAGTTTAAGTTTTTTTTGCATATGCTCTCCGCCGACTGACTGTTGTGTACTGCTGTATGCACACACAAGCTGCCTAGCTGACAGAGGTTGGTTCTCTTTGCTTGATCATATATTCATCTTAGTATGTCCGATTGCAGATTTTTTCATACTGATTGATAGGTTTTTTCATTGCCTGTTAGCATGCCAAGTTTTAGCTTTGTCAAGATAATAATGAAGGAGATATTAACTTGCAAAGTGTATTTTTCTTTGCATATGCTCTCCGCCGACTGACTGATGTGTACTGCTGTATGCACACACAAGCTGCCTCGCTCAGCTGACAGAGGTGAGGCATCTTTGCTTGATAATATATTCATCTTAGTATGTTCGATTTCAGATTTTTTAATACTGATTGATAGGTGTTTTCAAGGCCTGTTAGCATGCCAAGTTTGAGCTTCGTCAGGACATTAATGAAGGATATATTAACTTGCAAAGTTTACTTTCCTTTACAGCTAATCTCCGCAGACTGACTGAAGTGTACTGGTCTATGCACAAACAAGCTTCCTCGCTTAGCTGAGAGAGGTGAAGCATCTTTGCTTGATCATATATTCATCTTAGTATGTCCGATTTCAGACTTTTTAATACTGAACAATAGGTTTTTTCAAGGCCTGTTAGCATGCCAAGTTTTAGCTTCGTCAGGACATTAATGAATGAGATATTAACTTGCAAAGTTTAATTTTTTTTGCATATGCTCTCCGCCGACTGACTGTTGTGTACTGTTGTATGCACACACAAGCTGCCTAGCTGACAGAGGTTGGTTCTCTTTGCTTGATCATATATTCAGCTTAGTATGTCCGATTTCAGATTTGTAAATACTGATTGATAGGTTTTTTCAAGGCCTGTTAGCATGCCAAGTTTTGGCTTCGTCAGGATATTAATGAAGGAGATATTAACTTGCAAAGTTTACTTTCCTTTACAGCTAATCTCCGCAGACTGACTGATGTGTACTGATCTATGCACACACAAGCTGCCTCGCTCAGCTGACAGAGGTGAGGCATCTTTGCTTGATCATATATTCATCTTAGTATGTCCGATTTCAGATTTTTTAATACTGAATAATAGGTTTTTTCAAGGCCTGTTAGCTAGCCAAGTTTTAGCTTTGTCAAGAGAATAATGAATGAGATATTAACTTGCAAAGTGTATTTTTCTTTTCATATGCTCTCCGCCGACTGACTGATGTGTACTGCTGTATGCACACACAAGCTGCCTCGCTCAGCTGACAGAGGTGAGCCATCTTTGCTTGATCATATATTCATCTTAGTATGTCCGATTTCAGATTTTGTTAATTCTGAATAATAGGTTTTTTCAAGGCCTGTTAGCTAGCCACATTTTAGCTTTGTCAAGAGAATAATGAATGAGATATTAACTTGCAAAGTGTATTTTTCTTTGCATATGCTCTCCGCCGACTGACTGTTGTGTACTGCTGTATGCACACACAAGCTGCCTACCTGACAGAGGTTGGTTTTCTTTGCTTGATCATATATTCAGCTTAGTATGTCCGATTTCAGATTTTTAAATACTGATTGATAGGTTTTTTCATGGCCTGTTAGCTAACGAAGTTTTAGCTTTGTCAAGAGAATAATGAATGAGATATTAACTTGCAAAGTGTATTTTTCTTTGCATATGCTCTCCGCCGACTGACTGATGTGTACTGCTGTATGCACACACAAGCTGCCTAGCTGACAGAGGTTGGTTCTCTTTGCTTGATCATATATTCAGCTTAGTATGTCCAAATTTCAGATTTTTAAATACTGATTGATAGGTTTTTTCAAGGCCTGTTAGCATGCCAAGTTTGAGCTTCGTCAGGACATTAATGAAGGAGATATTAACTTGCAAAGTTTACTTTCCTTTACAGCTAATCTCCGCAGACTGACGGATGTGTACTGGTCTATGCACACACAAGCTGCCTCGCTCAGCTGACAGAGGTGAGACATCTTTGCTTGATCATATATTCATCTTAGTATGTCCGATTTCAGAATTTTTAATACTGAACAATAGGTTTTTTCAAGGCCTGTTAGCTAGCCAAGTTTTAGCTTTGTCAAGAGAATAATGAATGAGATATTAACTTGCAAAGTTTATTTTTTTTGCATATGCTCTCCGCCGACTGACTGTTGTGTACTGCTGTATGCACACACAAGCTGCCTAGCTGACAGAGGTTGGTTCTCTTTGCTTGATCATATATTCATCTTAGTATGTCCGTTTTCAGATTTTTTCATACTGATTGATAGTTTTTTTCATTGCCTGTTAGCATGCCAAGTTTTAGCTTCGTCAGGATATTAATGAAGGAGATATTAACTTGCAAAGTGTATTTTTCTTTGCCGACTGACTGTTGTGTACTGCTGTATGCACACACAAGCTGCCTAGCTGACAGAGGTTTGTTCTCTTTGCTTGATCATATATTCATCTTAGTATGTCCGATTTCAGATTTTTAAATACTGATTGATAGGTTTTTTCATGGCCTGTTAGCATGCCAAGTTTTAGCTTCGTCAGGACATTAATGAATGAGATATTAACTTGCAAAGTTTAATTTTTTTTGCATATGCTCTCCGCCGACTGACTGTTGTGTACTGCTGTATGCACACACAAGCTGCCTCGCTCAGCTGACAGAGGTGAGCCATCTTTGCTTGATCATATATTCATCTTAGTATGTCCGATTTCAGATTTTGTTAATTCTGAATAATAGGTTTTTTCAAGGCCTGTTAGCTAGCCAAATTTTAGCTTTGTCAAGAGAATAATGAATGAGATATTAACTTGCAAAGTGTATTTTTCTTTGCATATGCTCTCCGCCGACTGACTGTTGTGTACTGCTGTATGCACACACAAGCTGCCTACCTGACAGAGGTTGGTTTTCTTTGCTTGATCATATATTCAGCTTAGTATGTCCGATTTCAGATTTTTAAATACTGATTGATAGGTTTTTTCATGGCCTGTTAGCTAACGAAGTTTTAGCTTTTGTAAAGAGAATAATGAATGAGATATTAACTTGCAAAGTGTATTTTTCTTTGCATATGCTCTCCGCCGACTGACTGTTGTGTACTGCTGTATGCACACACAAGCTGCCTAGCTGACAGAGGTTGGTTCTCTTTGCTTAATCATATATTCAGCTTAGTATGTCCGATTTCAGATTTGTAAATACTGATTGATAGGTTTTTTCAAGGCCTGTTAGCATGCCAAGTTTTAGCTTCGTCAGGATATTAATGAAGGAGATATTCACTTGCAAAGTTTACTTTCCTTTACAGCTAATCTCCGCAGACTGACTGATTTGTACTGATCTATGCACACACAAGCTGCCTCGCTCAGCTGACAGAGGTGAGGCATCTTTGCTTGATCATATATTCATCTTAGTATGTCCGATTTCAGATTTTTTAATACTGAATAATAGGTTTTTTCAAGGCCTGTTAGCTAGCCAAGTTTAAGCTTTGTCAAGAGAATAATGAATGAGATATTAACTTGCAAAGTGTATTTTTCTTTTCAAATGCTCTCCGCCGACTGACTGATGTGTACTGCTGTATGCACACACAAGCTGCCTCGCTCAGCTGACAGAGGTGAGCCATCTTTGCTTGATCATATATTCATCTTAGTATGTCCGATTTCAGATTTTGTTAATACTGAATAATAGGTTTTTTCAAGGCCTGTTAGCTAGCCAAATTTTAGCTTTGTCAAGAGAATAATGAATGAGATATTAACTTGCAAAGTGTAATTTTCTTTGCATATGCTCTCCGCCGACTGACTGTTGTGTACTGCTGTATGCACACACAAGCTGCCTACCTGACAGAGGTTGGTTTTCTTTGCTTGATCATATATTCAGCTTAGTATGTCCGATTTCAGATTTTTAAATACTGATTGATAGGTTTTTTCAAGGCCTGTTAGCATGCCAAGTGTGAGCTTCGTCAGGACATTAATGAAGGAGATATTAACTTGCAAAGTTTACTTTCCTTTACAGCTAATCTCCGCAGACTGACGGCTGTGTACTGGTCTATGCACACACAAGCTGCCTCGCTCAGCTGACAGAGGTGAGCCATCTTTGCTTGATCATATATTCATCTTAGTATGTCCGATTTCAGACTTTTTAATACTGAACAATAGGTTTTTTCAAGGCCTGTTAGCTAGCCAAGTTTAAGCTTTGTCAAGAGAATAATGAATGATATATTAACTTGCAAAGTTTATTTTTTTTTGCATATGCTCTCCGCCGACTGACTGTTGTGTACTGCTGTATGCACACACAAGCTGCCTAGCTGACAGAGGTTGGTTCTCTTTGCTTGATCATATATTCATCTTAGTATGTCCGATTTCAGATTTTTTCATACTGATTGATAGGTTTTTTCATGGCCTGTTAGCATGCCAAGTTTTAGCTTCGTCAGGATATTAATGAATGAGATATTAACTTGCAAAGTTTAAGTTTTTTTTGCATATGCTCTCCGCCGACTGACTGTTGTGTACTGCTGTATGCACACACAAGCTGCCTAGCTGACAGAGGTTGGTTCTCTTTGCTTGATCATATATTCATCTTAGTATGTCCGATTTCAGATTTTTTCATACTGATTGATAGGTTATTTCATTGCCTGTTAGCATGCCAAGTTTTAGCTTTGTCAAGATAATAATGAAGGAGATATTAACTTGAAAAGTGTATTTTCCTTTGCATATGCTCTCCGCCGACTGACTGATGTGTACTGCTGTATGCACACACAAGCTGCCTCGCTCAGCTGACAGAGGTGAGGCATCTTTGCTTGATAATATATTCATCTTAGTATGTTCGATTTCAGATTTTTTAATACTGATTGATAGGTGTTTTCAAGGCCTGTTAGCATGCCAAGTTTGAGCTTCGTAAGGACATTAATGAAGGAGATATTAACTTGCAAAGTTTACTTTCCTTTACAGCTAATCTCCGCAGACTGACTGAAGTGTACTGGTCTATGCACAAACAAGCTTCCTCGCTTAGCTGAGAGAGGTGAAGCATCTTTGCTTGATCATATATTCATCTTAGTATGTCCGATTTCAGACTTTTTAATACTGAACAATAGGTTTTTTCAAGGCCTGTTAGCATGCCAAGTTTTAGCTTCGTCAGGACATTAATGAATGAGATATTAACTTGCAAAGTTTATTTTTTTTTGCATATGCTCTCCGCCGACTGACTGTTGTGTACTGCTGTATGCACACACAAGCTGCCTAGCTGACAGAGGTTGGTTCTCTTTGCTTGATCATATATTCATCTTAGTATGTCCGATTTCAGATTTTTTCATACTGATTGATAGTTTTTTTCATGGCCTGTTAGCATGCCAAGTTTTAGCTTCGTCAGGATATTAATGAAGGAGATATTAACTTGCAAAGTGTATTTTTCTTTGCCGACTGACTGTTGTGTACTGCTGTATGCACACACAAGCTGCCTAGCTGACAGAGGTTTGTTCTCTTTGCTTGATCATATATTCATCTTAGTATGTCCGATTTCAGATTTTTAAATACTGATTGATAGGTTTTTTCATGGCCTGTTAGCATGCCAAGTTTTAGCTTCGTCAGGACATTAATGAATGAGATATTAACTTGCAAAGTTTAAGTTTTTTTTGCATATGCTCTCCGCCGACTGACTGTTGTGTACTGCTGTATGCACACACAAGCTGCCTAGCTGACAGAGGTTGGTTCTCTTTGCTTGATCATATATTCATCTTAGTATGTCCGATTGCAGATTTTTTCATACTGATTGATAGGTTTTTTCATTGCCTGTTAGCATGCCAAGTTTTAGCTTTGTCAAGATAATAATGAAGGAGATATTAACTTGCAAAGTGTATTTTTCTTTGCATATGCTCTCCGCCGACTGACTGATGTGTACTGCTGTATGCACACACAAGCTGCCTCGCTCAGCTGACAGAGGTGAGGCATCTTTGCTTGATAATATATTCATCTTAGTATGTTCGATTTCAGATTTTTTAATACTGATTGATAGGTGTTTTCAAGGCCTGTTAGCATGCCAAGTTTGAGCTTCGTCAGGACATTAATGAAGGATATATTAACTTGCAAAGTTTACTTTCCTTTACAGCTAATCTCCGCAGACTGACTGAAGTGTACTGGTCTATGCACAAACAAGCTTCCTCGCTTAGCTGAGAGAGGTGAAGCATCTTTGCTTGATCATATATTCATCTTAGTATGTCCGATTTCAGACTTTTTAATACTGAACAATAGGTTTTTTCAAGGCCTGTTAGCATGCCAAGTTTTAGCTTCGTCAGGACATTAATGAATGAGATATTAACTTGCAAAGTTTAATTTTTTTTGCATATGCTCTCCGCCGACTGACTGTTGTGTACTGTTGTATGCACACACAAGCTGCCTAGCTGACAGAGGTTGGTTCTCTTTGCTTGATCATATATTCAGCTTAGTATGTCCGATTTCAGATTTGTAAATACTGATTGATAGGTTTTTTCAAGGCCTGTTAGCATGCCAAGTTTTGGCTTCGTCAGGATATTAATGAAGGAGATATTAACTTGCAAAGTTTACTTTCCTTTACAGCTAATCTCCGCAGACTGACTGATGTGTACTGATCTATGCACACACAAGCTGCCTCGCTCAGCTGACAGAGGTGAGGCATCTTTGCTTGATCATATATTCATCTTAGTATGTCCGATTTCAGTTTTTTTAATACTGAATAATAGGTTTTTTCAAGGCCTGTTAGCTAGCCAAGTTTTAGCTTTGTCAAG
This sequence comes from Luidia sarsii, assembly GCA_949987565.1. Taxonomy (NCBI): domain Eukaryota; kingdom Metazoa; phylum Echinodermata; class Asteroidea; order Paxillosida; family Luidiidae; genus Luidia; species Luidia sarsii. The sequence goes on along the minus strand of OX465108.1, from coordinate 5,117,317 downwards.
AGAATAATGAATGAGATATTAACTTGCAAAGTGTATTTTTCTTTTCATATGCTCTCCGCCGACTGACTGATGTGTACTGCTGTATGCACACACAAGCTGCCTCGCTCAGCTGACAGAGGTGAGCCATCTTTGCTTGATCATATATTCATCTTAGTATGTCCGATTTCAGATTTTGTTAATTCTGAATAATAGGTTTTTTCAAGGCCTGTTAGCATGCCAAGTTTTAGCTTCGTCAGGACATTAATGAAGGAGATATTAACTTGCAAAGTGTATTTTTCTTTGCATATGCTCTCCGCCGACTGACTGTTGTGTACTGCTGTATGCACACACAAGCTGCCTACCTGACAGAGGTTGGTTTTCTTTGCTTGATCATATATTCAGCTTAGTATGTCCGATTTCAGATTTTTAAATACTGATTGATAGGTTTTTTCATGGCCTGTTAGCTAACGAAGTTTTAGCTTTGTCAAGAGAATAATGAATGAGATATTAACTTGCAAAGTGTATTTTTCTTTGCATATGCTCTCCGCCGACTGACTGATGTGTACTGCTGTATGCACACACAAGCTGCCTAGCTGACAGAGGTTGGTTCTCTTTGCTTGATCATATATTCAGCTTAGTATGTCCAAATTTCAGATTTTTAAATACTGATTGATAGGTTTTTTCAAGGCCTGTTAGCATGCCAAGTTTGAGCTTCGTCAGGACATTAATGAAGGAGATATTAACTTGCAAAGTTTACTTTCCTTTACAGCTAATCTCCGCAGACTGACGGATGTGTACTGGTCTATGCACACACAAGCTGCCTCGCTCAGCTGACAGAGGTGAGGCATCTTTGCTTGATCATATATTCATCTTAGTATGTCCGATTTCAGAATTTTTAATACTGAACAATAGGTTTTTTCAAGGCCTGTTAGCTAGCCAAGTTTTAGCTTTGTCAAGAGAATAATGAATGAGATATTAACTTGCAAAGTTTATTTTTTTTGCATATGCTCTCCGCCGACTGACTGTTGTGTACTGCTGTATGCACACACAAGCTGCCTAGCTGACAGAGGTTGGTTCTCTTTGCTTGATCATATATTCATCTTAGTATGTCCGTTTTCAGATTTTTTCATACTGATTGATAGTTTTTTTCATTGCCTGTTAGCATGCCAAGTTTTAGCTTCGTCAGGATATTAATGAAGGAGATATTAACTTGCAAAGTGTATTTTTCTTTGCCGACTGACTGTTGTGTACTGCTGTATGCACACACAAGCTGCCTAGCTGACAGAGGTTTGTTCTCTTTGCTTGATCATATATTCATCTTAGTATGTCCGATTTCAGATTTTTAAATACTGATTGATAGGTTTTTTCATGGCCTGTTAGCATGCCAAGTTTTAGCTTCGTCAGGACATTAATGAATGAGATATTAACTTGCAAAGTTTAATTTTTTTTGCATATGCTCTCCGCCGACTGACTGTTGTGTACTGCTGTATGCACACACAAGCTGCCTCGCTCAGCTGACAGAGGTGAGCCATCTTTGCTTGATCATATATTCATCTTAGTATGTCCGATTTCAGATTTTGTTAATTCTGAATAATAGGTTTTTTCAAGGCCTGTTAGCTAGCCAAATTTTAGCTTTGTCAAGAGAATAATGAATGAGATATTAACTTGCAAAGTGTATTTTTCTTTGCATATGCTCTCCGCCGACTGACTGTTGTGTACTGCTGTATGCACACACAAGCTGCCTACCTGACAGAGGTTGGTTTTCTTTGCTTGATCATATATTCAGCTTAGTATGTCCGATTTCAGATTTTTAAATACTGATTGATAGGTTTTTTCATGGCCTGTTAGCTAACGAAGTTTTAGCTTTTGTAAAGAGAATAATGAATGAGATATTAACTTGCAAAGTGTATTTTTCTTTGCATATGCTCTCCGCCGACTGACTGTTGTGTACTGCTGTATGCACACACAAGCTGCCTAGCTGACAGAGGTTGGTTCTCTTTGCTTAATCATATATTCAGCTTAGTATGTCCGATTTCAGATTTGTAAATACTGATTGATAGGTTTTTTCAAGGCCTGTTAGCATGCCAAGTTTTAGCTTCGTCAGGATATTAATGAAGGAGATATTAACTTGCAAAGTTTACTTTCCTTTACAGCTAATCTCCGCAGACTGACTGATTTGTACTGATCTATGCACACACAAGCTGCCTCGCTCAGCTGACAGAGGTGAGGCATCTTTGCTTGATCATATATTCATCTTAGTATGTCCGATTTCAGATTTTTTAATACTGAATAATAGGTTTTTTCAAGGCCTGTTAGCTAGCCAAGTTTAAGCTTTGTCAAGAGAATAATGAATGAGATATTAACTTGCAAAGTGTATTTTTCTTTTCAAATGCTCTCCGCCGACTGACTGATGTGTACTGCTGTATGCACACACAAGCTGCCTCGCTCAGCTGACAGAGGTGAGCCATCTTTGCTTGATCATATATTCATCTTAGTATGTCCGATTTCAGATTTTGTTAATACTGAATAATAGGTTTTTTCAAGGCCTGTTAGCTAGCCAAATTTTAGCTTTGTCAAGAGAATAATGAATGAGATATTAACTTGCAAAGTGTAATTTTCTTTGCATATGCTCTCCGCCGACTGACTGTTGTGTACTGCTGTATGCACACACAAGCTGCCTACCTGACAGAGGTTGGTTTTCTTTGCTTGATCATATATTCAGCTTAGTATGTCCGATTTCAGATTTTTAAATACTGATTGATAGGTTTTTTCAAGGCCTGTTAGCATGCCAAGTGTGAGCTTCGTCAGGACATTAATGAAGGAGATATTAACTTGCAAAGTTTACTTTCCTTTACAGCTAATCTCCGCAGACTGACGGCTGTGTACTGGTCTATGCACACACAAGCTGCCTCGCTCAGCTGACAGAGGTGAGGCATCTTTGCTTGATCATATATTCATCTTAGTATGTCCGATTTCAGATTTTTTAATACTGAACAATTGGTTTTTTCAAGGCCTGTTAGCTAGCCAAGTTTTAGCTTTGTCAAGAGAATAATGAATGAGATATTAACTTGCAAAGTTTATTTTTTTTGCATATGCTCTCCGCCGACTGACTGTTGTGTACTGCTGTATGCACACACAAGCTGCCTAGCTGACAGAGGTTGGTTCTCTTTGCTTGATCATATATTCAGCTTAGTATGTCCGATTTCAGATTTTTAAATACTGATTGATAGGTTTTTTCAAGGCCTGTTAGCATGCCAAGTTTTAGCTTCGTCAGGACATTAATGAAGGAGATATTAACTTGCAAAGTGTATTTTTCTTTGCATATGCTCTCAGCCGACTGACTGATGTGTACTGCTGTATGCACACACAAGCTGCCTCGCTCAGCTGACAGAGGTGAGGCATCTTTGCTTGATCATATATTCATCTTAGTATGTCCGATTTCATATTTTTTAATACTGAGAAATAGGTTTTTTCAAGGCCTGTTAGCATGCCAAGTTTTAGCTTCGTCAGGATATTAATGAAGGAGATATTAACTTGCAAAGTGTATTTTTCTTTGCATATGCTCTCCGCCGACTGACTGTTGTGTACTGCTGTATGCACACACAAGCTGCCTAGCTGACAGAGGTTGGTTCTCTTTGCTTGATCATATATTCAGCTTAGTATGTCCGATTTCAGATTTGTAAATACTGATTGATAGGTTTTTTCAAGGCCTGTTAGCATGCCAAGTTTTGGCTTCGTCGGGATATTAATGAAGGAGATATTAACTTGCAAAGTTTACTTTCCTTTACAGCTAATCTCCGCAGACTGACTGATGTGTACTGATCTATGCACACACAAGCTGCCTCGCTCAGCTGACAGAGGTGAGGCATCTTTGCTTGATCATATATTCATCTTAGTATGTCCGATTTCAGATTTTTTAATACTGAATAATAGGTTTTTTCAAGGCCTGTTAGCTAGCCAAGTTTTAGCTTTGTCAAGAGAATAATGAATGAGATATTAACTTGCAAAGTGTATTTTTCTTTTCATATGCTCTCCGCCGACTGACTGATGTGTACTGCTGTATGCACACACAAGCTGCCTCGCTCAGCTGACAGAGGTGAGCCATCTTTGCTTGATCATATATTCATCTTAGTATGTCCGATTTCAGATTTTGTTAATACTGAATAATAGGTTTTTTCAAGGCCTGTTAGCTAGCCAAATTTTAGCTTTGTCAAGAGAATAATGAATGAGATATTAACTTGCAAAGTGTATTTTTCTTTGCATATGCTCTCCGCCGACTGACTGTTGTGTACTGCTGTATGCACACACAAGCTGCCTACCTGACAGAGGTTGGTTTTCTTTGCTTGATCATATATTCAGCTTAGTATGTCCGATTTCAGATTATTAAATACTGATTGATAGGTTTTTTCAAGGCCTGTTAGCATGCCAAGTGTGAGCTTCGTCAGGACATTAATGAAGGAGATATTAACTTGCAAAGTTTACTTTCCTTTACAGCTAATCTCCGCAGACTGACGGATGTGTACTGGTCTATGCACACACAAGCTGCCTCGCTCAGCTGACAGAGGTGAGGCATCTTTGCTTGATCATATATTCATCTTAGTATGTCCGATTTCAGAATTTTTAATACTGAACAATAGGTTTTTTCAAGGCCTGTTAGCTAGCCAAGTTTTAGCTTTGTCAAGAGAATAATGAATGAGATATTAACTTGCAAAGTTTATTTTTTTTTGCATATGCTCTCCGCCGACTGACTGTTGTGTACTGCTGTATGCACACACAAGCTGCCTAGCTGACAGAGGTTGGTTCTCTTTGCTTGATCATATATTCATCTTAGTATGTCCGATTTCAGATTTTTTCATACTGATTGATAGTTTTTTTCATGGCCTGTTAGCATGCCAAGTTTTAGCTTCGTCAGGATATTAATGAAGGAGATATTAACTTGCAAAGTGTATTTTTCTTTGCCGACTGACTGTTGTGTACTGCTGTATGCACACACAAGCTGCCTAGCTGACAGAGGTTTGTTCTCTTTGCTTGATCATATATTCATCTTAGTATGTCCGATTTCAGATTTTTAAATACTGATTGATAGGTTTTTACATGGCCTGTTAGCATGCCAAGTTTTAGCTTCGTCAGGACATTAATGAATGAGATATTAACTTGCAAAGTTTAAGTTTTTTTTGCATATGCTCTCCGCCGACTGACTGTTGTGTACTGCTGTATGCACACACAAGCTGCCTAGCTGACAGAGGTTGGTTCTCTTTGCTTGATCATATATTCATCTTAGTATGTCCGATTTCAGATTTTTTCATACTGATTGATAGGTTTTTTCATTGCCTGTTAGCATGCCAAGTTTTAGCTTTGTCAAGATAATAATGAAGGAGATATTAACTTGCAAAGTGTATTTTTCTTTGCATATGCTCTCCGCCGACTGACTGATGTGTACTGCTGTATGCACACACAAGCTGCCTCGCTCAGCTGACAGAGGTGAGGCATCTTTGCTTGATAATATTTTCATCTTAGTATGTTCGATTTCAGATTTTTTAATACTGATTGATAGGTGTTTTCAAGGCCTGTTAGCATGCCAAGTTTGAGCTTCGTCAGGACATTAATGAAGGAGATATTAACTTGCAAAGTTTACTTTCCTTTACAGCTAATCTCCGCAGACTGACTGAAGTGTACTGGTCTATGCACAAACAAGCTTCCTCGCTTAGCTGAGAGAGGTGAAGCATCTTTGCTTGATCATATATTCATCTTAGTATGTCCGATTTCAGACTTTTTAATACTGAACAATAGGTTTTTTCAAGGCCTGTTAGCATGCCAAGTTTTAGCTTCGTCAGGACATTAATGAATGAGATATTAACTTGCAAAGTTTAATTTTTTTTGCATATGCTCTCCGCCGACTGACTGTTGTGTACTGTTGTATGCACACACAAGCTGCCTAGCTGACAGAGGTTGGTTCTCTTTGCTTGATCATATATTCAGCTTAGTATGTCCGATTTCAGATTTGTAAATACTGATTGATAGGTTTTTTCAAGGCCTGTTAGCATGCCAAGTTTTGGCTTCGTCGGGATATTAATGAAGGAGATATTAACTTGCAAAGTTTACTTTCCTTTACAGCTAATCTCCGCAGACTGACTGATGTGTACTGATCTATGCACACACAAGCTGCCTCGCTCAGCTGACAGAGGTGAGGCATCTTTGCTTGATCATATATTCATCTTAGTATGTCCGATTTCAGATTTTTTAATACTGAATAATAGGTTTTTTCAAGGCCTGTTAGCTAGCCAAGTTTTAGCTTTGTCAAGAGAATAATGAATGAGATATTAACTTGCAAAGTGTATTTTTCTTTTCATATGCTCTCCGCCGACTGACTGATGTGTACTGCTGTATGCACACACAAGCTGCCTCGCTCAGCTGACAGAGGTGAGCCATCTTTGCTTGATCATATATTCATCTTAGTATGTCCGATTTCAGATTTTGTTAATACTGAATAATAGGTTTTTTCAAGGCCTGTTAGCTAGCCAAATTTTAGCTTTGTCAAGAGAATAATGAATGAGATATTAACTTGCAAAGTGTATTTTTCTTTGCATATGCTCTCCGCCGACTGACTGTTGTGTACTGCTGTATGCACACACAAGCTGCCTACCTGACAGAGGTTGGTTTTCTTTGCTTGATCATATATTCAGCTTAGTATGTCCGATTTCAGATTTTTAAATACTGATTGATAGGTTTTTTTAAGGCCTGTTAGCATGCCAAGTGTGAGCTTCGTCAGGACATTAATGAAGGAGATATTAACTTGCAAAGTTTACTTTCCTTTACAGCTAATCTCCGCAGACTGACGGATGTGTACTGGTCTATGCACACACAAGCTGCCTCGCTCAGCTGACAGAGGTGAGGCATCTTTGCTTGATCATATATTCATCTTAGTATGTCCGATTTCAGAATTTTTAATACTGAACAATAGGTTTTTTCAAGGCCTGTTAGCTAGCCAAGTTTTAGCTTTGTCAAGAGAATAATGAATGAGATATTAACTTGCAAAGTTTATTTTTTTTTGCATATGCTCTCCGCCGACTGACTGTTGTGTACTGCTGTATGCACACACAAGCTGCCTAGCTGACAGAGGTTGGTTCTCTTTGCTTGATCATATATTCATCTTAGTATGTCCGATTTCAGATTTTTTCATACTGATTGATAGTTTTTTTCATGGCCTGTTAGCATGCCAAGTTTTAGCTTCGTCAGGATATTAATGAAGGAGATATTAACTTGCAAAGTGTATTTTTCTTTGCCGACTGACTGTTGTGTACTGCTGTATGCACACACAAGCTGCCTAGCTGACAGAGGTTTGTTCTCTTTGCTTGATCATATATTCATCTTAGTATGTCCGATTTCAGATTTTTAAATACTGATTGATAGGTTTTTTCATGGCCTGTTAGCATGCCAAGTTTTAGCTTCGTCAGGACATTAATGAATGAGATATTAACTTGCAAAGTTTAAGTTTTTTTTGCATGTGCTCTCCGCCGACTGACTGTTGTGTACTGCTGTATGCACACACAAGCTGCCTAGCTGACAGAGGTTGGTTCTCTTTGCTTGATCATATATTCATCTTAGTATGTCCGATTTCAGATTTTTTCATACTGATTGATAGGTTTTTTCATTGCCTGTTAGCATGCCAAGTTTTAGCTTTGTCAAGATAATAATGAAGGAGATATTAACTTGCAAAGTGTATTTTTCTTTGCATATGCTCTCCGCCGACTGACTGATGTGTACTGCTGTATGCACACACAAGCTGCCTCGCTCAGCTGACAGAGGTGAGGCATCTTTGCTTGATAATATATTCATCTTAGTATGTTCGATTTCAGATTTTTTAATACTGATTGATAGGTGTTTTCAAGGCCTGTTAGCATGCCAAGTTTGAGCTTCGTCAGGACATTAATGAAGGAGATATTAACTTGCAAAGTTTACTTTCCTTTACAGCTAATCTCCGCAGACTGACTGAAGTGTACTGGTCTATGCACAAACAAGCTTCCTCGCTTAGCTGAGAGAGGTGAAGCATCTTTGCTTGATCATATATTCATCTTAGTATGTCCGATTTCAGACTTTTTAATACTGAACAATAGGTTTTTTCAAGGCCTGTTAGCATGCCAAGTTTTAGCTTCGTCAGGACATTAATGAATGAGATATTAACTTGCAAAGTTTAATTTTTTTTGCATATGCTCTCCGCCGACTGACTGTTGTGTACTGTTGTATGCACACACAAGCTGCCTAGCTGACAGAGGTTGGTTCTCTTTGCTTGATCATATATTCATCTTAGTATGTCCGATTTCAGATTTTTTCATACTGATTGATAGGTTTTTTCATGGCCTGTTAGCATGCCAAGTTTTAGCTTCGTCAGGATATTAATGAAGGAGATATTAACTTGCAAAGTGTATTTTTCTTTGCATATGCTCTCCGCCGACTGACTGTTGTGTACTGCTGTATGCACACACAAGCTGCCTAGCTGACAGAGGTTGGTTCTCGTTGCTTGATCATATATTCAGCTTAGTATGTCCGATTTCAGATTTGTAAATACTGATTGATAGGTTTTTTCAAGGCCTGTTAGCATGCCAAGTTTTGGCTTCGTCAGGATATTAATGAAGGAGATATTAACTTGCAAAGTTTACTTTCCTTTACAGCTAATCTCCGCAGACTGACTGATGTGTACTGATCTATGCACACACAAGCTGCCTCGCTCAGCTGACAGAGGTGAGGCATCTTTGCTTGATCATATATTCATCTTAGTATGTCCGATTTCAGATTTTTTAATACTGAATAATAGGTTTTTTCAAGGCCTGTTAGCTAGCCAAGTTTTAGCTTTGTCAAGAGAATAATGAATGAGATATTAACTTGCAAAGTGTATTTTTCTTTTCATATGCTCTCCGCCGACTGACTGATGTGTACTGCTGTATGCACACACAAGCTGCCTCGCTCAGCTGACAGAGGTGAGCCATCTTTGCTTGATCATATATTCATCTTAGTATGTCCGATTTCAGATTTTGTTAATTCTGAATAATAGGTTTTTTCAAGGCCTGTTAGCTAGCCAAATTTTAGCTTTGTCAAGAGAATAATGAATGAGATATTAACTTGCAAAGTGTATTTTTCTTTGCATATGCTCTCCGCCGACTGACTGTTGTGTACTGCTGTATGCACACACAAGCTGCCTACCTGACAGAGGTTGGTTTTCTTTGCTTGATCATATATTCAGCTTAGTATGTCCGATTTCAGATTTTTAAATACTGATTGATAGGTTTTTTCATGGCCTGTTAGCTAACGAAGTTTTAGCTTTTGTCAAGAGAATAATGAATGAGATATTAACTTGCAAAGTGTATTTTTCTTTGCATATGCTCTCCGCCGACTGACTGATGTGTACTGCTGTATGCACACACAAGCTGCCTAGCTGACAGAGGTTGGTTCTCTTTGCTTGATCATATATTCAGCTTAGTATGTCCGATTTCAGATTTTTAAATACTGATTGATAGGTTTTTTCAAGGCCTGTTAGCATGCCACGTTTGAGCTTCGTCAGGACATTAATGAAGGAGATATTAACTTGCAAAGTTTACTTTCCTTTACAGCTAATCTCCGCAGACTGACGGATGTGTACTGGTCTATGCACACACAAGCTGCCTCGCTCAGCTGACAGAGGTGAGGCATCTTTGCTTGATCATATATTCATCTTAGTATGTCCGATTTCAGAATTTTTAATACTGAACAATAGGTTTTTTCAAGGCCTGTTAGCTAGCCAAGTTTTAGCTTTGTCAAGAGAATAATGAATGAGATATTAACTTGCAAAGTTTATTTTTTTTTGCATATGCTCTCCGCCGACTGACTGTTGTGTACTGCTGTATGCACACACAAGCTGCCTAGCTGACAGAGGTTGGTTCTCTTTGCTTGATCATATATTCATCTTAGTATGTCCGATTTCAGATTTTTTCATACTGATTGATAGTTTTTTTCATGGCCTGTTAGCATGCCAAGTTTTAGCTTCGTCAGGATATTAATGAAGGAGATATTAACTTGCAAAGTGTATTTTTCTTTGCCGACTGACTGTTGTGTACTGCTGTATGCACACACAAGCTGCCTAGTTGACAGTGGTTTGTTCTCTTTGCTTGATCATATATTCATCTTAGTATGTCCGATTTCAGATTTTTAAATACTGATTGATAGGTTTTTTCATGGCCTGTTAGCATGCCAAGTTTTAGCTTCGTCAGGACATTAATGAATGAGATATTAACTTGCAAAGTTTAATTTTTTTTGCATATGCTCTCCGCCGACTGACTGTTGTGTACTGCTGTATGCACACACAAGCTGCCTAGCTGACAGAGGTTGGTTCTCTTTGCTTGATCATATATTTATCTTAGTATGTCCGATTTCAGATTTTTTCATACTGATTGATAGGTTTTTTCATTGCCTGTTAGCATGCCAAGTTTTAGCTTCGTCAGGATACTAATGAAGGAGATATTAACTTGCAAAGTGTATTTTTCTTTGCATATGCTCTCCGCCGACTGACTGTTGTGTACTGCTGTATGCACACACAAGCTGCCTAGCTGACAGAGGTTGGTTCTCTTTGCTTGATCATATATTCAGCTTAGTATGTCCGATTTCAGATTTGTAAATACTGATTGATAGGTTTTTTCAAGGCCTGTTAGCATGCCAAGTTTTAGCTTCGTCAGGATATTAATGAAGGAGATATTAACTTGCAAAGTTTACTTTCCTTTACAGCTAATCTCCGCAGACTGACTGATGTGTACTGATCTATGCACACACAAGCTGCCTCGCTCAGCTGACAGAGGTGAGGCATCTTTGCTTGATCATATATTCATCTTAGTATGTCCGATTTCAGATTTTTTAATACTGAATAATAGGTTTTTTCAAGGCCTGTTAGCTAGCCAAGTTTAAGCTTTGTCAAGAGAATAATGAATGAGATATTAACTTGCAAAGTGTATTTTTCTTTTCATATGCTCTCCGCCGACTGACTGATGTGTACTGCTGTATGCACACACAAGCTGCCTCGCTCAGCTGACAGAGGTGAGCCATCTTTGCTTGATCATATATTCATCTTAGTATGTCCGATTTCAGATTTTGTTAATACTGAATAATAGGTTTTTTCAAGGCCTGTTAGCTAGCCAAGTTTAAGCTTTGTCAAGAGAATAATGAATGAGATATTAACTTGCAAAGTTTTTTTTTTGCATATGCTCTCCGCCGACTGACTGTTGTGTACTGCTGTATGCACACACAAGCTGCCTAGCTGACAGAGGTTGGTTCTCTTTGCTTGATCATATATTCAGCTTAGTATGTCCGATTTCAGATTTTTAAATACTGATTGATAGGTTTTTTCAAGGCCTGTTAGCATGCCAAGTTTTAGCTTCGTCAGGACATTAATGAAGGAGATATTAACTTGCAAAGTGTATTTTTCTTTGCATATGCTCTCAGCCGACTGACTGATGTGTACTGCTGTATGCACACACAAGCTGCCTCGCTCAGCTGACAGAGGTGAGGCATCTTTGCTTGATCATATATTCATCTTAGTATGTCCGATTTCATATTTTTTAATACTGAGAAATAGGTTTTTTCAAGGCCTGTTAGCATGCCAAGTTTTAGCTTCGTCAGGATATTAATGAAGGAGATATTAACTTGCAAAGTTTACTTTCCTTTACAGCTAATCTCCGCAGACTGACTGATGTGTACTGGTCTATGCACACACGCTCCCTTGCTCAGCTGACAGAGGTGAGCCATCTTTGCTTGATCATATATTCATCTTAGTATGTCCGATTTCAGATTTTTTAATACTGAACAATAGGTTTTTTCAAGGCCTGTTAGCTAGCCAAGTTTTAGCTTTGTCAAGAGAATAATGAATGAGATATTAACTTGCAAAGTGTATTTTTCTTTTCATATGCTCTCCGCCGACTGACTGATGTGTACTGCTGTATGCACACACAAGCTGCCTCGCTCAGCTGACAGAGGTGAGCCATCTTTGCTTGATCATATATTCATCTTAGTATGTCCGATTTCAGATTTTGTTAATACTGAATAATAATAGGTTTTTTCAAGGCCTGTTAGCTAGCCAAATTTTAGCTTTGTCAAGAGAATAATGAATGAGATATTAACTTGGAAAGTGTATTTTTCTTTGCATATGCTCTCCGCCGACTGACTGTTGTGTACTGCTGTATGCACACACAAGCTGCCTACCTGACAGAGGTTGGTTTTCTTTGCTTGATCATATATTCAGCTTAGTATGTCCGATTTCAGATTTTTAAATACTGATTGATAGGTTTTTTCAAGGCCTGTTAGCATGCCAAGTGTGAGCTTCGTCAGGACATTAATGAAAGAGATATTAACTTGCAAAGTTTACTTTCCTTTACAGCTAATCTCCGCAGACTGACGGATGTGTACTGGTCTATGCACACACAAGCTGCCTCGCTCAGCTGACAGAGGTGAGGCATCTTTGCTTGATCATATATTCATCTTAGTATGTCCGATTTCAGATTTTTTAATACTGAACAATAGGTTTTTTCAAGGCCTGTTAGCTAGCCAAGTTTAAGCTTTGTCAAGAGAATGATGAATGAGATATTAACTTGCAAAGTTTTTTTTGTTTTGCATATGCTCTCCGCCGACTGACTGTTGTGTACTGCTGTATGCACACACAAGCTGCCTAGCTGACAGAGGTTGGTTCTCTTTGCTTGATCATATATTCAGCTTAGTATGTCCGATTTCAGATTTTTAAATACTGATTGATAGGTTTTTTTCAAGGCCTGTTAGCATGCCAAGTTTTAGCTTCGTCAGGACATTAATGAAGGAGATATTAACTTGCAAAGTGTATTTTTCTTTGCATATGCTCTCAGCCGACTGACTGATGTGTACTGCTGTATGCACACACAAGCTGCCTCGCTCAGCTGACAGAGGTGAGCCATCTTTGCTTGATCATATATTCATCTTAGTATGTCCGATTTCATATTTTTTAATACTGAGAAATAGGTTTTTTCAAGGCCTGTTAGCATGCCAAGTTTTAGCTTCGTCAGGATATTAATGAAGGAGATATTAACTTGCAAAGTTTACTTTCCTTTACAGCTAATCTCCGCAGACTGACTGATGTGTACTGGTCTATGCACACACGCTCCCTTGCTCAGCTGACAGAGGTGAGCCATCTTTGCTTGATCATATATTCATCTTAGTATGTCCGATTTCAGACTTTTTAATACTGAACAATAGGTTTTTTCAAGGCCTGTTAGCTAGCCAAGTTTAAGCTTTGTCAAGAGAATAATGAATGATATATTAACTTGCAAAGTTTATTTTTTTTTGCATATGCTCTCCGCCGACTGACTGTTGTGTACTGCTGTATGCACACACAAGCTGCCTAGCTGACAGAGGTTGGTTCTCTTTGCTTGATCATATATTCATCTTAGTATGTCCGATTTCAGATTTTTTCATACTGATTGATAGGTTTTTTCATGGCCTGTTAGCATGCCAAGTTTTAGCTTCGTCAGGATATTAATGAATGAGATATTAACTTGCAAAGTTTATTTTTTTTTGCATATGCTCTCCGCCGACTGACTGTTGTGTACTGCTGTATGCACACACAAGCTGCCTAGCTGACAGAGGTTGGTTCTCTTTGCTTGATCATATATTCATCTTAGTATGTCCGATTTCAGATTTTTCCATACTGATTGATAGGTTTTTTCATGGCCTGTTAGCATGCCAAGTTTTAGCTTCGTCAGGATATTAATGAAGGAGATATTAACTTGCAAAGTGTATTTTTCTTTGCATATGCTCTCCGCCGACTGACTGTTGTGTACTGCTGTATGCACACACAAGCTGCCTAGCTGACAGAGGTTGGTTCTCTTTGCTTGATCATATATTCAGCTTAGTATGTCCGATTTCAGATTTGTAAATACTGATTGATAGGTTTTTTCAAGGCCTGTTAGCATGCCAAGTTTTGGCTTCGTCAGGATATTAATGAAGGAGATATTAACTTGCAAAGTTTACTTTCCTTTACAGCTAATCTCCGCAGACTGACTGATGTGTACTGATCTATGCACACACAACTGCCTCGCTCAGCTGACAGAGGTGAGGCATCTTTGCTTGATCATATATTCATCTTAGTATGTCCGATTTCTGATTTCTTAATACTGAATAATAGGTTTTTTCAAGGCCTGTTAGCTAGCCAAGTTTTAGCTTTGTCAAGAGAATAATGAATGAGATATTAACTTGCAAAGTGTATTTTTCTTTTCATATGCTCTCCGCCGACTGACTGATGTGTACTGCTGTATGCACACACAAGCTGCCTCGGTCAGCTGACAGATGTGAGCCATCTTTGCTTGATCATATATTCATCTTAGTATGTCCGATTTCAGATTTTGTTAATACTGAATAATAGGTTTTTTCAAGGCCTGTTAGCTAGCCAAATTTTAGCTTTGTCAGGATATTAATGAAGGAGATATTAACTTGCAAAGTTTACTTTCCTTTACAGCTCATCTCCGCAGACTGACTGATGTGTACTGGTCTATGCACACACAAGCTCCCTTGCTCAGCTGACAGAGGTGAGCCATCTTTGCTTGATCATATATTCATCTTAGTATGTCCGATTTCAGATTTTTTAATACTGAACAATAGGTTTTTTCAAGGCCTGTTAGCTAGCCAAGTTTAAGCTTTGTCAAGAGAATAATGAATGAGATATTAACTTGCAAAGTTTATTTTTTTTGCATATGCTCTCCGCCGACTGACTGTTGTGTACTGCTGTATGCACACACAAGCTGCCTAGCTGACAGAGGTTGGTTCTCTTTGCTTGATCATATATTCAGCTTAGTATGTCCGATTTCAGATTTTTAAATACTGATTGATAGGTTTTTTCAAGGCCTGTTAGCATGCCAAGTTTTAGCTTCGTCAGGACATTAATGAAGGAGATATTAACTTGCAAAGTGTATTTTTCTTTGCATATGCTCTCAGCCGACTGACTGATGTGTACTGCTGTATGCACACACAAGCTGCCTCGCTCAGCTGACAGAGGTGAGGCATCTTTGCTTGATCATATATTCATCTTAGTATGTCCGATTTCATATTTTTTAACACTGAGAAATAGGTTTTTTCAAGGCCTGTTAGCATGCCAAGTTTTAGCTTCGTCAGGATATTAATGAAGGAGATATTAACTTGCAAAGTTTACTTTCCTTTACAGCTAATCTCCGCAGACTGACTGATGTGTACTGGTCTATGCACACACAAGCTCCCTTGCTCAGCTGACAGAGGTGAGCCATCTTTGCTTGATCATATATTCATCTTAGTATGTCCGATTTCATATTTTTTAATACTGAGAGATAGGTTTTTTCAAGGCCTGTTAGCATGCCAAGTTTTAGCTTCGTCAGGATATTAATGAAGGAGATATTATTTTGCAAAGTTTACTTTCCTTTACAGCTAATCTCCGCAGACTGACTGATGTGTACTGGGCTATGCACACACGCTCCCTTGCTCAGCTGACAGAGGTGAGCCATCTTTGCTTGATCATATATTCATCTTAGTATGTCCGATTTCATATTTTGTCATACTGAACAATAGGTTTTTTCAAGGCCTGTTAGCTAGCCAAGTTTAAGCTTTGTCAAGAGAATAATGAATGATATATTAACTTGCAAAGTTTATTTTTCTTTGCATATGCTCTCCGCCGACTGACTGTTGTGTACTGCTGTATGCACACACAAGCTGCCTAGCTGACAGAGGTTGGTTCTCTTTGCTTGATCATATATTCAGCTTAGTATGTCCGATTTCAGATTTTTAAATACTGATTGATAGGTTTTTTCAAGGCCTGTTAGCATGCCAAGTTTGAGCTTCGTCAGGACAATAATGAAGGAGATATTAACTTGCAAAGTTTACTTTCCTTTACAGCTAATCTCTGCAGACTGACTGATGTGTACTGGTCTATGCACACACAAGCTGCCTCGCTCAGCTGACAGAGGTGAGGCATCTTTGCTTGATCATATATTCATCTTAGTATGTCCGATTTCAGATTTTTTAATACTGAATAATAGGTTTTTTCAAGGCCTGTTAGCTAGCCAAGTTTTAGCTTTGTCAAGAGAATAATGAATGAGATATTAACTTGCAAAGTGTATTTTTCTTTTCATATGCTCTCCGCCGACTGACTGATGTGTACTGCTGTATGCACACACAAGCTGCCTCGCTCAGCTGACAGAGGTGAGCCATCTTTGCGTGATCATATATTCATCTTAGTATGTCCGATTTCAGATTTTGTTAATACTGAATAATAGGTTTTTTCAAGGCCTGTTAGCTAGCCAAATTTTAGCTTTGTGAAGAGAATAATGAATGAGATATTAACTTGCAAAGTGTATTTTTCTTTGCATATGCTCTCCGCCGACTGACTGTTGTGTACTGATGTATGCACACACAAGCTGCCTACCTGACAGAGGTTGGTTTTCTTTGCTTGATCATATATTCAGCTTAGTATGTCCGATTTCAGATTTTTAAATACTGATTGATAGGTTTTTTCCAGGCCTGTTAGCATGCCAAGTGTGAGCTTCGTCAGGACATTAATGAAGGAGATATTAACTTGCAAAGTGTATTTTTCTTTACAGCTTATCTCCGCAGACTGACGGATGTGTACTGGTCTATGCACACACAAGCTGCCTCGCTCAGCTGACAGAGGTGAGGCATCTTTGCTTGATCATATATTCATCTTAGTATGTCCGATTTCAGATTTTTTAATACTGAACAATAGGTTTTTTCAAGGCCTGTTAGCTAGCCAAGTTTAAGCTTTGTCAAGAGAATAATGAATGAGATATTAACTTGCAAAGTTAATTTTTTTGCATATGCTCTCCGCCGACTGACTGTTGTGTACTGCTGTATGCACACACAAGCTGCCTAGCTGACAGAGGTTGGTTCTCTTTGCTTGATCATATATTCAGCTTAGTATGTCCGATTTCAGATTTTTAAATACTGATTGATAGGTTTTTTCAAGGCCTGTTAGCATGCCAAGTTTTATCTTCGTCAGGACATTAATGAAGGAGATATTAACTTGCAAAGTGTATTTTTCTTTGCATATGCTCTCAGCCGACTGACTGATGTGTACTGCTGTATGCACACACAAGCTGCCTCGCTCAGCTGACAGAGGTGAGGCATCTTTGCTTGATCATATATTCATCTTAGTATGTCCGATTTCATATTTTTTAATACTGAGAAATAGTTTTTTTCAAGGCCTGTTAGCATGCCAAGTTTTAGCTTCGTCAGGATATTAATGAAGGAGATATTAACTTGCAAAGTTTACTTTCCTTTACAACTAATCTCCGCAGACTGACTGATGTGTACTGGTATATGCACACACGCTCCCTTGCTCAGCTGACAGAGGTGAGCCATCTTTGCTTGATCATATATTCATCTTAGTATGTCCGATTACAGATTTTTTAATACTGAACAATAGGTTTTTTCAAGGCCTGTTAGCTAGCCAAGTTTTAGCTTTGTCAAGAGAATAATGAATGAGATATTAACTTGCAAAGTTTATTTTTTTTTGCATATGCTCTCCGCCGACTGACTGTTGTGTACTGCTGTATGCACACACAAGCTGCCTAGCTGACAGAGGTTGGTTCTCTTTGCTTGATCATATATTCAGCTTAGTATGTCCGATTTCAGATTTTTAAATACTAATTGATAGGTTTTTTCAAGGCCTGTTAGCATGCCAAGTGTGAGCTTCGTCAGGACAATAATGAAGGAGATATTAACTTGCAAAGTTTACTTTCCTTTACAGCTAATCTCCGCAGACTGACGGATGTGTACTGGTCTATGCACACACAAGCTGCCTCGCTCAGCTGACAGAGGTGAGGCATCTTTGCTTGATCATATATTTATCTTAGTATGTCCGATTTCAGATTTTTTAATACTGAACAATAGGTTTTTTCAAGGCCTGTTAGCTAGCCAAGTTTAAGCTTTGTCAAGAGAATAATGAATGAGATATTAACTTGCAAAGTTTATTTTTTTTTGCATATGCTCTCCGCCGACTGACTGTTGTGTACTGCTGTATGCACACACAAGCTGCCTAGCTGACAGAGGTTGGTTCTCTTTGCTTGATCATATATTCAGCTTAGTATGTCCGATTTCAGATTTTTAAATACTGATTGATAGGTTTTTTCAAGGCCTGTTAGCATGCCAAGTTTGAGCTTCGTCAGGACAATAATGAAGGAGATATTAACTTGCAAAGTTTACTTTCCTTTACAGCTAATCTCCGCAGACTGACTGATGTGTACTGGTCTATGCACACACAAGCTGCGTCGCTCAGCTGACAGAGGTGAGGCATCTTTGCTTGATCATATATTCATCTTAGTATGTCCGATTTCAGATTTTGTTAATACTGAATAATAGGTTTTTTCAAGGCCTGTTAGCTAGCCAAATTTTAGCTTTGTGAAGAGAATAATGAATGAGATATTAACTTGCAAAGTGTATTTTTCTTTGCATATGCTCTCCGCCGACTGACTGTTGTGTACTGATGTATGCACACACAAGCTGCCTCGCTCAGCTGACAGAGGTGAGCCATCTTTGCGTGATCATATATTCATCTTAGTATGTCCGATTTCAGATTTTGTTAATACTGAATAATAGGTTTTTTCAAGGCCTGTTAGCTAGCCAAATTTTAGCTTTGTGAAGAGAATAATGAATGAGATATTAACTTGCAAAGTGTATTTTTCTTTGCATATGCTCTCCGCCGACTGACTGTTGTGTACTGATGTATGCACACACAAGCTGCCTACC
The DNA here is from genome assembly GCA_949987565.1 of Luidia sarsii. Taxonomy (NCBI): domain Eukaryota; kingdom Metazoa; phylum Echinodermata; class Asteroidea; order Paxillosida; family Luidiidae; genus Luidia; species Luidia sarsii. The sequence continues at coordinate 5,098,570 of OX465108.1, read as the reverse complement.
TGACAGAGGTTGGTTTTCTTTGCTTGATCATATATTCAGCTTAGTATGTCCGATTTCAGATTTTTAAATACTGATTGATAGGTTTTTTCCAGGCCTGTTAGCATGCCAAGTGTGAGCTTCGTCAGGACATTAATGAAGGAGATATTAACTTGCAAAGTGTATTTTTCTTTACAGCTTATCTCCGCAGACTGACGGATGTGTACTGGTCTATGCACACACAAGCTGCCTCGCTCAGCTGACAGAGGTGAGGCATCTTTGCTTGATCATATATTCATCTTAGTAAGTCCGATTTCAGATTTTTTAATACTGAACAATAGGTTTTTTCAAGGCCTGTTAGCTAGCCAAGTTTAAGCTTTGTCAAGAGAATAATGAATGAGATATTAACTTGCAAAGTTTATTTTTTTTGCATATGCTCTCCGCCGACTGACTGTTGTGTACTGCTGTATGCACACACAAGCTGCCTAGCTGACAGAGGTTGGTTCTCTTTGCTTGATCATATATTCAGCTTAGTATGTCCGATTTCAGATTTTTAAATACTGATTGATAGGTTTTTTCAAGGCCTGTTAGCATGCCAAGTTTTATCTTCGTCAGGACATTAATGAAGGAGACATTAACTTGCAAAGTGTATTTTTCTTTGCATATGCTCTCAGCCGACTGACTGATGTGTACTGCTGTATGCACACACAAGCTGCCTCGCTCAGCTGACAGAGGTGAGGCATCTTTGCTTGATCATATATTCATCTTAGTATGTCCGATTTCATATTTTTTAATACTGAGAAATAGGTTTTTTCAAGGCCTGTTAGCATGCCAAGTTTTAGCTTCGTCAGGATATTAATGAAGGAGATATTAACTTGCAAAGTTTACTTTCCTTTACAACTAATCTCCGCAGACTGACTGATGTGTACTGGTCTATGCACACACGCTCCCTTGCTCAGCTGACAGAGGTGAGCCATCTTTGCTTGATCATATATTCATCTTAGTATGTCCGATTACAGATTTTTTAATACTGAACAATAGGTTTTTTCAAGGCCTGTTAGCTAGCCAAGTTTTAGCTTTGTCAAGAGAATAATGAATGAGATATTAACTTGCAAAGTTTATTTTTTTTTGCATATGCTCTCCGCCGACTGACTGTTGTGTACTGCTGTATGCACACACAAGCTGCCTAGCTGACAGAGGTTGGTTCTCTTTGCTTGATCATATATTCAGCTTAGTATGTCCGATTTCAGATTTTTAAATACTAATTGATAGGTTTTTTCAAGGCCTGTTAGCATGCCAAGTGTGAGCTTCGTCAGGACAATAATGAAGGAGATATTAACTTGCAAAGTTTACTTTCCTTTACAGCTAATCTCCGCAGACTGACGGATGTGTACTGGTCTATGCACACACAAGCTGCCTCGCTCAGCTGACAGAGGTGAGGCATCTTTGCTTGATCATATATTTATCTTAGTATGTCCGATTTCAGATTTTTTAATACTGAACAATAGGTTTTTTCAAGGCCTGTTAGCTAGCCAAGTTTAAGCTTTGTCAAGAGAATAATGAATGAGATATTAACTTGCAAAGTTTATTTTTTTTTGCATATGCTCTCCGCCGACTGACTGTTGTGTACTGCTGTATGCACACACAAGCTGCCTAGCTGACAGAGGTTGGTTCTCTTTGCTTGATCATATATTCAGCTTAGTATGTCCGATTTCAGATTTTTAAATACTGATTGATAGGTTTTTTCAAGGCCTGTTAGCATGCCAAGTTTGAGCTTCGTCAGGACAATAATGAAGGAGATATTAACTTGCAAAGTTTACTTTCCTTTACAGCTAATCTCCGCAGACTGACTGATGTGTACTGGTCTATGCACACACAAGCTGCGTCGCTCAGCTGACAGAGGTGAGGCATCTTTGCTTGATCATATATTCATCTTAGTATGTCCGATTTCAGATTTTTTTAATACTGAACAATAGGTTTTTTCAAGGCCTGTTAGCTAGCCAAGTTTAAGCTTTGTCAAGAGAATAATGAAGGAGATATTAACTTGCAAAGTGTATTTTTTTTTGCATATGCTCTCCGCCGACTTACTGTTGTGTACTGCTGTATGCACACACAAGCTGCCTAGCTGACAGAGGTTGGTTCTCTTTGCTTGATCATATATTCATCTTAGTATGTCCGATTTTAGATTTTTTCATACTGATTGATAGGTTTTTTCTTGGCCTGTTAGCACGCCAAGGTTTAGTTTCGTCAGGATATTAATGAAGGAAATATTAACTTGCAAAGTTTACTTTCCTTTACAGCTAATCTCCGCAGACTGACTGATGTGTACTGATCTATGCACACACAAGCTGCCTCGCTCAGCTGACAGAGGTGAGGCATCTTTGCTTGATCATATATTCATCTTAGTATGTCCGATTTCAGTTTTTTTAATACTGAATAATAGGTTTTTTCAAGGCCTGTTAGCTAGCCAAGTTTTAGCTTTGTAAAGAGAATAATGAATGAGATATTAACTTGCAAAGTGTATTTTTCTTTGCATATGCACTCCGCCGACTGACTGATGTGTATTGCTGTATACACACACAAGCTGCCTAGCTGACAGAGGTTGGTTCTCTTTGCTTGATCATATATTCATCTCAGTATGTTCGATTTCAGATTTTTTCATACTGATTGATAGGTTTTTTCATGGCCTGTTAGCTTGCCAAGTTTTAGCTTCGTCAGGATATTAATGAAGGAGATATTAACTTGCAAAGTTTACTTTCCTTTACAGCTAATCTCCGCAGACTGACTGATGTGTACTGATCTATGCACACACAAGCTGCCTCGCTCAGCTGACAGAGGTGAGGCATCTTTGCTTGATCATATATTCATCTTAGTATGTCCGATTTCAGATTTTTTAATACTGAGAAATAGGTTTTTTCAAGGCCTGTTAGCATGCCAAGTTTTAGCTTCGTCTGGATATTAATGAAGGAGATATTAACTTGCAAAGTTTACTTTCCTTTACAGCTAATCTCCGCAGACTGACTGATGTGTACTGGTCTATGCACACACAAGCTGCCTCGCTCAGCTGACAGAGGTGAGGCATCTTTGCTTGATCATATATTCATCTTAGTATGTCCGATTTCAGATTTTTTAATACTGAACAATAGGTTTTTTCAAGGCCGCCAAGTTTAAGCTTTGTCAAGACATTAATGAAGGAGATATTAACTTGCAAGTTTACTTTCCTTTACAGCTAATCTCCGCAGACTGACTGAAGTGTACTGGTCTATGCACACACAAGCTCCCTCGCTCAGCTGACAGAGGTGAGCCATCTTTGCTTGATCATATATTCATCTTAGTATGTCCGATTTCAGATTTTTTAATACTGAACAATAGGTTTTTTCAAGGCCTGTTAGCTAGCCAAGTTTTAGCTTTGTCAAGAGAATAATGAATGAGATATTAACTTGCAAAGTGTATTTTTCTTTGCAGATGCACTCCGCCGACTGACTGATGTGTACTGCTGTATGCACACACAAGCTGCCTAGCTGACAGAGGTTGGTTCTCTTTGCTTGATCATATATTCAGCTTAGTATGTCCGATTTCAGATTTTTAAATACTGATTGATAGGTTTTTTCAAGGCCTGTTAGCATGCCAAGTTTGAGCTTCGTCAGGACAATAATGAAGGAGATATTAACTTGCAAAGTTTACTTTCCTTTACAGCTAATCTCCGCAGACTGACGGATGTGTACTGGTCTATGCACACACAAGCTGCCTCGCTCAGCTGACAGAGGTGAGGCATCTTTGCTTGATCATATATTTATCTTAGTATGTCCGATTTCAGATTTTTTAATACTGAACAATAGGTTTTTCAAGGCCTGTTAGCTAGCCAAGTTTAAGCTTTGTCAAGAGAATAATGAATGAGATATTAAATTGCAAAGTTTATTTTTTTTTGCATATGCTCTCCGCCGACTGACTGTTGTGTACTGCTGTATGCACACACAAGCTGCCTAGCTGACAGAGGTTGGTTCTCTTTGCTTGATCATATATTCAGCTTAGTATGTCCGATTTCAGATTTTTAAATACTGATTGATAGGTTTTTTCAAGGCCTGTTAGCATGCCAAGTTTGAGCTTCGTCAGGACAATAATGAAGGAGATATTAACTTGCAAAGTGTATTTTTCTTTGCATATGCTCTCCGCCGACTGACTGTTGTGTACTGCTGTATGCACACACAAGCTGCCTAGCTAACAGAGGTTGGTTCTCTTTGCTTGATCATATATTCAGCTTAGTATATCCGATTTCAGATTTGTAAATACTGATTGATAGGTTTTTTCAAGGCCTGTTAGCATGCCAAGTTTTGGCTTCGTCAGGATATTAATAAAGGAGATATTAACTTGCAAAGTTTACTTTCCTTTACAGCTAATCTCCGCAGACTGACTGATGTGTACTGATCTATGCACACACAAGCTGCCTCGCTCAGCTGACAGAGGTGAGGCATCTTTGCTTGATCATATATTCATCTTAGTATGTCCGATTTCAGATTTTTTAATACTGAATAATAGGTTTTTTCAAGGCCTGTTAGCTAGCCAAGTTTTAGCTTTGTCAAGAGAATAATGAATGAGATATTAACTTGCAAAGTGTATTTTTCTTTTCATATGCTCTCCGCCGACTGACTGATGTGTACTGCTGTATGCACACACAAGCTGCCTCGCTCAGCTGACAGAGGTGAGCCATCTTTGCGTGATCATATATTCATCTTAGTATGTCCGATTTCAGATTTTGTTAATACTGAATAATAGGTTTTTTCAAGGCCTGTTAGCTAGCCAAATTTTAGCTTTGTCAAGAGAATAATGAATGAGATATTAACTTGCAAAGTTTTTTTTTTTTGCATATGCTCTCCGCCGACTGACTGTTGTGTACTGCTGTATGCACACACAAGCTGCCTAGCTGACAGAGGTTGGTTCTCTTTGCTTGATCATAATTCATCTTAGTATGTCCGATTTCAGATTTTTTCATACTGATTGATAGGTTTTTTCATGGCCTGTTAGCATGCCAAGTTTTAGCTTCGTCAGGATATTAATGAAGGAGATATTAACTTGCCATGTGTATTTTTCTTTGCCGATTGACTGTTGTGTACTGCTGTATGCACACACAAGCTGCCTAGCTGACAGAGGTTTGTTCTCTTTGCTTGATCATATATTCATCTTAGTATGTCCGATTTCAGATTTTTAAATACTGATTGATAGGTTTTTTCATGGCCTGTTAGCATGCCAAGTTTTAGCTTCGTCAGGACATTAATGAATGAGATATTAACTTGCAAAGTTTAATTTTTTTGCATATGCTCTCCGCCGACTGACTGTTGTGTACTGCTGTATGCACACACAAGCTGCCTAGCTGACTGAGGTTGGTTCTCTTTGCTTGATCATATATTCAGCTTAGTATGTCCGATTTCAGGTTTTTTAAATACTGATTGATAGGTGTTTTCAAGGCCTGTTAGCATGCCAAGTTTGAGCTTCGTCAGGACATTAATGAAGGAGATATTAACTTGCAAAGTTTACTTTCCTTTACAGCTAATCTCCGCAGACTGACTGATGTGTACTGGTCTATGCACACACAAGCTGCCTCGCTCAGCTGACAGAGGTGAGGCATCTTTGCTTGATCATATATTCATCTTAGTATGTCCGATTTCAGATTTTTTAATACTGAACAATAGTTTTTTTCAAGGCCTGTTAGCTAGCCAAGTTTTAGCTTTGTCAAGATAATAATGAATGAGATATTAACTTGCAAAGTGTATTTTTCTTTGCATATGCTCTCAGCCGACTGACTGATGTGTACTGCTGTATGCACACACAAGCTGCCTCGCTCAGCTGACAGAGGTGAGGCATCTTTGCTTGATCATATATTCATCTTAGTATGTCCGATTTCATATTTTTTAATACTGAGAAATAGGTTTTTTCAAGGCCTGTTAGCATGCCAAGTTTTAGCTTCGTCAGGATATTAATGAAGGAGATATTAACTTGCAAAGTGTATTTTTCTTTGCATATGCTCTCCGCCGACTGACTGTTGTGTACTGCTGTATGCACACACAAGCTGCCTACCTGATAGAGGTTGGTTTTCTTTGCTTAATCATATATTCATCTTAGTATGTCCGATTTCAGATTTTGTTAATACTGAACAATAGTTTTTTTCAAGGCCTGTTAGCTAGCCAAATTTTAGCTTTGTCAAGAGAATAATGAATGAGATATTAACTTGCAAAGTGTATTTTTCTTTGCATATGCTCTCAGCCGACTGACTGATGTGTACTGCTGTATGCACACACAAGCTGCCTCGCTCAGCTGACAGAGGTGAGGCATCTTTGCTTGATCATATATTCATCTTAGTATGTCCGATTTCATATTTTTTAATACTGAGAAATAGGTTTTTTCAAGGTCTGTTAGCATGCCAATTTTTAGCTTCGTCAGGATATTAATGAAGGAGATATTAACTTGCATAGTGTATTTTTCTTTGCATATGCTCTCCGCCGACTGACTGTTGTGTACTGCTGTATGCACACACAAGCTGCCTAGCTGACTGAGGTTGGTTCTCTTTGCTTGATCATATATTCATCTTAGTATGTCCGATTTCAGATTTTTTCATACTGATTGATAGGTTTTTTCATGGCCTGTTAGCATGCCAAGTTTTAGCTTCGTCACTACATTAATGAAGGAGATATTAACTTGCAAAGTGTATTTTTCTTTGCATATGCTCTCCGCCGACTGACTGTTGTGTACTGCTGTATGCACACACAAGCTGCCTAGCTGACAGAGGTTGGTTCTTTTTGCTTGATCATATATTCATCTTAGTATGTCCGATTTCATATTTTTTAATACTGAGAAATAGGTTTTTTCAAGGCCTGTTAGCATGCCAAGTTTTAGCTTCGTCAGGATATTAATGAAGGAGATATTAACTTGCAAAGTGTATTTTTCTTTGCATATGCTCTCCGCCGACTGACTGTTGTGTACTGCTGTATGCACACACAAGCTGCCTCGCTCAGCTGACAGAGGTGAGCCATCTTTGCGTGATCATATATTCATCTTAGTATGTCCGATTTCAGATTTTGTTAATACTGAATAATAGGTTTTTTCAAGGCCTGTTAGCTAGCCAAATTTTAGCTTTGTCAAGAGAATAATGAATGAGATATTAACTTGCAAAGTTTTTTTTTTTTGCATATGCTCTCCGCCGACTGACTGTTGTGTACTGCTGTATGCACACACAAGCTGCCTAGCTGACAGAGGTTGGTTCTCTTTGCTTGATCATAATTCATCTTAGTATGTCCGATTTCAGATTTTTTCATACTGATTGATAGGTTTTTTCATGGCCTGTTAGCATGCCAAGTTTTAGCTTCGTCAGGATATTAATGAAGGAGATATTAACTTGCCATGTGTATTTTTCTTTGCCGATTGACTGTTGTGTACTGCTGTATGCACACACAAGCTGCCTAGCTGACTGAGGTTGGTTCTCTTTGCTTGATCATATATTCAGCTTAGTATGTCCGATTTCAGGTTTTTTAAATACTGATTGATAGGTGTTTTCAAGGCCTGTTAGCATGCCAAGTTTGAGCTTCGTCAGGACATTAATGAAGGAGATATTAACTTGCAAAGTTTACTTTCCTTTACAGCTAATCTCCGCAGACTGACTGATGTGTACTGATCTATGCACACACAAGCTGCCTCGCTCAGCTGACAGAGGTGAGGCATCTTTGCTTGATCATATATTCATCTTAGTATGTCCGATTTCAGTTTTTTTAATACTGAATAATAGGTTTTTTCAAGGCCTGTTAGCTAGCCAAGTTTTAGCTTTGTCAAGAGAATAATGAATGAGATATTAACTTGCAAAGTGTATTTTTCTTTGCATATGCACTCCGCCGACTGACTGATGTGTATTGCTGTATACACACACAAGCTGCCTAGCTGACAGAGGTTGGTTCTCTTTGCTTGATCATATATTCATCTCAGTATGTTCGATTTCAGATTTTTTCATACTGATTGATAGGTTTTTTCATGGCCTGTTAGCTTGCCAAGTTTTAGCTTCGTCAGGATATTAATGAAGGAGATATTAACTTGCAAAGTTTACTTTCCTTTACAGCTAATCTCCGCAGACTGACTGATGTGTACTGATCTATGCACACACAAGCTGCCTCGCTCAGCTGACAGAGGTGAGGCATCTTTGCTTGATCATATATTCATCTTAGTATGTCCGATTTCAGATTTTTTAATACTGAGAAATAGGTTTTTTCAAGGCCTGTTAGCATGCCAAGTTTTAGCTTCGTCTGGATATTAATGAAGGAGATATTAACTTGCAAAGTTTACTTTCCTTTACAGCTAATCTCCGCAGACTGACTGATGTGTACTGGTCTATGCACACACAAGCTGCCTCGCTCAGCTGACAGAGGTGAGGCATCTTTGCTTGATCATATATTCATCTTAGTATGTCCGATTTCAGATTTTTTAATACTGAACAATAGGTTTTTTCAAGGCCGCCAAGTTTAAGCTTTGTCAAGACATTAATGAAGGAGATATTAACTTGCAAGTTTACTTTCCTTTACAGCTAATCTCCGCAGACTGACTGAAGTGTACTGGTCTATGCACACACAAGCTCCCTCGCTCAGCTGACAGAGGTGAGCCATCTTTGCTTGATCATATATTCATCTTAGTATGTCCGATTTCAGATTTTTTAATACTGAACAATAGGTTTTTTCAAGGCCTGTTAGCTAGCCAAGTTTTAGCTTTGTCAAGAGAATAATGAATGAGATATTAACTTGCAAAGTGTATTTTTCTTTGCAGATGCACTCCGCCGACTGACTGATGTGTACTGCTGTATGCACACACAAGCTGCCTAGCTGACAGAGGTTGGTTCTCTTTGCTTGATCATATATTCAGCTTAGTATGTCCGATTTCAGATTTTTAAATACTGATTGATAGGTTTTTTCAAGGCCTGTTAGCATGCCAAGTTTGAGCTTCGTCAGGACAATAATGAAGGAGATATTAACTTGCAAAGTTTACTTTCCTTTACAGCTAATCTCCGCAGACTGACGGATGTGTACTGGTCTATGCACACACAAGCTGCCTCGCTCAGCTGACAGAGGTGAGGCATCTTTGCTTGATCATATATTTATCTTAGTATGTCCGATTTCAGATTTTTTAATACTGAACAATAGGTTTTTCAAGGCCTGTTAGCTAGCCAAGTTTAAGCTTTGTCAAGAGAATAATGAATGAGATATTAAATTGCAAAGTTTATTTTTTTTTGCATATGCTCTCCGCCGACTGACTGTTGTGTACTGCTGTATGCACACACAAGCTGCCTAGCTGACAGAGGTTGGTTCTCTTTGCTTGATCATATATTCAGCTTAGTATGTCCGATTTCAGATTTTTAAATACTGATTGATAGGTTTTTTCAAGGCCTGTTAGCATGCCAAGTTTGAGCTTCGTCAGGACAATAATGAAGGAGATATTAACTTGCAAAGTGTATTTTTCTTTGCATATGCTCTCCGCCGACTGACTGTTGTGTACTGCTGTATGCACACACAAGCTGCCTAGCTAACAGAGGTTGGTTCTCTTTGCTTGATCATATATTCAGCTTAGTATATCCGATTTCAGATTTGTAAATACTGATTGATAGGTTTTTTCAAGGCCTGTTAGCATGCCAAGTTTTGGCTTCGTCAGGATATTAATAAAGGAGATATTAACTTGCAAAGTTTACTTTCCTTTACAGCTAATCTCCGCAGACTGACTGATGTGTACTGATCTATGCACACACAAGCTGCCTCGCTCAGCTGACAGAGGTGAGGCATCTTTGCTTGATCATATATTCATCTTAGTATGTCCGATTTCAGATTTTTTAATACTGAATAATAGGTTTTTTCAAGGCCTGTTAGCTAGCCAAGTTTTAGCTTTGTCAAGAGAATAATGAATGAGATATTAACTTGCAAAGTGTATTTTTCTTTTCATATGCTCTCCGCCGACTGACTGATGTGTACTGCTGTATGCACACACAAGCTGCCTCGCTCAGCTGACAGAGGTGAGCCATCTTTGCGTGATCATATATTCATCTTAGTATGTCCGATTTCAGATTTTGTTAATACTGAATAATAGGTTTTTTCAAGGCCTGTTAGCTAGCCAAATTTTAGCTTTGTCAAGAGAATAATGAATGAGATATTAACTTGCAAAGTTTTTTTTTTTTGCATATGCTCTCCGCCGACTGACTGTTGTGTACTGCTGTATGCACACACAAGCTGCCTAGCTGACAGAGGTTGGTTCTCTTTGCTTGATCATAATTCATCTTAGTATGTCCGATTTCAGATTTTTTCATACTGATTGATAGGTTTTTTCATGGCCTGTTAGCATGCCAAGTTTTAGCTTCGTCAGGATATTAATGAAGGAGATATTAACTTGCCATGTGTATTTTTCTTTGCCGATTGACTGTTGTGTACTGCTGTATGCACACACAAGCTGCCTAGCTGACAGAGGTTTGTTCTCTTTGCTTGATCATATATTCATCTTAGTATGTCCGATTTCAGATTTTTAAATACTGATTGATAGGTTTTTTCATGGCCTGTTAGCATGCCAAGTTTTAGCTTCGTCAGGACATTAATGAATGAGATATTAACTTGCAAAGTTTAATTTTTTTGCATATGCTCTCCGCCGACTGACTGTTGTGTACTGCTGTATGCACACACAAGCTGCCTAGCTGACTGAGGTTGGTTCTCTTTGCTTGATCATATATTCAGCTTAGTATGTCCGATTTCAGGTTTTTTAAATACTGATTGATAGGTGTTTTCAAGGCCTGTTAGCATGCCAAGTTTGAGCTTCGTCAGGACATTAATGAAGGAGATATTAACTTGCAAAGTTTACTTTCCTTTACAGCTAATCTCCGCAGACTGACTGATGTGTACTGGTCTATGCACACACAAGCTGCCTCGCTCAGCTGACAGAGGTGAGGCATCTTTGCTTGATCATATATTCATCTTAGTATGTCCGATTTCAGATTTTTTAATACTGAACAATAGTTTTTTTCAAGGCCTGTTAGCTAGCCAAGTTTTAGCTTTGTCAAGATAATAATGAATGAGATATTAACTTGCAAAGTGTATTTTTCTTTGCATATGCTCTCAGCCGACTGACTGATGTGTACTGCTGTATGCACACACAAGCTGCCTCGCTCAGCTGACAGAGGTGAGGCATCTTTGCTTGATCATATATTCATCTTAGTATGTCCGATTTCATATTTTTTAATACTGAGAAATAGGTTTTTTCAAGGCCTGTTAGCATGCCAAGTTTTAGCTTCGTCAGGATATTAATGAAGGAGATATTAACTTGCAAAGTGTATTTTTCTTTGCATATGCTCTCCGCCGACTGACTGTTGTGTACTGCTGTATGCACACACAAGCTGCCTACCTGATAGAGGTTGGTTTTCTTTGCTTAATCATATATTCATCTTAGTATGTCCGATTTCAGATTTTGTTAATACTGAACAATAGTTTTTTTCAAGGCCTGTTAGCTAGCCAAATTTTAGCTTTGTCAAGAGAATAATGAATGAGATATTAACTTGCAAAGTGTATTTTTCTTTGCATATGCTCTCAGCCGACTGACTGATGTGTACTGCTGTATGCACACACAAGCTGCCTCGCTCAGCTGACAGAGGTGAGGCATCTTTGCTTGATCATATATTCATCTTAGTATGTCCGATTTCATATTTTTTAATACTGAGAAATAGGTTTTTTCAAGGTCTGTTAGCATGCCAATTTTTAGCTTCGTCAGGATATTAATGAAGGAGATATTAACTTGCATAGTGTATTTTTCTTTGCATATGCTCTCCGCCGACTGACTGTTGTGTACTGCTGTATGCACACACAAGCTGCCTAGCTGACTGAGGTTGGTTCTCTTTGCTTGATCATATATTCATCTTAGTATGTCCGATTTCAGATTTTTTCATACTGATTGATAGGTTTTTTCATGGCCTGTTAGCATGCCAAGTTTTAGCTTCGTCACTACATTAATGAAGGAGATATTAACTTGCAAAGTGTATTTTTCTTTGCATATGCTCTCCGCCGACTGACTGTTGTGTACTGCTGTATGCACACACAAGCTGCCTAGCTGACAGAGGTTGGTTCTTTTTGCTTGATCATATATTCATCTTAGTATGTCCGATTTCATATTTTTTAATACTGAGAAATAGGTTTTTTCAAGGCCTGTTAGCATGCCAAGTTTTAGCTTCGTCAGGATATTAATGAAGGAGATATTAACTTGCAAAGTGTATTTTTCTTTGCATATGCTCTCCGCCGACTGACTGTTGTGTACTGCTGTATGCACACACAAGCTGCCTCGCTCAGCTGACAGAGGTGAGCCATCTTTGCGTGATCATATATTCATCTTAGTATGTCCGATTTCAGATTTTGTTAATACTGAATAATAGGTTTTTTCAAGGCCTGTTAGCTAGCCAAATTTTAGCTTTGTCAAGAGAATAATGAATGAGATATTAACTTGCAAAGTTTTTTTTTTTTGCATATGCTCTCCGCCGACTGACTGTTGTGTACTGCTGTATGCACACACAAGCTGCCTAGCTGACAGAGGTTGGTTCTCTTTGCTTGATCATAATTCATCTTAGTATGTCCGATTTCAGATTTTTTCATACTGATTGATAGGTTTTTTCATGGCCTGTTAGCATGCCAAGTTTTAGCTTCGTCAGGATATTAATGAAGGAGATATTAACTTGCCATGTGTATTTTTCTTTGCCGATTGACTGTTGTGTACTGCTGTATGCACACACAAGCTGCCTAGCTGACAGAGGTTTGTTCTCTTTGCTTGATCATATATTCATCTTAGTATGTCCGATTTCAGATTTTTAAATACTGATTGATAGGTTTTTTCATGGCCTGTTAGCATGCCAAGTTTTAGCTTCGTCAGGACATTAATGAATGAGATATTAACTTGCAAAGTTTAATTTTTTTGCATATGCTCTCCGCCGACTGACTGTTGTGTACTGCTGTATGCACACACAAGCTGCCTAGCTGACTGAGGTTGGTTCTCTTTGCTTGATCATATATTCAGCTTAGTATGTCCGATTTCAGGTTTTTTAAATACTGATTGATAGGTGTTTTCAAGGCCTGTTAGCATGCCAAGTTTGAGCTTCGTCAGGACATTAATGAAGGAGATATTAACTTGCAAAGTTTACTTTCCTTTACAGCTAATCTCCGCAGACTGACTGATGTGTACTGGTCTATGCACACACAAGCTGCCTCGCTCAGCTGACAGAGGTGAGGCATCTTTGCTTGATCATATATTCATCTTAGTATGTCCGATTTCAGATTTTTTAATACTGAACAATAGTTTTTTTCAAGGCCTGTTAGCTAGCCAAGTTTTAGCTTTGTCAAGATAATAATGAATGAGATATTAACTTGCAAAGTGTATTTTTCTTTGCATATGCTCTCAGCCGACTGACTGATGTGTACTGCTGTATGCACACACAAGCTGCCTCGCTCAGCTGACAGAGGTGAGGCATCTTTGCTTGATCATATATTCATCTTAGTATGTCCGATTTCATATTTTTTAATACTGAGAAATAGGTTTTTTCAAGGCCTGTTAGCATGCCAAGTTTTAGCTTCGTCAGGATATTAATGAAGGAGATATTAACTTGCAAAGTGTATTTTTCTTTGCATATGCTCTCCGCCGACTGACTGTTGTGTACTGCTGTATGCACACACAAGCTGCCTACCTGATAGAGGTTGGTTTTCTTTGCTTAATCATATATTCATCTTAGTATGTCCGATTTCAGATTTTGTTAATACTGAACAATAGTTTTTTTCAAGGCCTGTTAGCTAGCCAAATTTTAGCTTTGTCAAGAGAATAATGAATGAGATATTAACTTGCAAAGTGTATTTTTCTTTGCATATGCTCTCAGCCGACTGACTGATGTGTACTGCTGTATGCACACACAAGCTGCCTCGCTCAGCTGACAGAGGTGAGGCATCTTTGCTTGATCATATATTCATCTTAGTATGTCCGATTTCATATTTTTTAATACTGAGAAATAGGTTTTTTCAAGGTCTGTTAGCATGCCAATTTTTAGCTTCGTCAGGATATTAATGAAGGAGATATTAACTTGCATAGTGTATTTTTCTTTGCATATGCTCTCCGCCGACTGACTGTTGTGTACTGCTGTATGCACACACAAGCTGCCTAGCTGACTGAGGTTGGTTCTCTTTGCTTGATCATATATTCATCTTAGTATGTCCGATTTCAGATTTTTTCATACTGATTGATAGGTTTTTTCATGGCCTGTTAGCATGCCAAGTTTTAGCTTCGTCACTACATTAATGAAGGAGATATTAACTTGCAAAGTGTATTTTTCTTTGCATATGCTCTCCGCCGACTGACTGTTGTGTACTGCTGTATGCACACACAAGCTGCCTAGCTGACAGAGGTTGGTTCTTTTTGCTTGATCATATATTCATCTTAGTATGTCCGATTTCATATTTTTTAATACTGAGAAATAGGTTTTTTCAAGGCCTGTTAGCATGCCAAGTTTTAGCTTCGTCAGGATATTAATGAAGGAGATATTAACTTGCAAAGTGTATTTTTCTTTGCATATGCTCTCCGCCGACTGACTGTTGTGTACTGCTGTATGCACACACAAGCTGCCTCGCTCAGCTGACAGAGGTGAGCCATCTTTGCGTGATCATATATTCATCTTAGTATGTCCGATTTCAGATTTTGTTAATACTGAATAATAGGTTTTTTCAAGGCCTGTTAGCTAGCCAAATTTTAGCTTTGTCAAGAGAATAATGAATGAGATATTAACTTGCAAAGTTTTTTTTTTTTGCATATGCTCTCCGCCGACTGACTGTTGTGTACTGCTGTATGCACACACAAGCTGCCTAGCTGACAGAGGTTGGTTCTCTTTGCTTGATCATAATTCATCTTAGTATGTCCGATTTCAGATTTTTTCATACTGATTGATAGGTTTTTTCATGGCCTGTTAGCATGCCAAGTTTTAGCTTCGTCAGGATATTAATGAAGGAGATATTAACTTGCCATGTGTATTTTTCTTTGCCGATTGACTGTTGTGTACTGCTGTATGCACACACAAGCTGCCTAGCTGACAGAGGTTTGTTCTCTTTGCTTGATCATATATTCATCTTAGTATGTCCGATTTCAGATTTTTAAATACTGATTGATAGGTTTTTTCATGGCCTGTTAGCATGCCAAGTTTTAGCTTCGTCAGGACATTAATGAATGAGATATTAACTTGCAAAGTTTAATTTTTTTGCATATGCTCTCCGCCGACTGACTGTTGTGTACTGCTGTATGCACACACAAGCTGCCTAGCTGACTGAGGTTGGTTCTCTTTGCTTGATCATATATTCAGCTTAGTATGTCCGATTTCAGGTTTTTTAAATACTGATTGATAGGTGTTTTCAAGGCCTGTTAGCATGCCAAGTTTGAGCTTCGTCAGGACATTAATGAAGGAGATATTAACTTGCAAAGTTTACTTTCCTTTACAGCTAATCTCCGCAGACTGACTGATGTGTACTGGTCTATGCACACACAAGCTGCCTCGCTCAGCTGACAGAGGTGAGGCATCTTTGCTTGATCATATATTCATCTTAGTATGTCCGATTTCAGATTTTTTAATACTGAACAATAGTTTTTTTCAAGGCCTGTTAGCTAGCCAAGTTTTAGCTTTGTCAAGATAATAATGAATGAGATATTAACTTGCAAAGTGTATTTTTCTTTGCATATGCTCTCAGCCGACTGACTGATGTGTACTGCTGTATGCACACACAAGCTGCCTCGCTCAGCTGACAGAGGTGAGGCATCTTTGCTTGATCATATATTCATCTTAGTATGTCCGATTTCATATTTTTTAATACTGAGAAATAGGTTTTTTCAAGGCCTGTTAGCATGCCAAGTTTTAGCTTCGTCAGGATATTAATGAAGGAGATATTAACTTGCAAAGTGTATTTTTCTTTGCATATGCTCTCCGCCGACTGACTGTTGTGTACTGCTGTATGCACACACAAGCTGCCTACCTGATAGAGGTTGGTTTTCTTTGCTTAATCATATATTCATCTTAGTATGTCCGATTTCAGATTTTGTTAATACTGAACAATAGTTTTTTTCAAGGCCTGTTAGCTAGCAAAATTTTAGCTTTGTCAAGAGAATAATGAATGAGATATTAACTTGCAAAGTGTATTTTTCTTTGCATATGCTCTCAGCCGACTGACTGATGTGTACTGCTGTATGCACACACAAGCTGCCTCGCTCAGCTGACAGAGGTGAGGCATCTTTGCTTGATCATATATTCATCTTAGTATGTCCGATTTCATATTTTTTAATACTGAGAAATAGGTTTTTTCAAGGTCTGTTAGCATGCCAATTTTTAGCTTCGTCAGGATATTAATGAAGGAGATATTAACTTGCATAGTGTATTTTTCTTTGCATATGCTCTCCGCCGACTGACTGTTGTGTACTGCTGTATGCACACACAAGCTGCCTAGCTGACTGAGGTTGGTTCTCTTTGCTTGATCATATATTCATCTTAGTATGTCCGATTTCAGATTTTTTCATACTGATTGATAGGTTTTTTCATGGCCTGTTAGCATGCCAAGTTTTAGCTTCGTCACTACATTAATGAAGGAGATATTAACTTGCAAAGTGTATTTTTCTTTGCATATGCTCTCCGCCGACTGACTGTTGTGTACTGCTGTATGCACACACAAGCTGCCTAGCTGACAGAGGTTGGTTCTTTTTGCTTGATCATATATTCATCTTAGTATGTCCGATTTCATATTTTTTAATACTGAGAAATAGGTTTTTTCAAGGCCTGTTAGCATGCCAAGTTTTAGCTTCGTCAGGATATTAATGAAGGAGATATTAACTTGCAAAGTGTATTTTTCTTTGCATATGCTCTCCGCCGACTGACTGTTGTGTACTGCTGTATGCACACACAAGCTGCCTAACTGATAGAGGTTGGTTTTCTTTGCTTAATCATATATTCATCTTAGTATGTCCGATTTCAGATTTTGTTAATACTGAACAATAGTTTTTTTCAAGGCCTGTTAGCTAGCCAAATTTTAGCTTTGTCAAGAGAATAATGAATGAGATATTAACTTGCAAAGTGTATTTTTCTTTGCATATGCTCTCAGCCGACTGACTGATGTGTACTGCTGTATGCACACACAAGCTGCCTCGCTCAGCTGACAGAGGTGAGGCATCTTTGCTTGATCATATATTCATCTTAGTATGTCCGATTTCATATTTTTTAATACTGAGAAATAGGTTTTTTCAAGGTCTGGTAGCATGCCAATTTTTAGCTTCGTCAGGATATTAATGAAGGAGATATTAACTTGCAAAGTGTATTTTTCTTTGCATATGCTCTCCGCCGACTGACTGTTGTGTACTGCTGTATGCACACACAAGCTGCCTAGCTGACAGAGGTTGGTTCTCTTTGCTTAATCATATATTCATCTTAGTATGTCCGATTTCATATTTTGTAATACTGAGAAATAGGTTTTTTCAAGGCCTGTTAGCGTGCCAAGTTTTAGCTTCGTCAGGATATTAATGAAGGAGATATTAACTTGCAAAGTTTACTTTCCTTTACAGCTAATCTCCGCAGACTGACTGATGTGTACTGGTCTATGCACACACATGCTGCCTCGCTCAGCTGACAGAGGTGAGGCATCTTTGCTTGATCATATATTCATCTTAGTATGTCCGATTTCAGATTTTTTAATACTGAACAATAGGTTTTTTCAAGGCCGCCAAGTTTAAGCTTTGTCAAGACATTAATGAAGGAGATATTAACTTGCAAGTTTACTTTCCTTTACAGCTAATCTCCGCAGACTGACTGAAGTGTACTGGTCTGTGGACACACAAGCTCCCTCGCTCAGCTGACAGAGGTGAGCCATCTTTGCTTGATCATATATTCATCTTAGTATGTCCGATTTCAGATTTTTTAATACTGAACAATAGGTTTTTTCAAGGCCTGTTAGCTAGCCAAGTTTTAGCTTTGTCAAGAGAATAATGAATGAGATATTAACTTGCAAAGTGTAATTTTCTTTGCAGATGCACTCCGCCGACTGACTGATGTGTATTGCTGTATACACACACAAGCTGGCTAGCTGACAGAGGTTGGTTCTCTTTGCTTGATCATATATTCAGCTTAGTATGTTCGATTTCAGATTTTTTCATACTGATTGATAGGTTTTTTCATGGCCTGTTAGCATGCCAAGTTTTAGCTTTTCAGGATATTAATGAAGGAGATATTAACTTGCAAAGTTTACTTTCCTTTACAGCTAATCTCCGCAGAATGACTGATGTGTACTGATCTATGCACACACAAGCTGCCTCGCTCAGCCGACAGAGGTGAGGCATCTTTGCTTGATCATATATTCATCTTAGTATGTCCGATTTCAGATTTTTTAATACTGAACAATACGTTTTTTCAAGGCCTGTTAGCTAGCCAAGTTTTAGCTTTGTCAAGAGAATAATGAATGAGATTTTAACTTGCAAAGTGTATTTTTCTTTGCATATGCTCTCCGCCGACTGACTGTTGTGGACTGCTGTATGCACACACAAGCTGCCTAGCTGACAGAGGTTGGTTCTCTTTGCTTGATCATATATTCAGCTTAGTATGTCCGATTTCAGATTTTTAAATACTGATTGATAGGTTTTTTCAAGGCCTGTTAGCATGCCAAGTGTGAGCTTCGTCAGGACATTAATGAAGGAGATATTAACTTGCAAAGTTTACTTTCCTTTACAGCTAATCTCCGCAGACTGACGGATGTGTACTGGTCTATGCACACACAAGCTGCCTCTCTCAGCTGACAGAGGTGAGGCATCTTTGCTTGATCATATATTCATCTTAGTATGTCCGATTTCAGATTTTTTAATACTGAACAATAGGTTTTTTCAAGGCCTGTTAGCTAGCCAAGTTTAAGCTTTGTCAAGAGAATAATGAATGAGATATTAACTTGGAAAGTTTATTTTTTTTTGGATAAGCTCTCCGCCGACTGACTGTTGTGTACTGCTGTATGCACACACAAGCTGCCTAGCTGACAGAGGTTGGTTCTCTTTGCTTGATCATATATTCATCTTAGTATGTCCGATTTCAGATTTTGTCATACTGATTGATAGGTTTTTTCATGGCCTGTTAGCTAACGAAGTTTTAGCTTTGTCAAGACAATAATGAATGAGATATTAACTTGCAAAGTGTATTTTTCTTTGCATATGCTCTCCGCCGACTGACTGTTGTGTACTGCTGTATGCACACACAAGCTGCCTAGCTGACAGAGGTTGGTTCTCTTTGCTTGATCATATATTCACCTTAGTATGTCCGATTTCAGATTTTTTCATACTGATTGATAGGTTTTTTCATGGCCTGTTAGCTAGCCAAATTTTAGCTTTGTCAAGAGAATAATGAATGAGATATTAACTTGCAAAGTGTATTTTTCTTTGCATATGCTCTCAGCCGACTGACTGATGTGTACTGCTGTATGCACACACAAGCTGCCTCGCTCAGCTGACAGAGGTGAGGCATCTTTGCTTGATCATATATTCATCTTAGTATGTCCGATTTCAGATTTTGTTAATACTGAACAATAGGTTTTTTCAAGGCCTGTTAGCTAGCCAAGTTTAAGCTTTGTCAAGAGAATAATGAATGAGATATTAACTTGCAAAGTTTATTTTTTTTTGCATATGCTCTCCGCCGACTGACTGTTGTGTACTGCTGTATGCACACACAAGCTGCCTAGCTGACAGAGGTTGGTTCTCTTTGCTTGATCATATATTCAGCTTAGTATGTCCGATTTCAGATTTTTAAATACTGATTGATAGGTTTTTTCAAGGCCTGTTAGCATGCCTAGTTTTAGCTTCGTCAGGACATTAATGAAGGAGATATTAACTTGCAAAGTGTATTTTTCTTTGCATATGCTCTCCACCGACTGACTGTTGTGTACTGCTGTATGCACACACAAGCTGCCTAGCTGACAGAGGTTGGTTCTCTTTGCTTGATCATATATTCAGCTTAGTATGTCCGATTTCAGGTTTTTTAAATACTGATTGATAGGTGTTTTCAAGGCCTGTTAGCATGCCAAGTTTGAGCTTCGTCAGGACATTAATGAAGGAGATATTAACTTGCAAAGTTTACTTTCCTTTACAGCTAATTTCCGCAGACTGACTGATGTGTACTGGTCTATGCACACACAAGCTGCCTCGCTCAGCTGACAGAGGTGAGGCATCTTTGCTTGATCATATATTCATCTTAGTATGTCCGATTTCAGATTTTTTAATACTGAACAATAGTTTTTTTCAAGGCCTGTTAGCTAGCCAAGTTTTAGCTTTGTCAAGATAATAATGAATGAGATATTAACTTGCAAAGTGTATTTTTCTTTGCATATGCTCTCAGCCGACTGACTGATGTGTACTGCTGTATGCACACACAAGCTGCCTCGCTCAGCTGACAGAGGTGAGGCATCTTTGCTTGATCATATATTCATCTTAGTATGTCCGATTTCATATTTTTTAATACTGAGAAATAGGTTTTTTCAAGGCCTGTTAGCATGCCAAGTTTTAGCTTCGTCAGGATATTAATGAAGGAGATATTAACTTGCAAAGTGTATTTTTCTTTGCATATGCTCTCCGCCGACTGACTGTTGTGTACTGCTGTATGCACACACAAGCTGCCTACCTGATAGAGGTTGGTTTTCTTTGCTTAATCATATATTCATCTTAGTATGTCCGATTTCAGATTTTGTTAATACTGAACAATAGTTTTTTTCAAGGCCTGTTAGCTAGCCAAATTTTAGCTTTGTCAAGAGAATAATGAATGAGATATTAACTTGCAAAGTGTATTTTTCTTTGCATATGCTCTCAGCCGACTGACTGATGTGTACTGCTGTATGCACACACAAGCTGCCTCGCTCAGCTGACAGAGGTGAGGCATCTTTGCTTGATCATATATTCATCTTAGTATGTCCGATTTCATATTTTTTAATACTGAGAAATAGGTTTTTTCAAGGTCTGTTAGCATGCCAATTTTTAGCTTCGTCAGGATATTAAAGAAGGAGATATTAACTTGCAAAGTGTATTTTTCTTTGCATATGCTCTCCGCCGACTGACTGTTGTGTACTGCTGTATGCACACACAAGCTGCCTAGCTGACTGAGGTTGGTTCTCTTTGCTTGATCATATATTCATCTTAGTATGTCCGATTTCAGATTTTTTCATACTGATTGATAGGTTTTTTCATGGCCTGTTAGCATGCCAAGTTTTAGCTTCGTCACTACATTAATGAAGGAGATATTAACTTGCAAAGTGTATTTTTCTTTGCATATGCTCTCCGCCGACTGACTGTTGTGTACTGCTGTATGCACACACAAGCTGCCTAGCTGACAGAGGTTGGTTCTCTTTGCTTGATCATATATTCATCTTAGTATGTCCGATTTCATATTTTTTAATACTGAGAAATAGGTTTTTTCAAGGCCTGTTAGCATGCCAAGTTTTAGCTTCGTCAGGATATTAATGAAGGAGATATTAACTTGCAAAGTGTATTTTTCTTTGCATATGCTCTCCGCCGACTGACTGTTGTGTACTGCTGTATGCACACACAAGCTGCCTACCTGATAGAGGTTGGTTTTCTTTGCTTAATCATATATTCATATTAGTATGTCCGATTTCAGATTTTGTTAATACTGAACAATAGTTTTTTTCAAGGCCTGTTAGCTAGCCAAATTTTAGCTTTGTCAAGAGAATAATGAATGAGATATTAACTTGCAAAGTGTATTTTTCTTTGCATATGCTCTCAGCCGACTGACTGATGTGTACTGCTGTATGCACACACAAGCTGCCTCGCTCAGCTGACAGAGGTGAGGCATCTTTGCTTGATCATATATTCATCTTAGTATGTCCGATTTCATATTTTTTAATACTGAGAAATAGGTTTTTTCAAGGTCTGTTAGCATGCCAATTTTTAGCTTCGTCAGGATAATAATGAATGAGATATTAACTTGCAAAGTGTATTTTTCTTTGCATATGCTCTCCGCCGACTGACTGTTGTGTACTGCTGTATGCACACACAAGCTGCCTAGCTGACTGAGGTTGGTTCTCTTTGCTTGATCATATATTCATCTTAGTATGTCCGATTTCAGATTTTTTCATACTGATTGATAGGTTTTTTCATGGCCTGTTAGCATGCCAAGTTTTAGCTTCGTCAGGACATTAATGAAGGAGATATTAACTTGCAAAGTGTATTTTTCTTTGCATATGCTCTCCGCCGACTGACTGTTGTGTACTGCTGTATGCACACACAAGCTGCCTAGCTGACAGAGGTTGGTTCTCTTTGCTTGATCATATATTCATCTTAGTATGTCCGATTTCATATTTTTTAATACTGAGAAATAGGTTTTTTCAAGGCCTGTTAGCATGCCAAGTTTTAGCTTCGTCAGGATATTAATGAAGGAGATATTAACTTGCAAAGTGTATTTTTCTTTGCATATGCTCTCCGCCGACTGACTGTTGTGTACTGCTGTATGCACACACAAGCTGCCTACCTGATAGAGGTTGGTTTTCTTTGCTTAATCATATATTCATCTTAGTATGTCCGATTTCAGATTTTGTTAATACTGAACAATAGTTTTTTTCAAGGCCTGTTAGCTAGCCAAATTTTAGCTTTGTCAAGAGAATAATGAATGAGATATTAACTTGCAAAGTGTATTTTTCTTTGCATATGCTCTCAGCCGACTGACTGATGTGTACTGCTGTATGCACACACAAGCTGCCTCGCTCAGCTGACAGAGGTGAGGCATCTTTGCTTGATCATATATTCATCTTAGTATGTCCGATTTCATATTTTGTAATACTGAGAAATAGGTTTTTTCAAGGTCTGTTAGCATGCCAATTTTTAGCTTCGTCAGGATATTAATGAAGGAGATATTAACTTGCAAAGTGTATTTTTCTTTGCATATGCTCTCCGCCGACTGACTGTTGTGTACTGCTGTATGCACACACAAGCTGCCTAGCTGACTGAGGTTGGTTCTCTTTGCTTGATCATATATTCATCTTAGTATGTCCGATTTCAGATTTTTTCATACTGATTGATAGGTTTTTTCATGGCCTGTTAGCATGCCAAGTTTTAGCTTCGTCACTACATTAATGAAGGAGATATTAACTTGCAAAGTGTATTTTTCTTTGCATATGCTCTCCGCCGACTGACTGTTGTGTACTGCTGTATGCACACACAAGCTGCCTAGCTGACAGAGGTTGGTTCTCTTTGCTTAATCATATATTCATCTTAGTATGTCCGATTTCATATTTTTTAATACTGAGAAATAGGTTTTTTCAAGGCCTGTTAGCATGCCAAGTTTTAGCTTCGTCAGGATATTAATGAAGGAGATATTAACTTGCAAAGTTTACTTTCCTTTACAGCTAATCTCCGCAGACTGACTGATGTGTACTGGTCTATGCACACACATGCTGCCTCGCTCAGCTGACAGAGGTGAGGCATCTTTGCTTGATCATATATTCATCTTAGTATGTCCGATTTCAGATTTTTTAATACTGAACAATAGGTTTTTTCAAGGCCGCCAAGTTTAAGCTTTGTCAAGACATTAATGAAGGAGATATTAACTTGCAAGTTTACTTTCCTTTACAGCTAATCTCCGCAGACTGACTGAAGTGTACTGGTCTGTGGACACACAAGCTCCCTCGCTCAGCTGACAGAGGTGAGCCATCTTTGCTTGATCATATATTCATCTTAGTATGTCCGATTTCAGATTTTTTAATACTGAACAATAGGTTTTTTCAAGGCCTGTTAGTTAGCCAAGTTTTAGCTTTGTCAAGAGAATAATGAATGAGATATTAACTTGCAAAGTGTATTTTTCTTTGCAGATGCACTCCGCCGACTGACTGATGTGTATTGCTGTATACACACACAAGCTGGCTAGCTGACAGAGGTTGGTTCTCTTTGCTTGATCATATATTCAGCTTAGTATGTTCGATTTCAGATTTTTTCATACTGATTGATAGGTTTTTTCATGGCCTGTTAGCATGCCAAGTTTTAGCTTTTCAGGATATTAATGAAGGAGATATTAACTTGCAAAGTTTACTTTCCTTTACAGCTAATCTCCGCAGAATGACTGATGTGTACTGATCTATGCACACACAAGCTGCCTCGCTCAGCCGACAGAGGTGAGGCATCTTTGCTTGATCATATATTCATCTTAGTATGTCCGATTTCAGATTTTTTAATACTGAACAATACGTTTTTTCAAGGCCTGTTAGCTAGCCAAGTTTTAGCTTTGTCAAGAGAATAATGAATGAGATTTTAACTTGCAAAGTGTATTTTTCTTTGCATATGCTCTCCGCCGACTGACTGTTGTGGACTGCTGTATGCACACACAAGCTGCCTAGCTGACAGAGGTTGGTTCTCTTTGCTTGATCATATATTCAGCTTAGTATGTCCGATTTCAGATTTTTAAATACTGATTGATAGGTTTTTTCAACGCCTGTTAGCATGCCAAGTGTGAGCTTCGTCAGGACATTAATGAAGGAGATATTAACTTGCAAAGTTTACTTTCCTTTACAGCTAATCTCCGCAGACTGACGGATGTGTACTGGTCTATGCACACACATGCTGCCTCGCTCAGCTGACAGAGGTGAGGCATCTTTGCTTGATCATATATTCATCTTAGTATGTCCGATTTCAGATTTTTTAATACTGAACAATAGGTTTTTTCAAGGCCTGTTAGCTAGCCAAGTTTAAGCTTTGTCAAGAGAATAATGAATGAGATATTAACTTGGAAAGTTTATTTTTTTTTGCATAAGCTCTCCGCCGACTGACTGTTGTGTACTGCTGTATGCACACACAAGCTGCCTAGCTGACAGAGGTTGGTTCTCTTTGCTTGATCATATATTCATCTTAGTATGTCCGATTTCAGATTTTGTCATACTGATTGATAGGTTTTTTCATGGCCTGTTAGCTAACGAGTTTTAGCTTTGTCAAGACAATAATGAATGAGATATTAACTTGCAAAGTGTATTTTTCTTTGCATATGCTCTCCGCCGACTGACTGTTGTGTACTGCTGTATGCACACACAAGCTGCCTAGCTGACAGAGGTTGGTTCTCTTTGCTTGATCATATATTCATCTTAGTATGTCCGATTTCAGATTTTTTCATACTGATTGATAGGTTTTTTCATGGCCTGTTAGCATGTCAAGTTTTAGCTTCGTCAGGATATTAATGAATGAGATATTAACTTGCAAAGTTTATTTTTTTTGCATATGCTCTCCGCCGACTGACTGTTGTGTACTGCTGTATGCACACACAAGCTGCCTACCTGACAGAGGTTGGTTTTCTTTGCTTGATCATATATTCAGCTTAATATGTCCGATTTCAGATTTTTAAATACTGATTGATAGGTTTTTTCAAGGCCTGTTAGCATGCCAAGTGTGAGCTTCGTCAGGACATTAATGAAGGAGATATTAACTTGCAAAGTTTACTTTCCTTTACAGCTAATCTCCGCAGACTGACGGATGTGTACTGGTCTATGCACACACAAGCTGCCTCGCTCAGCTGACAGAGATGAGGCATCTTTGCTTGATCATACATTCATCTTAGTATGTCCGATTTCAAATTTTTTAATACTGAACAATAGGTTTTTTCAAGGCCTGTTAGCTAGCCAAGTTTAAGCTTTGTCAAGAGAATAATGAATGAGATATTAACTTGCAAAGTTTATTTTTTTTTGCATATGCTCTCCGCCGACTGACTGTTGTGTACTGCTGTATGCACACACAAGCTGCCTAGCTGACAGAGGTTGGTTCTCTTTGCTTGATCATATATTCAGCTTAGTATGTCCGATTTCAGATTTTTAAATACTGATTGATAGGTTTTTTCAAGGCCTGTTAGCATGCCTAGTTTTAGCTTCGTCAGGACATTAATGAAGGAGATATTAACTTGCAAAGTGTATTTTTCTTTGCATATGCTCTCCACCGACTGACTGTTGTGTACTGCTGTATGCACACACAAGCTGCCTAGCTGACAGAGGTTGGTTCTCTTTGCTTGATCATATATTCAGCTTAGTATGTCCGATTTCAGGTTTTTTAAATACTGATTGATAGGTGTTTTCAAGGCCTGTTAGCATGCCAAGTTTGAGCTTCGTCAGGACATTAATGAAGGAGATATTAACTTGCAAAGTTTACTTTCCTTTACAGCTAATCTCCGCAGACTGACTGAAGTGTACTGGTCTGTGGACACACAAGCTCCCTCGCTCAGCTGACAGAGGTGAGCCATCTTTGCTTGATCATATATTCATCTTAGTATGTCCGATTTCAGATTTTTTAATACTGAACAATAGGTTTTTTCAAGGCCTGTTAGCTAGCCAAGTTTTAGCTTTGTCAAGAGAATAATGAATGAGATATTAACTTGCAAAGTGTATTTTTCTTTGCAGATGCACTCCGCCGACTGACTGATGTGTATTGCTGTATACACACACAAGCTGGCTAGCTGACAGAGGTTGGTTCTCTTTGCTTGATCATATATTCAGCTTAGTATGTTCGATTTCAGATTTTTTCATACTGATTGATAGTTTTTTTCATGGCCTGTTAGCATGCCAAGTTTTAGCTTTTCAGGATATTAATGAAGGAGATATTAACTTGCAAAGTTTACTTTCCTTTACAGCTAATCTCCGCAGAATGACTGATGTGTACTGATCTATGCACACACAAGCTGCCTCGCTCAGCCGACAGAGGTGAGGCATCTTTGCTTGATCATATATTCATCTTAGTATGTCCGATTTCAGATTTTTTAATACTGAACAATACGTTTTTTCAAGGCCTGTTAGCTAGCCAAGTTTTAGCTTTGTCAAGAGAATAATGAATGAGATTTTAACTTGCAAAGTGTATTTTTCTTTGCATATGCTCTCCGCCGACTGACTGTTGTGGACTGCTGTATGCACACACAAGCTGCCTAGCTGACAGAGGTTGGTTCTCTTTGCTTGATCATATATTCAGCTTAGTATGTCCGATTTCAGATTTTTAAATACTGATTGATAGGTTTTTTCAACGCCTGTTAGCATGCCAAGTGTGAGCTTCGTCAGGACATTAATGAAGGAGATATTAACTTGCAAAGTTTACTTTCCTTTACAGCTAATCTCCGCAGACTGACGGATGTGTACTGGTCTATGCACACACATGCTGCCTCGCTCAGCTGACAGAGGTGAGGCATCTTTGCTTGATCATATATTCATCTTAGTATGTCCGATTTCAGATTTTTTAATACTGAACAATAGGTTTTTTCAAGGCCTGTTAGCTAGCCAAGTTTAAGCTTTGTCAAGAGAATAATGAATGAGATATTAACTTGGAAAGTTTATTTTTTTTTGCATAAGCTCTCCGCCGACTGACTGTTGTGTACTGCTGTATGCACACACAAGCTGCCTAGCTGACAGAGGTTGGTTCTCTTTGCTTGATCATATATTCATCTTAGTATGTCCGATTTCAGATTTTGTCATACTGATTGATAGGTTTTTTCATGGCCTGTTAGCTAACGAGTTTTAGCTTTGTCAAGACAATAATGAATGAGATATTAACTTGCAAAGTGTATTTTTCTTTGCATATGCTCTCCGCCGACTGACTGTTGTGTACTGCTGTATGCACACACAAGCTGCCTAGCTGACAGAGGTTGGTTCTCTTTGCTTGATCATATATTCATCTTAGTATGTCCGATTTCAGATTTTTTTCATACTGATTGATAGGTTTTTTCATGGCCTGTTAGCATGCCAAGTTTTAGCTTCGTCAGGATATTAATGAATGAGATATTAACTTGCAAAGTTTATTTTTTTTGCATATGCTCTCCGCCGACTGACTGTTGTGTACTGCTGTATGCACACACAAGCTGCCTACCTGACAGAGGTTGGTTTTCTTTGCTTGATCATATATTCAGCTTAATATGTCCGATTTCAGATTTTTAAATACTGATTGATAGGTTTTTTCAAGGCCTGTTAGCATGCCAAGTGTGAGCTTCGTCAGGACATTAATGAAGGAGATATTAACTTGCAAAGTTTACTTTCCTTTACAGCTAATCTCCGCAGACTGACGGATGTGTACTGGTCTATGCACACACAAGCTGCCTCGCTCAGCTGACAGAGATGAGGCATCTTTGCTTGATCATACATTCATCTTAGTATGTCCGATTTCAAATTTTTTAATACTGAACAATAGGTTTTTTCAAGGCCTGTTAGCTAGCCAAGTTTAAGCTTTGTCAAGAGAATAATGAATGAGATATTAACTTGCAAAGTTTATTTTTTTTTGCATATGCTCTCCGCCGACTGACTGTTGTGTACTGCTGTATGCACACACAAGCTGCCTAGCTGACAGAGGTTGGTTCTCTTTGCTTGATCATATATTCAGCTTAGTATGTCCGATTTCAGATTTTTAAATACTGATTGATAGGTTTTTTCAAGGCCTGTTAGCATGCCTAGTTTTAGCTTCGTCAGGACATTAATGAAGGAGATATTAACTTGCAAAGTGTATTTTTCTTTGCATATGCTCTCCACCGACTGACTGTTGTGTACTGCTGTATGCACACACAAGCTGCCTAGCTGACAGAGGTTGGTTCTCTTTGCTTGATCATATATTCAGCTTAGTATGTCCGATTTCAGGTTTTTTAAATACTGATTGATAGGTGTTTTCAAGGCCTGTTAGCATGCCAAGTTTGAGCTTCGTCAGGACATTAATGAAGGAGATATTAACTTGCAAAGTTTACTTTCGTTTACAGCTAATCTCCGCAGACTGACTGATGTGTACTGGTCTATGCACACACAAGCTGCCTCGCTCAGTTTACAGAGGTGAGGCATCTTTGCTTGATCATATATTCAACTTAGTATGTCCGATTTCAGATTTTTTAATACTGAACAATAGTTTTTTTCAAGGCCTGTTAGCTAGCCAAGTTTTAGCTTTGTCAAGAGAATAATGAATGAGATATTAACTTGCAAAGTGTATTTTTCTTTGCAGATGCACTCCGCCGACTGACTGATGTGTATTGCTGTATACACACACAAGCTGGCTAGCTGACAGAGGTTGGTTCTCTTTGCTTGATCATATATTCAGCTTAGTATGTTCGATTTCAGATTTTTTCATACTGATTGATAGGTTTTTCATGGCCTGTTAGCATGCCAAGTTTTAGCTTTTCAGGATATTAATGAAGGAGATATTAACTTGCAAAGTTTACTTTCCTTTACAGCTAATCTCCGCAGACTGACTGATGTGTACTGATCTATGCACACACAAGCTGCCTCGCTCAGCCGACAGAGGTGAGGCATCTTTGCTTGATCATATATTCATCTTAGTATGTCCGATTTCAGATTTTTTAATACTGAACAATAGGTTTTTTCAAGGCCTGTTAGCTAGCCAAGTTTTAGCTTTGTCAAGAGAATAATGAATGAGATTTTAACTTGCAAAGTGTATTTTTCTTTGCATATGCTCTCCGCCGACTGACTGTTGTGGACTGCTGTATGCACACACAAGCTGCCTAGCTGACAGAGGTTGGTTCTCTTTGCTTGATCATATATTCAGCTTAGTATGTCCGATTTCAGATTTTTAAATACTGATTGATAGGTTTTTTCAAGGCCTGTTAGCATGCCAAGTGTGAGCTTCGTCAGGACATTAATGAAGGAGATATTAACTTGCAAAGTTTACTTTCCTTTACAGCTAATCTCCGCAGACTGACGGATGTGTACTGGTCTATGCACACACAAGCTGCCTCTCTCAGCTGACAGAGGTGAGGCATCTTTGCTTGATCATATATTCATCTTAGTATGTCCGATTTCAGATTTTTTAATACTGAACAATAGGTTTTTTCAAGGCCTGTTAGCTAGCCAAGTTTAAGCTTTGTCAAGAGAATAATGAATGAGATATTAACTTGGAAAGTTTATTTTTTTTTGCATAAGCTCTCCGCCGACTGACTGTTGTGTACTGCTGTATGCACACACAAGCTGCCTAGCTGACAGAGGTTGGTTGTCTTTGCTTGATCATATATTCATCTTAGTATGTCCGATTTCAGATTTTGTCATACTGATTGATAGGTTTTTTCATGGCCTGTTAGCTAACGAAGTTTTAGCTTTGTCAAGACAATAATGAATGAGATATTAACTTGCAAAGTGTATTTTTCTTTGCATATGCTCTCCGCCGACTGACTGTTGTGTACTGCTGTATGCACACACAAGCTGCCTAGCTGACAGAGGTGGGTTCTCTTTGCTTGATCATATATTCATCTTAGTATGTCCGATTTCAGATTTTTTCATACTGATTGATAGGTTTTTTCATGGCCTGTTAGCATGCCAAGTTTTAGCTTCGTCAGGATATTAATGAATGAGATATTAACTTGCAAAGTTTATTTTTTTTGCATATGCTCTCCGCCGACTGACTGTTGTGTACTGCTGTATGCACACACAAGCTGCCTACCTGACAGAGGTTGGTTTTCTATGCTTGATCATATATTCAGCTTAATATGTCCGATTTCAGATTTTTAAATACTGATTGATAGGTTTTTTCATGGCCTGTTAGCATGCCAAGTGTGAGCTTCGTCAGGACATTAATGAAGGAGATATTAACTTGCAAAGTTTACTTTCCTTTACAGCTAATCTCCGCAGACTGACGGATGTGTACTGGTCTATGCACACACAAGCTGCCTCGCTCAGCTGACAGAGGTGAGGCATCTTTGCTTGATCATATATTCATCTTAGTATGTCCGATTTCAAATTTTTTAATACTGAACAATAGGTTTTTTCAAGGCCTGTTAGCTAGCCAAGTTTAAGCTTTGTCAAGAGAATAATGAATGAGATATTAACTTGCAAAGTTAATTTTTTTTTGCATATGCTCTCCGCCGACTGACTGTTGTGTACTGCTGTATGCACACACAAGCTGCCTAGCTGACAGAGGTTGGTTCTCTTTGCTTGATCATATATTCAGCTTAGTATGTCCGATTTCAGATTTTTAAATACTGATTGATAGGTTTTTTCAAGGCCTGTTAGCATGCCTAGTTTTAGCTTCGTCAGGACATTAATGAAGGAGATATTAACTTGCAAAGTGTATTTTTCTTTGCATATGCTCTCCACCGACTGACTGTTGTGTACTGCTGTATGCACACACAAGCTGCCTAGCTGACAGAGGTTGGTTCTCTTTGCTTGATCATATATTCAGCTTAGTATGTCCGATTTCAGGTTTTTTAAATACTGATTGATAGGTGTTTTCAAGGCCTGTTAGCATGCCAAGTTTGAGCTTCGTCAGGACATTAATGAAGGAGATATTAACTTGCAAAGTTTACTTTCCTTTACAGCTAATCTCCGCAGACTGACTGATGTGTACTGGTCTATGCACACACAAGCTGCCTCGCTCAGCTGACAGAGGTGAGGCATCTTTGCTTGATCATATATTCATCTTAGTATGTCCGATTTCATATTTTTTAATACTGAGAAATAGGTTTTTTCAAGGCCTGTTAGCATGCCAAGTTTTAGCTTCGTCAGGATATTAATGAAGGAGATATTAACTTGCAAAGTGTATTTTTCTTTGCATATGCTCTCCGCCGACTGACTGTTGTGTACTGCTGTATGCACACACAAGCTGCCTACCTGATAGAGGTTGGTTTTCTTTGCTTA
The DNA here is from genome assembly GCA_949987565.1 of Luidia sarsii. Taxonomy (NCBI): domain Eukaryota; kingdom Metazoa; phylum Echinodermata; class Asteroidea; order Paxillosida; family Luidiidae; genus Luidia; species Luidia sarsii. Next base: position 5,066,942 of record OX465108.1, on the reverse strand, counting down.
ATCATATATTCATCTTAGTATGTCCGATTTCAGATTTTGTTAATACTGAATAATAGGTTTTTTCAAGGCCTGTTAGCTAGCCAAATTTTAGCTTTGTCAAGAGAATAATGAATGAGATATTAACTTGCAAAGTTTATTTTTTTTGCATATGCTCTCCGCCGACTGACTGTTGTGTACTGCTGTATGCACACACAAGCTGCCTACCTGACAGAGGTTGGTTTTCTTTGCTTGATCATATATTCAGCTTAATATGTCCGATTTCAGATTTTTAAATACTGATTGATAGGTTTTTTCAAGGCCTGTTAGCATGCCAAGTGTGAGCTTCGTCAGGACATTATTGAAGGAGATATTAACTTGCAAAGTTTACTTTCCTTTACAGCTAATCTCCGCAGACTGACGGATGTGTACTGGTCTATGCACACACAAGCTGCCTCGCTCAGCTGACAGAGGTGAGGCATCTTTGCTTGATCATATATTCATCTTAGTATGTCCGATTTCAAATTTTTTAATACTGAACAATAGGTTTTTTCAAGGCCTGTTAGCTAGCCAAGTTTAAGCTTTGTCAAGAGAATAATGAATGAGATATTAACTTGCAAAGTTTATTTTTTTTTGCATATGCTCTCCGCCGACTGACTGTTGTGTACTGCTGTATGCACACACAAGCTGCCTAGCTGATAGAGGTTGGTTCTCTTTGCTTGATCATATATTCAGCTTAGTATGTTCGATTTCAGATTTTTTCATACTGATTGATAGGTTTTTTCATGGCCTGTTAGCATGCCAAGTTTTAGCTTTTCAGGATATTAATGAAGGAGATATTAACTTGCAAAGTTTACTTTCCTTTACAGCTAATCTCCGCAGACTGACTGATGTGTACTGATCTATGCACACACAAGCTGCCTCGCTCAGCCGACAGAGGTGAGGCATCTTTGCTTGATCATATATTCATCTTAGTATGTCCGATTTCGGATTTTTTAATACTGAACAATAGGTTTTTTCAAGGCCTGTTAGCTAGCCAAGTTTTAGCTTTGTCAAGAGAATAATGAATGAGATTTTAACTTGCAAAGTGTATTTTTCTTTGCATATGCTCTCCGCCGACTGACTGTTGTGGACTGCTGTATGCACACACAAGCTGCCTAGCTGACAGAGGTTGGTTCTCTTTGCTTGATCATATATTCAGCTTAGTATGTCCGATTTCAGATTTTTAAATACTGATTGATAGGTTTTTTCAAGGCCTGTTAGCATGCCAAGTGTGAGCTTCGTCAGGACATTAATGAAGGAGATATTAACTTGCAAAGTTTACTTTCCTTTACAGCTAATCTCCGCAGACTGACGGATGTGTACTGGTCTATGCACACACAAGCTGCCTCGCTCAGCTGACAGAGATGAGGCATCTTTGCTTGATCATATATTCATCTTAGTATGTCCGATTTCAAATTTTTTAATACTGAACAATAGGTTTTTTCAAGGCCTGTTAGCTAGCCAAGTTTAAGCTTTGTCAAGAGAATAATGAATGAGATATTAACTTGCAAAGTTTATTTTTTTTTGCATATGCTCTCCGCCGACTGACTGTTGTGTACTGCTGTATGCACACACAAGCTGCCTAGCTGACAGAGGTTGGTTCTCTTTGCTTGATCATATATTCAGCTTAGTATGTCCGATTTCAGATTTTTAAATACTGATTGATAGGTTTTTTCAAGGCCTGTTAGCATGCCTAGTTTTAGCTTCGTCTGGACATTAATGAAGGAGATATTAACTTGCAAAGTGTATTTTTCTTTGCATATGCTCTCCACCGACTGACTGTTGTGTACTGCTGTATGCACACACAAGCTGCCTAGCTGACAGAGGTTGGTTCTCTTTGCTTGATCATATATTCATCTTAGTATGTCCGATTTCAGATTTTTAAATACTGATTGATAGGTGTTTTCAAGGCCTGTTAGCATGCCAAGTTTGAGCTTCGTCAGGACATTAATGAAGGAGATATTAACTTGCAAAGTTTACTTTCCTTTACAGCTAATCTCCGCAGACTGACTGATGTGTACTGGTCTATGCACACACATGCTGCCTCGCTCAGCTGACAGAGGTGAGGCATCTTTGCTTGATCATATATTCATCTTAGTATGTCCGATTTCAGATTTTTTAATACTGAACAATAGGTTTTTTCAAGGCCTGTTAGCTAGCCAAGTTTAAGCTTTGTCAAGAGAATAATGAATGAGATATTAACTTGGAAAGTTTATTTTTTTTTGCATAAGCTCTCCGCCGACTGACTGTTGTGTACTGCTGTATGCACACACAAGCTGCCTAGCTGACAGAGGTTGGTTCTCTTTGCTTGATCATATATTCATCTTAGTATGTCCGATTTCAGATTTTGTCATACTGATTGATAGGTTTTTTCATGGCCTGTTAGCTAACGAGTTTTAGCTTTGTCAAGACAATAATGAATGAGATATTAACTTGCAAAGTGTATTTTTCTTTGCATATGCTCTCCGCCGACTGACTGTTGTGTACTGCTGTATGCACACACAAGCTGCCTAGCTGACAGAGGTTGGTTCTCTTTGCTTGATCATATATTCATCTTAGTATGTCCGATTTCAGATTTTTTAAATACTGATTGATAGGTGTTTTCAAGGCCTGTTAGCATGCCAAGTTTGAGCTTCGTCAGGACATTAATGAAGGAGATATTAACTTGCAAAGTTTACTTTCGTTTACAGCTAATCTCCGCAGACTGACTGATGTGTACTGGTCTATGCACACACAAGCTGCCTCGCTCAGTTTACAGAGGTGAGGCATCTTTGCTTGATCATATATTCAACTTAGTATGTCCGATTTCAGATTTTTTAATACTGAACAATAGTTTTTTTCAAGGCCTGTTAGCTAGCCAAGTTTTAGCTTTGTCAAGAGAATAATGAATGAGATATTAACTTGCAAAGTGTATTTTTCTTTGCAGATGCACTCCGCCGACTGACTGATGTGTATTGCTGTATACACACACAAGCTGGCTAGCTGACAGAGGTTGGTTCTCTTTGCTTGATCATATATTCAGCTTAGTATGTTCGATTTCAGATTTTTTCATACTGATTGATAGGTTTTTCATGGCCTGTTAGCATGCCAAGTTTTAGCTTTTCAGGATATTAATGAAGGAGATATTAACTTGCAAAGTTTACTTTCCTTTACAGCTAATCTCCGCAGACTGACTGATGTGTACTGATCTATGCACACACAAGCTGCCTCGCTCAGCCGACAGAGGTGAGGCATCTTTGCTTGATCATATATTCATCTTAGTATGTCCGATTTCAGATTTTTTAATACTGAACAATAGGTTTTTTCAAGGCCTGTTAGCTAGCCAAGTTTTAGCTTTGTCAAGAGAATAATGAATGAGATTTTAACTTGCAAAGTGTATTTTTCTTTGCATATGCTCTCCGCCGACTGACTGTTGTGGACTGCTGTATGCACACACAAGCTGCCTAGCTGACAGAGGTTGGTTCTCTTTGCTTGATCATATATTCAGCTTAGTATGTCCGATTTCAGATTTTTAAATACTGATTGATAGGTTTTTTCAAGGCCTGTTAGCATGCCAAGTGTGAGCTTCGTCAGGACATTAATGAAGGAGATATTAACTTGCAAAGTTTACTTTCCTTTACAGCTAATCTCCGCAGACTGACGGATGTGTACTGGTCTATGCACACACAAGCTGCCTCTCTCAGCTGACAGAGGTGAGGCATCTTTGCTTGATCATATATTCATCTTAGTATGTCCGATTTCAGATTTTTTAATACTGAACAATAGGTTTTTTCAAGGCCTGTTAGCTAGCCAAGTTTAAGCTTTGTCAAGAGAATAATGAATGAGATATTAACTTGGAAAGTTTATTTTTTTTTGCATAAGCTCTCCGCCGACTGACTGTTGTGTACTGCTGTATGCACACACAAGCTGCCTAGCTGACAGAGGTTGGTTGTCTTTGCTTGATCATATATTCATCTTAGTATGTCCGATTTCAGATTTTGTCATACTGATTGATAGGTTTTTTCATGGCCTGTTAGCTAACGAAGTTTTAGCTTTGTCAAGACAATAATGAATGAGATATTAACTTGCAAAGTGTATTTTTCTTTGCATATGCTCTCCGCCGACTGACTGTTGTGTACTGCTGTATGCACACACAAGCTGCCTAGCTGACAGAGGTTGGTTCTCTTTGCTTGATCATATATTCATCTTAGTATGTCCGATTTCAGATTTTTTCATACTGATTGATAGGTTTTTTCATGGCCTGTTAGCATGCCAAGTTTTAGCTTCGTCAGGATATTAATGAATGAGATATTAACTTGCAAAGTTTATTTTTTTTGCATATGCTCTCCGCCGACTGACTGTTGTGTACTGCTGTATGCACACACAAGCTGCCTACCTGACAGAGGTTGGTTTTCTATGCTTGATCATATATTCAGCTTAATATGTCCGATTTCAGATTTTTAAATACTGATTGATATGTTTTTTCATGGCCTGTTAGCATGCCAAGTGTGAGCTTCGTCAGGACATTAATGAAGGAGATATTAACTTGCAAAGTTTACTTTCCTTTACAGCTAATCTCCGCAGACTGACGGATGTGTACTGGTCTATGCACACACAAGCTGCCTCGCTCAGCTGACAGAGGTGAGGCATCTTTGCTTGATCATATATTCATCTTAGTATGTCCGATTTCAAATTTTTTAATACTGAACAATAGGTTTTTTCAAGGCCTGTTAGCTAGCCAAGTTTAAGCTTTGTCAAGAGAATAATGAATGAGATATTAACTTGCAAAGTTAATTTTTTTTTGCATATGCTCTCCGCCGACTGACTGTTGTGTACTGCTGTATGCACACACAAGCTGCCTAGCTGACAGAGGTTGGTTCTCTTTGCTTGATCATATATTCAGCTTAGTATGTCCGATTTCAGATTTTTAAATACTGATTGATAGGTTTTTTCAAGGCCTGTTAGCATGCCTAGTTTTAGCTTCGTCAGGACATTAATGAAGGAGATATTAACTTGCAAAGTGTATTTTTCTTTGCATATGCTCTCCACCGACTGACTGTTGTGTACTGCTGTATGCACACACAAGCTGCCTAGCTGACAGAGGTTGGTTCTCTTTGCTTGATCATATATTCAGCTTAGTATGTCCGATTTCAGGTTTTTTAAATACTGATTGATAGGTGTTTTCAAGGCCTGTTAGCATGCCAAGTTTGAGCTTCGTCAGGACATTAATGAAGGAGATATTAACTTGCAAAGTTTACTTTCCTTTACAGCTAATCTCCGCAGACTGACTGATGTGTACTGGTCTATGCACACACAAGCTGCCTCGCTCAGCTGACAGAGGTGAGGCATCTTTGCTTGATCATATATTCATCTTAGTATGTCCGATTTCATATTTTTTAATACTGAGAAATAGGTTTTTTCAAGGCCTGTTAGCATGCCAAGTTTTAGCTTCGTCAGGATATTAATGAAGGAGATATTAACTTGCAAAGTGTATTTTTCTTTGCATATGCTCTCCGCCGACTGACTGTTGTGTACTGCTGTATGCACACACAAGCTGCCTACCTGATAGAGGTTGGTTTTCTTTGCTTAATCATATATTCATCTTAGTATGTCCGATTTCAGATTTTGTTAATACTGAATAATAGGTTTTTTCAAGGCCTGTTAGCTAGCCAAATTTTAGCTTTGTCAAGAGAATAATGAATGAGATATTAACTTGCAAAGTTTATTTTTTTTGCATATGCTCTCCGCCGACTGACTGTTGTGTACTGCTGTATGCACACACAAGCTGCCTACCTGACAGAGGTTGGTTTTCTTTGCTTGATCATATATTCAGCTTAATATGTCCGATTTCAGATTTTTAAATACTGATTGATAGGTTTTTTCAAGGCCTGTTAGCATGCCAAGTGTGAGCTTCGTCAGGACATTATTGAAGGAGATATTAACTTGCAAAGTTTACTTTCCTTTACAGCTAATCTCCGCAGACTGACGGATGTGTACTGGTCTATGCACACACAAGCTGCCTCGCTCAGCTGACAGAGGTGAGGCATCTTTGCTTGATCATATATTCATCTTAGTATGTCCGATTTCAAATTTTTTAATACTGAACAATAGGTTTTTTCAAGGCCTGTTAGCTAGCCAAGTTTAAGCTTTGTCAAGAGAATAATGAATGAGATATTAACTTGCAAAGTTTATTTTTTTTTGCATATGCTCTCCGCCGACTGACTGTTGTGTACTGCTGTATGCACACACAAGCTGCCTAGCTGATAGAGGTTGGTTCTCTTTGCTTGATCATATATTCAGCTTAGTATGTTCGATTTCAGATTTTTTCATACTGATTGATAGGTTTTTTCATGGCCTGTTAGCATGCCAAGTTTTAGCTTTTCAGGATATTAATGAAGGAGATATTAACTTGCAAAGTTTACTTTCCTTTACAGCTAATCTCCGCAGACTGACTGATGTGTACTGATCTATGCACACACAAGCTGCCTCGCTCAGCCGACAGAGGTGAGGCATCTTTGCTTGATCATATATTCATCTTAGTATGTCCGATTTCGGATTTTTTAATACTGAACAATAGGTTTTTTCAAGGCCTGTTAGCTAGCCAAGTTTTAGCTTTGTCAAGAGAATAATGAATGAGATTTTAACTTGCAAAGTGTATTTTTCTTTGCATATGCTCTCCGCCGACTGACTGTTGTGGACTGCTGTATGCACACACAAGCTGCCTAGCTGACAGAGGTTGGTTCTCTTTGCTTGATCATATATTCAGCTTAGTATGTCCGATTTCAGATTTTTAAATACTGATTGATAGGTTTTTTCAAGGCCTGTTAGCATGCCAAGTGTGAGCTTCGTCAGGACATTAATGAAGGAGATATTAACTTGCAAAGTTTACTTTCCTTTACAGCTAATCTCCGCAGACTGACGGATGTGTACTGGTCTATGCACACACAAGCTGCCTCGCTCAGCTGACAGAGATGAGGCATCTTTGCTTGATCATATATTCATCTTAGTATGTCCGATTTCAAATTTTTTAATACTGAACAATAGGTTTTTTCAAGGCCTGTTAGCTAGCCAAGTTTAAGCTTTGTCAAGAGAATAATGAATGAGATATTAACTTGCAAAGTTTATTTTTTTTTGCATATGCTCTCCGCCGACTGACTGTTGTGTACTGCTGTATGCACACACAAGCTGCCTAGCTGACAGAGGTTGGTTCTCTTTGCTTGATCATATATTCAGCTTAGTATGTCCGATTTCAGATTTTTAAATACTGATTGATAGGTTTTTTCAAGGCCTGTTAGCATGCCTAGTTTTAGCTTCGTCTGGACATTAATGAAGGAGATATTAACTTGCAAAGTGTATTTTTCTTTGCATATGCTCTCCACCGACTGACTGTTGTGTACTGCTGTATGCACACACAAGCTGCCTAGCTGACAGAGGTTGGTTCTCTTTGCTTGATCATATATTCATCTTAGTATGTCCGATTTCAGATTTTTAAATACTGATTGATAGGTGTTTTCAAGGCCTGTTAGCATGCCAAGTTTGAGCTTCGTCAGGACATTAATGAAGGAGATATTAACTTGCAAAGTTTACTTTCCTTTACAGCTAATCTCCGCAGACTGACTGATGTGTACTGGTCTATGCACACACAAGCTGCCTCGCTCAGCTGACAGAGGTGAGGCATCTTTGCTTGATCATATATTCATCTTAGTATGTCCGATTTCAGATTTTTTAATACTGAACAATAGTTTTTTTCAAGGCCTGTTAGCTAGCCAAGTTTTAGCTTTGTCAAGATAATAATGAATGAGATATTAACTTGCAATGTGTATTTTTCTTTGCATATGCTCTCAGCCGACTGACTGATGTGTACTGCTGTATGCACACACAAGTTGCCTCGCTCAGCTGACAGAGGTGAGGCATCTTTGCTTGATCATATATTCATCTTAGTATGTCCGATTTCATATTTTTTAATACTGAGAAATAGGTTTTTTCAAGGCCTGTTAGCATGCCAAGTTTTAGCTTCGTCAGGATATTAATGAAGGAGATATTAACTTGCAAAGTGTATTTTTCTTTGCATATGCTCTCCGCCGACTGACTGTTGTGTACTGCTGTATGCACACACAAGCTGCCTACCTGATAGAGGTTGGTTTTCTTTGCTTAATCATATATTCATCTTAGTATGTCCGATTTCAGATTTTGTTAATACTGAATAATAGGTTTTTTCAAGGCCTGTTAGCTAGCCAAATTTTAGCTTTGTCAAGAGAATAATGAATGAGATATTAACTTGCAAAGTGTATTTTTCTTTGCATATGCTCTCCGCCGACTGACTGTTGTGTACTGCTGTATGCACACACACGCTGCCTACCTGACAGAGGTTGGTTTTCTTTGCTTAATCATATATTCAGCGTAGTATGTCCGATTTCAGATTTTTAAATACTGATTGATAGGTTTTTTCAAGGCCTGTTAGCATGCCAAGTGTGAGCTTCGTCAGGACATTAATGAAGGAGATATTAACTTGCAAAGTTTACTTTCCTTTACAGCTAATCTCCGCAGACTGACGGATGTGTACTGGTCTATGCACACACAAGCTGCCTCGCTCAGCTGACAGAGGTGAGGCATCTTTGCTTGATCATATATTCATCTTAGTATGTCCAATTTCATATTTTTTAATACTGAGTAATAGGTTTTTTCAAGGCCTGTCAGCAAGCCAAGTTTTAGCTTTGTCAAGATAATAATGAATGAGATAATAACTTGCAAAGTTTATTTTTTTTTGCATATGCTCTCAGCCGACTGACTGATGTGTACTGCTGTATGCACACACAAGCTGCCTCGCTCAGCTGACAGAGGTGAGGCATCTTTGCTTGATCATATATTCATCTTAGTATGTCCGATTTCATATTTTTTAATACTGAGAAATAGGTTTTTTCAAGGCCTGTTAGCATGCCAAGTTTTAGCTTCGTCAGGATATTAATGAAGGAGATATTAACTTGCAAAGTTTACTTTCCTTTACAGCTCATCTCCGCAGACTGACTGATGTGTACTGGTCTATGCACACACAAGCTCCCTTGCTCAGCTGACAGAGGTGAGCCATCTTTGCTTGATCATATATTCATCTTAGTATGTCCGATTTCATATTTTTTAATACTGAGAAATAGGTTTTTTCAAGGCCTGTTAGCATGCCAAGTTTTAGCTTCGTCAGGATATTAATGAAGGAGATATTAACTTGCAAAGTTTACTTTCCTTTACAGCTAATCTCCGCAGTCTGACTGATGTGTACTGGGCTATGCACACAGGCTCCCTTGCTCAGCTGACAGAGGTGAGCCATCTTTGCTTGATCATATATTCATCTTAGGATGTCCGATTTCAGATTTTTTAATACTGAACAATAGGTTTTTTCAAGGCGTGTTAGCTAGCCAAGTTTAAGCTTTGTCAAGAGAATAATGAATGAGATATTAACTTGCAAAGTTTATTTTTTTTTGCATATGCTCTCCGCCGACTGACTGTTGTGTACTGCTGTATGCACACACAAGCTGCCTAGCTGACAGAGGTTGGTTCTCTTTGCTTGATCATATATTCATCTTAGTATGTCCGATTTCAGATTTTTTCATACTGATTGATAGGTTTTTTCATGGCCTGTTAGCATGCCAAGTTTTAGCTTCGTCAGGATATTAATGAAGGAGATATTAACTTGCAAAGTGTATTTTTCTTTGCATATGCTCTCCGCCGACTGACTGTTGTGTACTGCTGTATGCCACACAAGCTGCCTAGCTGACAGAGGTTGGTTCTCTTTGCTTGATCATATATTCAGCTTAGTATGTCCGATTTCAGATTTTTAAATACTGATTGATAGGTTTTTTCAAGGCCTGTTAGCATGCCAAGTTTGAGCTTCGTCAGGACATTAATGAAGGAGATATTAACTTGCAAAGTTTACTTTCCTTTACAGCTAATCTCCGCAGACTGACTGATGTGTACTGGTCTATGCACACACAAGCTGCCTCGCTCAGCTGACAGAGGTGAGGCATCTTTGCTTGATCATATATTCATCTTAGTATGTCCGATTTCAGATTTTTTAATACTGAACAATAGGTTTTTTCAAGGCCTGTTAGCTAGCCAAGTTTAAGCTTTGTCAAGAGAATAATGAAGGAGATATTAACTTGCAAAGTGTATTTTTTTTTGCATATGCTCTCCGCCGACTGACTGTTGTGTACTGCTGTATGCACACACAAGCTGCCTAGCTGACAGAGGTTGGTTCTCTTTGCTTGATCATATATTCATCTTAGTATGTCCGATTTCAGATTTTTTCATACTGATTGATAGGTTTTTTCATGGCCTGTTAGCATGCCAAGTTTTAGTTTCGTCAGGTTATTAATGAAGGAGATATTAACTTGCAAAGTTTACTTTCCTTTACAGCTTATCTCCGCAGACTGACTGATGTGTACTGATCTATGCACACACAAGCTGCCTCGCTCAGCTGACAGAGGTGAGGCATCTTTGCTTGATCATATATTCATCTTAGTATGTCCGATTTCAGATTTTTTAATACTGAACAATAGGTTTTTTCAAGGCCTGTTAGCTAGCCAAATTTGAGCTTTGTCAAGAGAATAATGAATGAGATATTAACTTGCAAAGTTTATTTTTTTTGCATATGCTCTCCGCCGACTGACTGTTGTGTACTGCTGTATGCACACACAAGCTGCCTAGCTGACAGAGGTTGGTTCTCTTTGCTTGATCATATATTCAGCTTAGTATGTCCGATTTCAGATTTTTAAATACTGATTGATAGGTTTTTTCAAGGCCTGTTAGCATGGCAAGTTATAGCTTCGTCAGGACATTAATGAAGGAGATATTAACTTGCAAAGTGTATTTTTCTTTGCATATGCTCTCCGCCGACTGACTCTTGTGTACTGCTGTATGCACACACAAGCTGCCTAGCTGACAGAGGTTGGTTCTCTTTGCTTGATCATATATTCAGCTTAGTATGTCCGATTTCAGATTTTTAAATACTGATTGATAGGTGTTTTCAAGGCCTGTTAGCATGCCAAGTTTGAGCTTCGTCAGGACATTAATGAAGGAGATATTAACTTGCAAAGTTTACTTTCCTTTACAGCTAATCTCCGCAGACTGACTGATGTGTACTGGTCTATGCACACACAAGCTGCCTCGCTCAGCTGACAGAGGTGAGGCATCTTTGCTTGATCATATATTCATCTTAGTATGTCCGATTTCAGATTTTTTAATACTGAACAATAGGTTTTTTCAAGGCCTGTTAGCTAGTCAAGTTTTAGCTTTGTCAAGATAATAATGAATGAGATATTAACTTGAAAAGTGTATTTTTCTTTGCATATGCTCTCAGCCGACTGACTGATGTGTACTGCTGTATGCACACACAAGCTGCCTCGCTCAGCTGACAGAGGTGAGGCATCTTTGCTTGATCATATATTCATCTTAGTATGTCCGATTTCATATTTTTTAATACTGAGAAATAGGTTTTTTCAAGGCCTGTTAGCATGCCAAGTTTTAGCTTCGTCAGGATATTAATGAAGGAGATATTAACTTGCAAAGTTTACTTTCCTTTACAGCTAATCTCCGCAGACTGACTGATGTGTACTGGTCTATGCACACACAAGCTCCCTTGCTCAGCTGACAGAGGTGAGCCATCTTTGCTTGATCATATATTCATCTTAGTATGTCCGATTTCATATTTTTTAATACTGAGAAATAGGTTTTTTCAAGGCCTGTTAGCATGCCAAGTTTTAGCTTCGTCAGGATATTAATGAAGGAGATATTAACTTGCAAAGTTTACTTTCCTTTACAGCTAATCTCCGCAGACTGACTGATGTGTACTGGGCTATGCACACAGGCTCCCTTGCTCAGCTGACAGAGGTGAGCCATCTTTGCTTGATCATATATTCATCTTAGTATGTCCGATTTCAGATTTTTTAATACTGAACAATAGGTTTTTTCAAGGCGTGTTAGCTAGCCAAGTTTAAGCTTTGTCAAGAGAATAATGAATGAGATATTAACTTGCAAAGTTTATTTTTTTTTGCATATGCTCTCCGCCGACTGACTGTTGTGTACTGCTGTATGCACACACAAGCTGCCTAGCTGACAGAGGTTGGTTCTCTTTGCTTGATCATATATTCATCTTAGTATGTCCGATTTCAGATTTTTTCATACTGATTGATAGGTTTTTTCATGGCCTGTTAGCATGCCAAGTTTTAGCTTCGTCAGGATATTAATGAAGGAGATATTAACTTGCAAAGTGTATTTTTCTTTGCATATGCTCTCCGCCGACTGACTGTTGTGTACTGCTGTATGCCACACAAGCTGCCTAGCTGACAGAGGTTGGTTCTCTTTGCTTGATCATATATTCAGCTTAGTATGTCCGATTTCAGATTTTTAAATACTGATTGATAGGTTTTTTCAAGGCCTGTTAGCATGCCAAGTTTGAGCTTCGTCAGGACATTAATGAAGGAGATATTAACTTGCAAAGTTTACTTTCCTTTACAGCTAATCTCCGCAGACTGACTGATGTGTACTGGTCTATGCACACACAAGCTGCCTCGCTCAGCTGACAGAGGTGAGGCATCTTTGCTTGATCATATATTCATCTTAGTATGTCCGATTTCAGATTTTTTAATCCTGAACAATAGGTTTTTTCAAGGCCTGTTAGCTAGCCAAGTTTAAGCTTTGTCAAGAGAATAATGAAGGAGATATTAACTTGCCAATTTTTTTTTTTTTGCATATGCTCTCCGCCGACTGACTGTTGTGTACTGCTGTATGCACACACAAGCTGCCTAGCTGACAGAGGTTGGTTCTCTTTGCTTGATCATATATTCATCTTAGTATGTCCGATTTCAGATTTTTTCATACTGATTGATAGGTTTTTTCATGGCCTGTTAGCATGCCAAGTTTTAGTTTCGTCAGGTTATTAATGAAGGAGATATTAACTTGCAAAGTTTACTTTCCTTTACAGCTTATCTCCGCAGACTGACTGATGTGTACTGATCTATGCACACACAAGCTGCCTCGCTCAGCTGACAGAGGTGAGGCATCTTTGCTTGATCATATATTCATCTTAGTATGTCCGATTTCAGATTTTTTAATACTGAACAATAGGTTTTTTCAAGGCCTGTTAGCTAGCCAAATTTGAGCTTTGTCAAGAGAATAATGAATGAGATATTAACTTGCAAAGTGTATTTTTCTTTGCATATGCTCTCCGCCGACTGACTGTTGTGTACTGCTGTATGCACACACAAGCTGCCTAGCTGACAGAGGTTGGTTCTCTTTGCTTGATCATATATTCAGCTTAGTATGTCCGATTTCAGATTTTTAAATACTGATTGATAGGTTTTTTCAAGGCCTGTTAGCATGCCAAGTTATAGCTTCGTCGGGACATTAATGAAGGAGATATTAACTTGCAAAGTGTATTTTTCTTTGCATATGCTCTCCGGCGACTGACTGTTGTGTACTGCTGTATGCACACACAAGCTGCCTAGCTGACAGAGGTTGGTTCTCTTTGCTTGATTATATATTCAGCTTAGTATGTCCGATTTCAGATTTTTAAATACTGATTGATAGGTGTTTTCAAGGCCTGTTAGCATGCCAAGTTTGAGCTTCGTCAGGACATTAATGAAGGAGATATTAACTTGCAAAGTTTACTTTCCTTTACAGCTAATCTCCGCAGACTGACTGATGTGTACTGGTCTATGCACACACAAGCTGCCTCGCTCAGCTGACAGAGGTGAGGCATCTTTGCTTGATCATATATTCATCTTAGTATGTCCGATTTCAGATTTTTTAATACTGAACAATAGGTTTTTTCAAGGCCTGTTAGCTAGTCAAGTTTTAGCTTTGTCAAGATAATAATGAATGAGATATTAACTTGCAAAGTGTATTTTTCTTTGCATATGCTCTCAGCCGACTGACTGATGTGTACTGCTGTATGCACACACAAGCTGCCTCGCTCAGCTGACAGAGGTGAGGCATCTTTGCTTGATCATATATTCATCTTAGTATGTCCGATTTCATATTTTTTAATACTGAGAAATAGGTTTTTTCAAGGCCTGTTAGCATGCCAAGTTTTAGCTTCGTCAGGATATTAATGAAGGAGATATTAACTTGCAAAGTTTACTTTCCTTTACAGCTAATCTCCGCAGACTGACTGATGTGTACTGGTCTATGCACACACAAGCTCCCTTGCTCAGCTGACAGAGGTGAGCCATCTTTGCTTGATCATATATTCATCTTAGTATGTCCGATTTCATATTTTTTAATACTGAGAAATAGGTTTTTTCAAGGCCTGTTAGCATGCCAAGTTTTAGCTTCGTCAGGATATTAATGAAGGAGATATTAACTTGCAAAGTTTACTTTCCTTTACAGCTAATCTCCGCAGACTGACTGATGTGTACTGGTCTATGCACACACAAGCTCCCTTGCTCAGCTGACAGAGGTGAGCCATCTTTGCTTGATCATATATTCATCTTAGTATGTCCGATTTCATATTTTTTAATACTGAGAAATAGGTTTTTTCAAGGCCTGTTAGCATGCCAAGTTTTAGCTTCGTCAGGATATTAATGAAGGAGATATTAACTTGCAAAGTTTACTTTCCTTTACAGCTAATCTCCGCAGACTGACTGATGTGTACTGGGCTATGCACACAGGCTCCCTTGCTCAGCTGACAGAGGTGAGCCATCTTTGCTTGATCATATATTCATCTTAGTATGTCCGATTTCAGATTTTTTAATACTGAACAATAGGTTTTTTCAAGGCGTGTTAGCTAGCCAAGTTTAAGCTTTGTCAAGAGAATAATGAATGAGATATTAACTTGCAAAGTTTATTTTTTTTTGCATATGCTCTCCGCCGACTGACTGTTGTGTACTGCTGTATGCACACACAAGCTGCCTAGCTGACAGAGGTTGGTTCTCTTTGCTTGATCATATATTCATCTTAGTATGTCCGATTTCAGATTTTTTCATACTGATTGATAGGTTTTTTCATGGCCTGTTAGCATGCCAAGTTTTAGCTTCGTCAGGATATTAATGAAGGAGATATTAACTTGCAAAGTGTATTTTTCTTTGCATATGCTCTCCGCCGACTGACTGTTGTGTACTGCTGTATGCCACACAAGCTGCCTAGCTGACAGAGGTTGGTTCTCTTTGCTTGATCATATATTCAGCTTAGTATGTCCGATTTCAGATTTTTAAATACTGATTGATAGGTTTTTTCAAGGCCTGTTAGCATGCCAAGTTTGAGCTTCGTCAGGACATTAATGAAGGAGATATTAACTTGCAAAGTTTACTTTCCTTTACAGCTAATCTCCGCAGACTGACTGATGTGTACTGGTCTATGCACACACAAGCTGCCTCGCTCAGCTGACAGAGGTGAGGCATCTTTGCTTGATCATATATTCATCTTAGTATGTCCGATTTCAGATTTTTTAATCCTGAACAATAGGTTTTTTCAAGGCCTGTTAGCTAGCCAAGTTTAAGCTTTGTCAAGAGAATAATGAAGGAGATATTAACTTGCCAATTTTTTTTTTTTTGCATATGCTCTCCGCCGACTGACTGTTGTGTACTGCTGTATGCACACACAAGCTGCCTAGCTGACAGAGGTTGGTTCTCTTTGCTTGATCATATATTCATCTTAGTATGTCCGATTTCAGATTTTTTCATACTGATTGATAGGTTTTTTCATGGCCTGTTAGCATGCCAAGTTTTTGTTTCGTCAGGTTATTAATGAAGGAGATATTAACTTGCAAAGTTTACTTTCCTTTACAGCTTATCTCCGCAGACTGACTGATGTGTACTGATCTATGCACACACAAGCTGCCTCGCTCAGCTGACAGAGGTGAGGCATCTTTGCTTGATCATATATTCATCTTAGTATGTCCGATTTCAGATTTTTTAATACTGAACAATAGGTTTTTTCAAGGCCTGTTAGCTAGCCAAGTTTGAGCTTTGTCAAGAGAATAATGAATGAGATATTAACTTGCAAAGTGTATTTTTCTTTGCATATGCACTCCGCCGACTGACTGATGTGTATTGCTGTATACACACACAAGCTGCCTAGCTGACAGAGGTTGGTTCTCTTTGCTTGATCATATATTCATCTTAGTATGTTCGATTTCAATTTTTTTCATACTGATTGATAGGTTTTTTCATGGCCTGTTAGCATGCCAAGTTTTAGCTTCGTCAGGATATTAATGAAGGAGATATTAACTTGCAAAGTTTACTTTCCTTTACAGCTTATCTCCGCAGACTGACTGATGTGTACTGATCTATGCACACACAAGCTGCCTCGCTCAGCTGACAGAGGTGAGGCATCTTTGCTTGATCATATATTCATCTTAGTATGTCCGATTTCAGATTTTTTAATACTGAACAATAGGTTTTTTCAAGGCCTGTTAGCTAGCCAAATTTGAGCTTTGTCAAGAGAATAATGAATGAGATATTAACTTGCAAAGTGTATTTTTCTTTGCATATGCTCTCCGCCGACTGACTGTTGTGTACTGCTGTATGCACACACAAGCTGCCTAGCTGACAGAGGTTGGTTCTCTTTGCTTGATCATATATTCAGCTTAGTATGTCCGATTTCAGATTTTTAAATACTGATTGATAGGTTTTTTCAAGGCCTGTTAGCATGCCAAGTTATAGCTTCGTCGGGACATTAATGAAGGAGATATTAACTTGCAAAGTGTATTTTTCTTTGCATATGCTCTCCGGCGACTGACTGTTGTGTACTGCTGTATGCACACACAAGCTGCCTAGCTGACAGAGGTTGGTTCTCTTTGCTTGATTATATATTCAGCTTAGTATGTCCGATTTCAGATTTTTAAATACTGATTGATAGGTGTTTTCAAGGCCTGTTAGCATGCCAAGTTTGAGCTTCGTCAGGACATTAATGAAGGAGATATTAACTTGCAAAGTTTACTTTCCTTTACAGCTAATCTCCGCAGACTGACTGATGTGTACTGGTCTATGCACACACAAGCTGCCTCGCTCAGCTGACAGAGGTGAGGCATCTTTGCTTGATCATATATTCATCTTAGTATGTCCGATTTCAGATTTTTTAATACTGAACAATAGGTTTTTTCAAGGCCTGTTAGCTAGTCAAGTTTTAGCTTTGTCAAGATAATAATGAATGAGATATTAACTTGCAAAGTGTATTTTTCTTTGCATATGCTCTCAGCCGACTGACTGATGTGTACTGCTGTATGCACACACAAGCTGCCTCGCTCAGCTGACAGAGGTGAGGCATCTTTGCTTGATCATATATTCATCTTAGTATGTCCGATTTCATATTTTTTAATACTGAGAAATAGGTTTTTTCAAGGCCTGTTAGCATGCCAAGTTTTAGCTTCGTCAGGATATTAATGAAGGAGATATTAACTTGCAAAGTTTACTTTCCTTTACAGCTAATCTCCGCAGACTGACTGATGTGTACTGGTCTATGCACACACAAGCTCCCTTGCTCAGCTGACAGAGGTGAGCCATCTTTGCTTGATCATATATTCATCTTAGTATGTCCGATTTCATATTTTTTAATACTGAGAAATAGGTTTTTTCAAGGCCTGTTAGCATGCCAAGTTTTAGCTTCGTCAGGATATTAATGAAGGAGATATTAACTTGCAAAGTTTACTTTCCTTTACAGCTAATCTCCGCAGACTGACTGATGTGTACTGGTCTATGCACACACAAGCTCCCTTGCTCAGCTGACAGAGGTGAGCCATCTTTGCTTGATCATATATTCATCTTAGTATGTCCGATTTCATATTTTTTAATACTGAGAAATAGGTTTTTTCAAGGCCTGTTAGCATGCCAAGTTTTAGCTTCGTCAGGATATTAATGAAGGAGATATTAACTTGCAAAGTTTACTTTCCTTTACAGCTAATCTCCGCAGACTGACTGATGTGTACTGGGCTATGCACACAGGCTCCCTTGCTCAGCTGACAGAGGTGAGCCATCTTTGCTTGATCATATATTCATCTTAGTATGTCCGATTTCAGATTTTTTAATACTGAACAATAGGTTTTTTCAAGGCGTGTTAGCTAGCCAAGTTTAAGCTTTGTCAAGAGAATAATGAATGAGATATTAACTTGCAAAGTTTATTTTTTTTTGCATATGCTCTCCGCCGACTGACTGTTGTGTACTGCTGTATGCACACACAAGCTGCCTAGCTGACAGAGGTTGGTTCTCTTTGCTTGATCATATATTCATCTTAGTATGTCAGATTTCAGATTTTTTCATACTGATTGATAGGTTTTTTCATGGCCTGTTAGCATGCCAAGTTTTAGCTTCGTCAGGATATTAATGAAGGAGATATTAACTTGCAAAGTGTATTTTTCTTTGCATATGCTCTCCGCCGACTGACTGTTGTGTACTGCTGTATGCCACACAAGCTGCCTAGCTGACAGAGGTTGGTTCTCTTTGCTTGATCATATATTCAGCTTAGTATGTCCGATTTCAGATTTTTAAATACTGATTGATAGGTTTTTTCAAGGCCTGTTAGCATGCCAAGTTTGAGCTTCGTCAGGACATTAATGAAGGAGATATTAACTTGCAAAGTTTACTTTCCTTTACAGCTAATCTCCGCAGACTGACTGATGTGTACTGGTCTATGCACACACAAGCTGCCTCGCTCAGCTGACAGAGGTGAGGCATCTTTGCTTGATCATATATTCATCTTAGTATGTCCGATTTCAGATTTTTTAATCCTGAACAATAGGTTTTTTCAAGGCCTGTTAGCTAGCCAAGTTTAAGCTTTGTCAAGAGAATAATGAAGGAGATATTAACTTGCCAATTTTTTTTTTTTTGCATATGCTCTCCGCCGACTGACTGTTGTGTACTGCTGTATGCACACACAAGCTGCCTAGCTGACAGAGGTTGGTTCTCTTTGCTTGATCATATATTCATCTTAGTATGTCCGATTTCAGATTTTTTCATACTGATTGATAGGTTTTTTCATGGCCTGTTAGCATGCCAAGTTTTTGTTTCGTCAGGTTATTAATGAAGGAGATATTAACTTGCAAAGTTTACTTTCCTTTACAGCTTATCTCCGCAGACTGACTGATGTGTACTGATCTATGCACACACAAGCTGCCTCGCTCAGCTGACAGAGGTGAGGCATCTTTGCTTGATCATATATTCATCTTAGTATGTCCGATTTCAGATTTTTTAATACTGAACAATAGGTTTTTTCAAGGCCTGTTAGCTAGCCAAATTTTAGCTTTGTCAAGAGAATAATGAATGAGATATTAACTTGCAAAGTGTATTTTTCTTTGCATATGCTCTCCGCCGACTGACTGTTGTGTACTGCTGTATGCACACACAAGCTGCCTAGCTGACAGAGGTTGGTTCTCTTTGCTTGATCATATATTCAGCTTAGTATGTCCGATTTCAGATTTTTAAATACTGATTGATAGGTTTTTTCAAGGCCTGTTAGCATGCCAAGTTATAGCTTCGTCGGGACATTAATGAAGGAGATATTAACTTGCAAAGTGTATTTTTCTTTGCATATGCTCTCCGCCGACTGACTGTTGTGTACTGCTGTATGCACACACAAGCTGCCTAGCTGACAGAGGTTGGTTCTCTTTGCTTGATCATATATTCAGCTTAGTATGTCCGATTTCAGATTTTTAAATACTGATTGATAGGTGTTTTCAAGGCCTGTTAGCATGCCAAGTTTGAGCTTCGTCAGGACATTAATGAAGGAGATATTAACTTGCAAAGTTTACTTTCCTTTACAGCTAATCTCCGCAGACTGACTGATGTGTACTGGTCTATGCACACACAAGGTGCCTCGCTCAGCTGACAGAGGTGAGGCATCTTTGCTTGATCATATATTCATCTTAGTATGTCCGATTTCAGATTTTTTAATACTGAACAATAGGTTTTTTCAAGGCCTGTTAGCATGCCAAGTTTTAGCTTCGTCAGGATATTAATGAAGGAGATATTAACTTGCAAAGCTTACTTTCCTTTACAGCTAATCTCCGCAGACTGACTGATGTGTACTGGTCTATGCACACACAAGCTGCCTCGCTCAGCTGACAGAGGTGAGGCATCTTTGCTTGATCATATATTCATCTTAGTATGTCCGATTTCAGATTTTTTAATACTGAACAATAGTTTTTTTCAAGGCCTGTTAGCTAGCCAAGTTTTAGCTTTGTCAAGATAATAATGAATGAGATATTAACTTGCAAAGTGTATTTTTCTTTGCATATGCTCTCAGCCGACTGACTGATGTGTACTGCTGTATGCACACACAAGCTGCCTCGCTCAGCTGACAGAGGTGAGGCATCTTTGCTTGATCATATATTCATCTTAGTATGTCCGATTTCAGATTTTTTAATACTGAACAATAGTTTTTTTCAAGGCCTGTTAGCTAGCCAAGTTTTAGCTTTGTCAAGATAATAATGAATGAGATATTAACTTGCAAAGTGTATTTTTCTTTGCATATGCTCTCAGCCGACTGACTGATGTGTACTGCTGTATGCACACACAAGCTGCCTCGCTCAGCTGACAGAGGTGAGGCATCTTTGCTTGATCATATATTCATCTTAGTATGTCCGATTTCATATTTTTTAATACTGAGAAATAGGTTTTTTCAAGGCCTGTTAGCATGCCAAGTTTTAGCTTCGTCAGGATATTAATGAAGGAGATATTAACTTGCAAAGTTTACTTTCCTTTACAGCTCATCTCCGCAGACTGACTGATGTGTACTGGTCTATGCACACACAAGCTCCCTTGCTCAGCTGACAGAGGTGAGCCATCTTTGCTTGATCATATATTCATCTTAGTATGTCCGATTTCATATTTTTTAATACTGAGAAATAGGTTTTTTCAAGGCCTGTTAGCATGCCAAGTTTTAGCTTCGTCAGGATATTAATGAAGGAGATATTAACTTGCAAAGTTTACTTTCCTTTACAGCTAATCTCCGCAGACTGACTGATGTGTACTGGGCTATGCACACAGGCTCCCTTGCTCAGCTGACAGAGGTGAGCCATCTTTGCTTGATCATATATTCATCTTAGTATGTCCGATTTCAGATTTTTTAATACTGAACAATAGGTTTTTTCAAGGCGTGTTAGCTAGCCAAGTTTAAGCTTTGTCAAGAGAATAATGAATGAGATATTAACTTGCAAAGTTTATTTTTTTTTGCATATGCTCTCCGCCGACTGACTGTTGTGTACTGCTGTATGCCACACAAGCTGCCTAGCTGACAGAGGTTGGTTCTCTTTGCTTGATCATATATTCAGCTTAGTATGTCCGATTTCAGATTTTTAAATACTGATTGATAGGTTTTTTCAAGGCCTGTTAGCATGCCAAGTTTGAGCTTCGTCAGGACATTAATGAAGGAGATATTAACTTGCAAAGTTTACTTTCCTTTACAGCTAATCTCCGCAGACTGACTGATGTGTACTGGTCTATGCACACACAAGCTGCCTCGCTCAGCTGACAGAGGTGAGGCATCTTTGCTTGATCATATATTCATCTTAGTATGTCCGATTTCAGATTTTTTAATACTGAACAATAGGTTTTTTCAAGGCCTGTTAGCTAGCCAAGTTTAAGCTTTGTCAAGAGAATAATGAAGGAGATATTAACTTGCAAAGTGTATTTTTTTTTGCATATGCTCTCCGCCGACTGACTGTTGTGTACTGCTGTATGCACACACAAGCTGCCTAGCTGACAGAGGTTGGTTCTCTTTGCTTGATCATATATTCATCTTAGTATGTCCGATTTCAGATTTTTTCATACTGATTGATAGGTTTTTTCATGGCCTGTTAGCATGCCAAGTTTTAGCTTCGTCAGGATATTAATGAAGGAGATATTAACTTGCAAAGTGTATTTTTCTTTGCATATGCTCTCCGCCGACTGACTGTTGTGTACTGCTGTATGCCACACAAGCTGCCTAGCTGACAGAGGTTGGTTCTCTTTGCTTGATCATATATTCAGCTTAGTATGTCCGATTTCAGATTTTTAAATACTGATTGATAGGTTTTTTCAAGGCCTGTTAGCATGCCAAGTTTGAGCTTCGTCAGGACATTAATGAAGGAGATATTAACTTGCAAAGTTTACTTTCCTTTACAGCTAATCTCCGCAGACTGACTGATGTGTACTGGTCTATGCACACACAAGCTGCCTCGCTCAGCTGACAGAGGTGAGGCATCTTTGCTTGATCATATATTCATCTTAGTATGTCCGATTTCAGATTTTTTAATACTGAACAATAGGTTTTTTCAAGGCCTGTTAGCTAGCCAAGTTTAAGCTTTGTCAAGAGAATAATGAAGGAGATATTAACTTGCAAAGTGTATTTTTTTTTGCATATGCTCTCCGCCGACTGACTGTTGTGTACTGCTGTATGCACACACAAGCTGCCTAGCTGACAGAGGTTGGTTCTCTTTGCTTGATCATATATTCATCTTAGTATGTCCGATTTCAGATTTTTTCATACTGATTGATAGGTTTTTTCATGGCCTGTTAGCATGCCAAGTTTTAGTTTCGTCAGGTTATTAATGAAGGAGATATTAACTTGCAAAGTTTACTTTCCTTTACAGCTTATCTCCGCAGACTGACTGATGTGTACTGATCTATGCACACACAAGCTGCCTCGCTCAGCTGACAGAGGTGAGGCATCTTTGCTTGATCATATATTCATCTTAGTATGTCCGATTTCAGATTTTTTAATACTGAACAATAGGTTTTTTCAAGGCCTGTTAGGTAGCCAAATTTGAGCTTTGTCAAGAGAATAATGAATGAGATATTAACTTGCAAAGTTTATTTTTTTTGCATATGCTCTCCGCCGACTGACTGTTGTGTACTGCTGTATGCACACACAAGCTGCCTAGCTGACAGAGGTTGGTTCTCTTTGCTTGATCATATATTCAGCTTAGTATGTCCGATTTCAGATTTTTAAATACTGATTGATAGGTTTTTTCAAGGCCTGTTAGCATGGCAAGTTATAGCTTCGTCAGGACATTAATGAAGGAGATATTAACTTGCAAAGTGTATTTTTCTTTGCATATGCTCTCCGCCGACTGACTGTTGTGTACTGCTGTATGCACACACAAGCTGCCTAGCTGACAGAGGTTGGTTCTCTTTGCTTGATCATATATTCAGCTTAGTATGTCCGATTTCAGATTTTTAAATACTGATTGATAGGTGTTTTCAAGGCCTGTTAGCATGCCAAGTTTGAGCTTCGTCAGGACATTAATGAAGGAGATATTAACTTGCAAAGTTTACTTTCCTTTACAGCTAATCTCCGCAGACTGACTGATGTGTACTGGTCTATGCACACACAAGCTGCCTCGCTCAGCTGACAGAGGTGAGGCATCTTTGCTTGATCATATATTCATCTTAGTATGTCCGATTTCAGATTTTTTAATACTGAACAATAGGTTTTTTCAAGGCCTGTTAGCTAGTCAAGTTTTAGCTTTGTCAAGATAATAATGAATGAGATATTAACTTGCAAAGTGTATTTTTCTTTGCATATGCTCTCAGCCGACTGACTGATGTGTACTGCTGTATGCACACACAAGCTGCCTCGCTCAGCTGACAGAGGTGAGGCATCTTTGCTTGATCATATATTCATCTTAGTATGTCCGATTTCATATTTTTTAATACTGAGAAATAGGTTTTTTCAAGGCCTGTTAGCATGCCAAGTTTTAGCTTCGTCAGGATATTAATGAAGGAGATATTAACTTGCAAAGTTTACTTTCCTTTACAGCTAATCTCCGCAGACTGACTGATGTGTACTGGTCTATGCACACACAAGCTCCCTTGCTCAGCTGACAGAGGTGAGCCATCTTTGCTTGATCATATATTCATCTTAGTATGTCCGATTTCATATTTTTTAATACTGAGAAATAGGTTTTTTCAAGGCCTGTTAGCATGCCAAGTTTTAGCTTCGTCAGGATATTAATGAAGGAGATATTAACTTGCAAAGTTTACTTTCCTTTACAGCTAATCTCCGCAGACTGACTGATGTGTACTGGGCTATGCACACAGGCTCCCTTGCTCAGCTGACAGAGGTGAGCCATCTTTGCTTGATCATATATTCATCTTAGTATGTCCGATTTCAGATTTTTTAATACTGAACAATAGGTTTTTTCAAGGCGTGTTAGCTAGCCAAGTTTAAGCTTTGTCAAGAGAATAATGAATGAGATATTAACTTGCAAAGTTTATTTTTTTTTGCATATGCTCTCCGCCGACTGACTGTTGTGTACTGCTGTATGCACACACAAGCTGCCTAGCTGACAGAGGTTGGTTCTCTTTGCTTGATCATATATTCATCTTAGTATGTCCGATTTCAGATTTTTTCATACTGATTGATAGGTTTTTTCATGGCCTGTTAGCATGCCAAGTTTTAGCTTCGTCAGGATATTAATGAAGGAGATATTAACTTGCAAAGTGTATTTTTCTTTGCATATGCTCTCCGCCGACTGACTGTTGTGTACTGCTGTATGCACACACAAGCTGCCTAGCTGACAGAGGTTGGTTCTCTTTGCTTGATCATATATTCAGCTTAGTATGTCCGATTTCAGATTTTTAAATACTGATTGATAGGTTTTTTCAAGGCCTGTTAGCATGCCAAGTTTGAGCTTCGTCAGAACATTAATGAAGGAGATATTAACTTGCAAAGTTTACTTTCCTTTACAGCTAATCTCCGCAGACTGACTGATGTGTACTGGTCTATGCACACACAAGCTGCCTCGCTCAGCTGACAGAGGTGAGGCATCTTTGCTTGATCATATATTCATCTTAGTATGTCCGATTTCAGATTTTTTAATCCTGAACAATAGGTTTTTTCAAGGCCTGTTAGCTAGCCAAGTTTAAGCTTTGTCAAGAGAATAATGAAGGAGATATTAACTTGCCAATTTTTTTTTTTTTGCATATGCTCTCCGCCGACTGACTGTTGTGTACTGCTGTATGCACACACAAGCTGCCTAGCTGACAGAGGTTGGTTCTCTTTGCTTGATCATATATTCATCTTAGTATGTCCGATTTCAGATTTTTTCATACTGATTGATAGGTTTTTTCATGGCCTGTTAGCATGCCAAGTTTTAGTTTCGTCAGGTTATTAATGAAGGAGATATTAACTTGCAAAGTTTACTTTCCTTTACAGCTTATCTCCGCAGACTGACTGATGTGTACTGATCTATGCACACACAAGCTGCCTCGCTCAGCTGACAGAGGTGAGGCATCTTTGCTTGATCATATATTCATCTTAGTATGTCCGATTTCAGATTTTTTAATACTGAACAATAGGTTTTTTCAAGGCCTGTTAGCTAGCCAAATTTTAGCTTTGTCAAGAGAATAATGAATGAGATATTAACTTGCAAAGTGTATTTTTCTTTGCATATGCTCTCCGCCGACTGACTGTTGTTTACTGCTGTATGCACACACAAGCTGCCTAGCTGACAGAGGTTGGTTCTCTTTGCTTGATCATATATTCAGCTTAGTATGTCCGATTTCAGATTTTTAAATACTGATTGATAGGTTTTTTCAAGGCCTGTTAGCATGCCAAGTTATAGCTTCGTCGGGACATTAATGAAGGAGATATTAACTTGCAAAGTGTATTTTTCTTTGCATATGCTCTCCGCCGACTGACTGTTGTGTACTGCTGTATGCACACACAAGCTGCCTAGCTGACAGAGGTTGGTTCTCTTTGCTTGATCATATATTCAGCTTAGTATGTCCGATTTCAGATTTTTAAATACTGATTGATAGGTGTTTTCAAGGCCTGTTAGCATGCCAAGTTTGAGCTTCGTCAGGACATTAATGAAGGAGATATTAACTTGCAAAGTTTACTTTCCTTTACAGCTAATCTCCGCAGACTGACTGATGTGTACTGGTCTATGCACACACAAGCTGCCTCGCTCAGCTGACAGAGGTGAGGCATCTTTGCTTGATCATATATTCATCTTAGTATGTCCGATTTCAGATTTTTTAATACTGAACAATAGGTTTTTTCAAGGCCTGTTAGCTAGTCAAGTTTTAGCTTTGTCAAGATAATAATGAATGAGATATTAACTTGCAAAGTGTATTTTTCTTTGCATATGCTCTCAGCCGACTGACTGATGTGTACTGCTGTATGCACACACAAGCTGCCTCGCTCAGCTGACAGAGGTGAGGCATCTTTGCTTGATCATATATTCAGCTTAGTATGTCCGATTTCAGATTTTTAAATACTGATTGATAGGTGTTTTCAAGGCCTGTTAGCATGCCAAGTTTGAGCTTCGTCAGGACATTAATGAAGGAGATATTAACTTGCAAAGTTTACTTTCCTTTACAGCTAATCTCCGCAGACTGACTGATGTGTACTGGTCTATGCACACACAAGCTGCCTCGCTCAGCTGACAGAGGTGAGGCATCTTTGCTTGATCATATATTCATCTTAGTATGTCCGATTTCAGATTTTTTAATACTGAACAATAGGTTTTTTCAAGGCCTGTTAGCATGCCAAGTTTTAGCTTCGTCAGGATATTAATGAAGGAGATATTAACTTGCAAAGTTTACTTTCCTTTACAGCTAATCTCCGCAGACTGACTGATGTGTACTGGTCTATGCACACACAAGCTCCCTTGCTCAGCTGACAGAGGTGAGCCATCTTTGCTTGATCATATATTCATCTTAGTATGTCCGATTTCATATTTTTTAATACTGAGAAATAGGTTTTTTCAAGGCCTGTTAGCATGCCAAGTTTTAGCTTCGTCAGGATATTAATGAAGGAGATATTAACTTGCAAAGTTTACTTTCCTTTACAGCTAATCTCCGCAGACTGACTGATGTGTACTGGGCTATGCACACAGGCTCCCTTGCTCAGCTGACAGAGGTGAGCCATCTTTGCTTGATCATATATTCATCTTAGTATGTCCGATTTCAGATTTTTTAATACTGAACAATAGGTTTTTTCAAGGCGTGTTAGCTAGCCAAGTTTAAGCTTTGTCAAGAGAATAATGAATGAGATATTAACTTGCAAAGTGTATTTTTCTTTGCATATGCTCTCCGCCGACTGACTGTTGTGTACTGCTGTATGCCACACAAGCTGCCTAGCTGACAGAGGTTGGTTCTCTTTGCTTGATCATATATTCAGCTTAGTATGTCCGATTTCAGATTTTTAAATACTGATTGATAGGTTTTTTCAAGGCCTGTTAGCATGCCAAGTTTGAGCTTCGTCAGGACATTAATGAAGGAGATATTAACTTGCAAAGTTTACTTTCCTTTACAGCTAATCTCCGCAGACTGACTGATGTGTACTGGTCTATGCACACACAAGCTGCCTCGCTCAGCTGACAGGTGAGGCATCTTTGCTTGATCATATATTCATCTTAGTATGTCCGATTTCAGATTTTTTAATCCTGAACAATAGGTTTTTTCAAGGCCTGTTAGCTAGCCAAGTTTAAGCTTTGTCAAGAGAATAATGAAGGAGATATTAACTTGCCAATTTTTTTTTTTTTGCATATGCTCTCCGCCGACTGACTGTTGTGTACTGCTGTATGCACACACAAGCTGCCTAGCTGACAGAGGTTGGTTCTCTTTGCTTGATCATATATTCATCTTAGTATGTCCGAGTTCAGATTTTTTCATACTGATTGATAGGTTTTTTCATGGCCTGTTAGCATGCCAAGTTTTAGTTTCGTCAGGTTATTAATGAAGGAGATATTAACTTGCAAAGTTTACTTTCCTTTACAGCTTATCTCCGCAGACTGACTGATGTGTACTGATCTATGCACACACAAGCTGCCTCGCTCAGCTGACAGAGGTGAGGCATCTTTGCTTGATCATATATTCATCTTAGTATGTCCGATTTCAGATTTTTTAATACTGAACAATAGGTTTTTTCAAGGCCTGTTAGCTAGTCAAGTTTTAGCTTTGTCAAGATAATAATGAATGAGATATTAACTTGCAAAGTGTATTTTTCTTTGCATATGCTCTCAGCCGACTGACTGATGTGTACTGCTGTATGCAAACACAAGCTGCCTCGCTCAGGTGACAGAGGTGAGGCATCTTTGCTTGATCATATATTCATCTTAGTATGTCCGATTTCAGATTTTTTAATACTGAACAATAGGTTTTTTCAAGGCCTGTTAGCTAGCCAAATTTTAGCTTTGTCAAGAGAATAATGAATGAGATATTAACTTGCAAAGTGTATTTTTCTTTGCATATGCTCTCCGCCGACTGACTGTTGTGTACTGCTGTATGCACACACAAGCTGCCTAGCTGACAGAGGTTGGTTCTCTTTGCTTGATCATATATTCAGCTTAGTATGTCCGATTTCAGATTTTTAAATACTGATTGATAGGTTTTTTCAAGGCCTGTTAGCATGCCAAGTTATAGCTTCGTCGGGACATTAATGAAGGAGATATTAACTTGCAAAGTGTATTTTTCTTTGCATATGCTCTCCGCCGACTGACTGTTGTGTACTGCTGTATGCACACACAAGCTGCCTAGCTGACAGAGGTTGGTTCTCTTTGCTTGATCATATATTCAGCTTAGTATGTCCGATTTCAGATTTTTAAATACTGATTGATAGGTGTTTTCAAGGCCTGTTAGCATGCCAAGTTTGAGCTTCGTCAGGACATTAATGAAGGAGATATTAACTTGCAAAGTTTACTTTCCTTTACAGCTAATCTCCGCAGACTGACTGATGTGTACTGGTCTATGCACACACAAGCTGCCTCGCTCAGCTGACAGAGGTGAGGCATCTTTGCTTGATCATATATTCATCTTAGTATGTCCGATTTCAGAGTTTTTAATACTGAACAATAGGTTTTTTCAAGGCCTGTTAGCTAGTAGAGTTTTAGCTTTGTCAAGATAATAATGAATGAGATATTAACTTGCAAAGTGTATTTTTCTTTGCATATGCTCTCAGCCGACTGACTGATGTGTACTGCTGTATGCACACACAAGCTGCCTCGCTCAGCTGACAGAGGTGAGGCATCTTTGCTTGATCATATATTCATCTTAGTATGTCCGATTTCATATTTTTTAATACTGAGAAATAGGTTTTTTCAAGGCCTGTTAGCATGCCAAGTTTTAGCTTCGTCAGGATATTAATGAAGGAGATATTAACTTGCAAAGTTTACTTTCCTTTACAGCTAATCTCCGCAGACTGACTGATGTGTACTGGTCTATGCACACACAAGCTCCCTTGCTCAGCTGACAGAGGTGAGCCATCTTTGCTTGATCATATATTCATCTTAGTATGTCCGATTTCATATTTTTTAATACTGAGAAATAGGTTTTTTCAAGGCCTGTTAGCATGCCAAGTTTTAGCTTCGTCAGGATATTAATGAAGGAGATAATAACTTGCAAAGTTTACTTTCCTTTACAGCTAATCTCCGCAGACTGACTGATGTGTACTGGGCTATGCACACAGGCTCCCTCGCTCAGCTGACAGAGGTGAGGCATCTTTGCTTGATCATATATTCATCTTAGTATGTCCGATTTCAGATTTTTTAATACTGAACAATAGGTTTTTTCAAGGCCTGTTAGCTAGCCAAGTTTAAGCTTTGTCAAGAGAATAATGAAGGAGATATTAACTTGCAAAGTGTATTTTTTTTTGCATATGCTCTCCGCCGACTGACTGTTGTGTACTGCTGTATGCACACACAAGCTGCCTAGCTGACAGAGGTTTGTTCTCTTTGCTTGATCATATATTCATCTTAGTATGTCCGATTTCAGATTTTTTCATACTGATTGATAGGTTTTTTCATGGCCTGTTAGCATGCCAAGTTTTAGTTTCGTCAGGTTATTAATGAAGGAGATATTAACTTGCAAAGTTTACTTTCCTTTACAGCTTATCTCCGCAGACTGACTGATGTGTACTGATCTATGCACACACAAGCTGCCTCGCTCAGCTGACAGAGGTGAGGCATCTTTGCTTGATCATATATTCATCTTAGTATGTCCGATTTCAGATTTTTTAATACTGAACAATAGGTTTTTTCAAGGCCTGTTAGCTAGCCAAATTTGAGCTTTGTCAAGAGAATAATGAATGAGATATTAACTTGCAAAGTTTATTTTTTTTGCATATGCTCTCCGCCGACTGACTGTTGTGTACTGCTGTATGCACACACAAGCTGCCTAGCTGACAGAGGTTGGTTCTCTTTGCTTGATCATATATTCAGCTTAGTATGACCGATTTCAGATTTTTAAATACTGATTGATAGGTTTTTTCAAGGCCTGTTAGCATGCCAAGTTATAGCTTCGTCAGGACATTAATGAAGGAGATATTAACTTGCAAAGTGTATTTTTCTTTGCATATGCTCTCCGCCGACTGACTGTTGTGTACTGCTGTATGCACACACAAGCTGCCTAGCTGACAGAGGTTGGTTCTCTTTGCTTGATCATATATTCAGCTTAGTATGTCCGATTTCAGATTTTTAAATACTGATTGATAGGTGATTTCAAGGCCTGTTAGCATGCCAAGTTTGAGCTTCGTCTGGATATTAATGAAGGAGATATTAACTTGCAAAGTTTACTTTCCTTTACAGCTAATCTCCGCAGACTGACTGATGTGTACTGGTCTATGCACACACAAGCTGCCTCGCTCAGCTGACAGAGGTGAGGCATCTTTGCTTGATCATATATTCATCTTAGTATGTCCGATTTCATATTTTTTAATACTGAGAAATAGGTTTTTTCAAGGCCTGTTAGCATGCCAAGTTTTAGCTTCGTCAGGATATTAATGAAGGAGATATTAACTTGCAAAGTTTACTTTCCTTTACAGCTAATCTCCGCAGACTGACTGATGTGTACTGGTCTATGCACACACAAGCTCCCTTGCTCAGCTGACAGAGGTGAGCCATCTTTGCTTGATCATATATTCATCTTAGTATGTCCGATTTCATATTTTTTAATACTGAGAAATAGGTTTTTTCAAGGCCTGTTAGCATGCCAAGTTTTAGCTTCGTCAGGATATTAATGAAGGAGATATTAACTTGCAAAGTTTACTTTCCTTTACAGCTTATCTCCGCAGACTGACTGATGTGTACTGATCTATGCACACACAAGCTGCCTCGCTCAGCTGACAGAGGTGAGGCATCTTTGCTTGATCATATATTCATCTTAGTATGTCCGATTTCAGATTTTTTAATACTGAACAATAGGTTTTTTCAAGGCCTGTTAGCTAGCCAAGTTTAAGCTTTGTCAAGAGAATAATGAAGGAGATATTAACTTGCAAAGTGTATTTTTTTTTGCATATGCTCTCCGCCGACTGACTGTTGTGTACTGCTGTATGCACACACAAGCTGCCTAGCTGACAGAGGTTGGTTCTCTTTGCTTGATCATATATTCATCTTAGTATGTCCGATTTCAGATTTTTTCATACTGATTGATAGGTTTTTTCATGGCCTGTTAGCATGCCAAGTTTTAGTTTCGTCAGGTTATTAATGAAGGAGATATTAACTTGCAAAGTTTACTTTCCTTTACAGCTTATCTCCGCAGACTGACTGATGTGTACTGATCTATGCACACACAAGCTGCCTCGCTCAGCTGACAGAGGTGAGGCATCTTTGCTTGATCATATATTCATCTTAGTATGTCCGATTTCAGATTTTTTAATACTGAACAATAGGTTTTTTCAAGGCCTGTTAGCTAGCCAAGTTATAGCTTCGTCAGGACATTAATGAAGGAGATATTAACTTGCAAAGTGTATTTTTCTTTGCATATGCTCTCCGCCGACTGACTGTTGTGTACTGCTGTATGCACACACAAGCTGCCTAGCTGACAGAGATTGGTTCTCTTTGCTTGATCATATATTCAGCTTAGTATGTCCGATTTCAGATTTTTAAATACTGATTGATAGGTGTTTTCAAGGCCTGTTAGCATGCCAAGTTTGAGCTTCGTCAGGACATTAATGAAGGAGATATTAACTTGCAAAGTTTACTTTCCTTTACAGCTAATCTCCGCAGACTGACTGATGTGTACTGGTCTATGCACACACAAGCTGCCTCGCTCAGCTGACAGAGGTGAGGCATCTTTGCTTGATCATATATTCATCTTAGTATGTCCGATTTCAGATTTTGTAATACTGAACAATAGGTTTTTTCAAGGCCTGTTAGCTAGTCAAGTTTTAGCTTTGTCAAGATAATAATGAATGAGATATTAACTTGCAAAGTGTATTTTTCTTTGCATATGCTCTCAGCCGACTGACTGATGTGTACTGCTGTATGCACACACAAGCTGCCTCGCTCAGCTGACAGAGGTGAGGCATCTTTGCTTGATCATATATTCATCTTAGTATGTCCGATTTCATATTTTTTAATACTGAGAAATAGGTTTTTTCAAGGCCTGTTAGCATGCCAAGTTTTAGCTTCGTCAGGATATTAATGAAGGCGATATTAACTTGCAAAGTTTACTTTCCTTTACAGCTAATCTCCGCAGACTGACTGATGTGTACTGGTCTATGCACACACAAGCTCCCTTGCTCAGCTGACAGAGGTGAGCCATCTTTGCTTGATCATATATTCATCTTAGTATGTCCGATTTCATATTTTTTAATACTGAGAAATAGGTTTTTTCAAGGCCTGTTAGCATGCCAAGTTTTAGCTTCGTCAGGATATTAATGAAGGAGATATTAACTTGCAAAGTTTACTTTCCTTTACAGCTTATCTCCGCAGACTGACTGATGTGTACTGATCTATGCACACACAAGCTGCCTCGCTCAGCTGACAGAGGTGAGGCATCTTTGCTTGATCATATATTCATCTTAGTATGTCCGATTTCAGATTTTTTAATACTGAACAATAGGTTTTTTCAAGGCCTGTTAGCTAGCCAAGTTTAAGCTTTGTCAAGAGAATAATGAAGGAGATATTAACTTGCAAAGTGTATTTTTTTTTGCATATGCTCTCCGCCGACTGACTGTTGTGTACTGCTGTATGCACACACAAGCTGCCTAGCTGACAGAGGTTGGTTCTCTTTGCTTGATCATATATTCATCTTAGTATGTCCGATTTCAGATTTTTTCATACTGATTGATAGGTTTTTTCATGGCCTGTTAGCATGCCAAGTTTTAGTTTCGTCAGGTTATTAATGAAGGAGATATTAACTTGCAAAGTTTACTTTCCTTTACAGCTTATCTCCGCAGACTGACTGATGTGTACTGATCTATGCACACACAAGCTGCCTCGCTCAGCTGACAGAGGTGAGGCATCTTTGCTTGATCATATATTCATCTTAGTATGTCCGATTTCAGATTTTTTAATACTGAACAATAGGTTTTTTCAAGGCCTGTTAGCTAGCCAAGTTATAGCTTCGTCAGGACATTAATGAAGGAGATATTAACTTGCAAAGTGTATTTTTCTTTGCATATGCTCTCCGCCGACTGACTGTTGTGTACTGCTGTATGCACACACAAGCTGCCTAGCTGACAGAGATTGGTTCTCTTTGCTTGATCATATATTCAGCTTAGTATGTCCGATTTCAGATTTTTAAATACTGATTGATAGGTGTTTTCAAGGCCTGTTAGCATGCCAAGTTTGAGCTTCGTCAGGACATTAATGAAGGAGATATTAACTTGCAAAGTTTACTTTCCTTTACAGCTAATCTCCGCAGACTGACTGATGTGTACTGGTCTATGCACACACAAGCTGCCTCGCTCAGCTGACAGAGGTGAGGCATCTTTGCTTGATCATATATTCATCTTAGTATGTCCGATTTCAGATTTTTTAATACTGAACAATAGGTTTTTTCAAGGCCTGTTAGCTAGTCAAGTTTTAGCTTTGTCAAGATAATAATGAATGAGATATTAACTTGCAAAGTGTATTTTTCTTTGCATATGCTCTCAGCCGACTGACTGATGTGTACTGCTGTATGCACACACAAGCTGCCTCGCTCAGCTGACAGAGGTGAGGCATCTTTGCTTGATCATATATTCATCTTAGTATGTCCGATTTCATATTTTTTAATACTGAGAAATAGGTTTTTTCAAGGCCTGTTAGCATGCCAAGTTTTAGCTTCGTCAGGATATTAATGAAGGAGATATTAACTTGCAAACTTTACTTTCCTTTACAGCTAATCTCCGCAGACTGACTGATGTGTACTGGTCTATGCACACACAAGCTCCCTTGCTCAGCTGACAGAGGTGAGCCATCTTTGCTTGATCATATATTCATCTTAGTATGTCCGATTTCATATTTTTTAATACTGAGAAATAGGTTTTTTCAAGGCCTGTTAGCATGCCAAGTTTTAGCTTCGTCAGGATATTAATGAAGGAGATATTAACTTGCAAAGTTTACTTTCCTTTACAGCTAATCTCCGCAGACTGACTGATGTGTACTGGGCTATGCACACAGGCTCCCTTGCTCAGCTGACAGAGGTGAGCCATCTTTGCTTGATCATATATTCATCTTAGTATGTCCGATTTCAGATTTTGTTAATACTGAACAATAGGTTTTTTCAAGGCGTGTTAGCTAGCCAAGTTTAAGCTTTGTCAAGAGAATAATGAATGAGATATTAACTTGCAAAGTTTATTTTTTTTTGCATATGCTCTCCGCCGACTGACTGTTGTGTACTGCTGTATGCACACACAAGCTGCCTAGCTGACAGAGGTTGGTTCTCTTTGCTTGATCATATATTCATCTTAGTATGTCCGATTTCAGATTTTTTCATACTGATTGATAGGTTTTTTCATGGCCTGTTAGCATGCCAAGTTTTAGTTTCGTCAGGTTATTAATGAAGGAGATATTAACTTGCAAAGTTTACTTTCCTTTACAGCTTATCTCCGCAGACTGACTGATGTGTACTGATCTATGCACACACAAGCTGCCTCGCTCAGCTGACAGAGGTGAGGCATCTTTGCTTGATCATATATTCATCTTAGTATGTCCGATTTCAGATTTTTTAATACTGAACAATAGGTTTTTTCAAGGCCTGTTAGCTAGCCAAGTTATAGCTTCGTCAGGACATTAATGAAGGAGATATTAACTTGCAAAGTGTATTTTTCTTTGCATATGCTCTCCGCCGACTGACTGTTGTGTACTGCTGTATGCACACACAAGCTGCCTAGCTGACAGAGATTGGTTCTCTTTGCTTGATCATATATTCAGCTTAGTATGTCCGATTTCAGATTTTTAAATACTGATTGATAGGTGTTTTCAAGGCCTGTTAGCATGCCAAGTTTGAGCTTCGTCAGGACATTAATGAAGGAGATATTAACTTGCAAAGTTTACTTTCCTTTACAGCTAATCTCCGCAGACTGACTGATGTGTACTGGTCTATGCACACACAAGCTGCCTCGCTCAGCTGACAGAGGTGAGGCATCTTTGCTTGATCATATATTCATCTTAGTATGTCCGATTTCAGATTTTTTAATACTGAACAATAGGTTTTTTCAAGGCCTGTTAGCTAGTCAAGTTTTAGCTTTGTCAAGATAATATGGAATGAGATATTAACTTGCAAAGTGTATTTTTCTTTGCATATGCTCTCAGCCGACTGACTGATGTGTACTGCTGTATGCACACACAAGCTGCCTCGCTCAGCTGACAGAGGTGAGGCATCTTTGCTTGATCATATATTCATCTTAGTATGTCCGATTTCATATTTTTTAATACTGAGAAATAGGTTTTTTCAAGGCCTGTTAGCATGCCAAGTTTTAGCTTCGTCAGGATATTAATAAAGGCGATATTAACTTGCAAAGTTTACTTTCCTTTACAGCTAATCTCCGCAGACTGACTGATGTGTACTGGTCTATGCACACACAAGCTCCCTTGCTCAGCTGACAGAGGTGAGCCATCTTTGCTTGATCATATATTCATCTTAGTATGTCCGATTTCATATTTTTTAATACTGAGAAATAGGTTTTTTCAAGGCCTGTTAGCATGCCAAGTTTTAGCTTCGTCAGGATATTAATGAAGGAGATATTAACTTGCAAAGTTTACTTTCCTTTACAGCTAATCTCCGCAGACTGACTGATGTGTACTGGGCTATGCACACAGGCTCCCTTGCTCAGCTGACAGAGGTGAGCCATCTTTGCTTGATCATATATTCATCTTAGTATGTCCGATTTCAGATTTTTTTAATACTGAACAATAGGTTTTTTCAAGGCGTGTTAGCTAGCCAAGTTTAAGCTTTGTCAAGAGAATAATGAATGAGATATTAACTTGCAAAGTTTATTTTTTTTGCATATGCTCTCCGCCGACTGACTGTTGTGTACTGCTGTATGCACACACAAGCTGCCTAGCTGACAGAGGTTGGTTCTCTTTGCTTGATCATATATTCATCTTAGTATGTCCGATTTCAGATTTTTTCATACTGATTGATAGGTTTTTTCATGGCCTGTTAGCATGCCAAGTTTTAGCTTCGTGAGGATATTAATGAAGGAGATATTAACTTGCAAAGTGTATTTTTTTTTGCATATGCTCTCCGCCGACTGACTGTTGTGTACTGCTGTATGCACACACAAGCTGCCTAGCTGACAGAGGTTGGTTCTCTTTGCTTGATCATATATTCATCTTAGTATGTCCGATTTCAGATTTTTTCATACTGATGGATAGGTTTTTTCATGGCCTGTTAGCATGCCAAGTTTTAGTTTCGTCAGGTTATTAATGAAGGAGATATTAACTTGCAAAGTTTACTTTCCTTTACAGCTTATCTCCGCAGACTGACTGATGTGTACTGATCTATGCACACACAAGCTGCCTCGCTCAGCTGACAGAGGTGAGGCATCTTTGCTTGATCATATATTCATCTTAGTATGTCCGATTTCAGATTTTTTAATACTGAACAATAGGTTTTTTCAAGGCCTGTTAGCTAGCCAAGTTTAAGCTTTGTCAAGAGAATAATGAATGAGATATTAACTTGCAAAGTTTATTTTTTTGGCATATGCTCTCCGCCGACTGACTGTTGTGTACTGCTGTATGCACACACAAGCTGCCTAGCTGACAGAGGTTGGTTCTCTTTGCTTGATCATATATTCATCTTAGTATGTCCGATTTCAGATTTTTTCATACTGATTGATAGGTTTTTTCATGGCCTGTTAGCATGCCAAGTTTGAGCTTCGTCAGGACATTAATGAAGGAGATATTAACTTGCAAAGTTTACTTTCCTTTACAGCTAATCTCCGCAGACCGACTGAAGTGTACTGGTCTATGCACAAACAAGCTGCCTCGCTCAGCTGACAGAGGTGAGGCATCTTTGCTTGATCATATATTCATCTTAATATGTCCGATTTCATATTTTTTAATACTGAGAAATAGGTTTTTTCAAGGCCTGTTAGCTAGCCAAGTTTAAGCTTTGTCAAGAGAATAATGAAGGAGATATTAACTTGCAAAGTGTATTTTTTTTTGCATATGCTCTCCGCCGACGGACTGTTGTGTACTGCTGTATGCACACACAAGCTGCCTAGCTGACAGAGGTTGGTTCTCTTTGCTTGATCATATATTCAGCTTAGTATGTCCGATTTCAGATTTTTAATTACTGATTGATAGGTTTTTCAAGGCCTGTTAGCATGCCAAGTTTTAGCTTCGTCAGGACATTAATGAAGGAGATATTAACTTGCAAAGATTACTTTCCTTTACAGCTAATCTCCGCAGACTGACTGATGTGTACTGGTCTATGCACACAGAAGCTGCCTCGCTCAGCTGACAGAGGTGAGGTATCTTTGCTTGATCATATATTCATCTTAGTATGTCCGATTTCAGATTTTTTAATACTGAACAATAGGTTTTTTCAAGGCCTGTTAGCTAGCCAAGTTTTAGCTTAGTCAAGATAATAATGAAGGAGATATTAACTTGCAAAGTGTATTTTTCTTTGCATATGCTCTCAGCCGACTGACTGATGTGTACTGCTGTATGCACACACAAGCTGCCTCGCTCAGCTGACAAAGGTGAGGCATCTTTGCTTGATCATATATTCATCTTAGTATGTCCGATTTCAGATTTTGTTAATACTGAATAATAGGTTTTTTCAAGGCCTGTTAGCTAGCCAAATTTTAGCTTTGTCAAGAGAATAATGAATGAGATATTAACTTGCAAAGTGTATTTTTCTTTGCATATGCTCTCCGCCGACTGACTGTTGTGTACTGCTGTATGCACACACAAGCTGCCTACCTGACAGAGGTTGGTTTTCTTTGCTTGATCATATATTCAGCTTAGTATGTCCGATTTCAGATTTTTAAATACTGATTGATAGGTTTTTTCAAGGCCTGTTAGCATGCCAAGTGTGAGCTTCGTCAGGACATTAATGAAGGAGATATTAACTTGCAAAGTTTACTTTCCTTTACAGCTAATCTCCGCAGACTGACGGATGTGTACTGGTCTATGCACACACAAGCTGCCTCGCTCAGCTGACAGAGGTGAGGCATCTTTGCTTGATCATATATTCATCTTAGTATGTCCGATTTCAGATTTTTTAATACTGAACAATAGGTTTTTTCAAGGCCTGTTAGCTAGCCAAGTTTAAGCTTTGTCAAGAGAATAATGAATGAGATATTAACTTGCAAAGTTTATTTTTTTTGCATATGCTCTCCGCCGACTGACTGTTGTGTACTGCTGTATGCACACACAAGCTGCCTAGCTGACAGAGGTTGGTTCTCTTTGCTTGATCATATATTCAGCTTAGTATGTCCGATTTCAGATTTTTAAATACTGATTGATAGGTTTTTTCATGGCCTGTTAGCATGCCAAGTTTTAGCTTTGTCAAGAGAATAATGAAGGAGATATTAACTTGCAAAGTTTACTTTCCTTTACAGCTAATCTCCGCAGACTGACTGATGTGTACTGGTCTATGCACACACAAGCTGCCTCGCTCAGCTGACAGAGGTGAGGCATCTTTGCTTGATCATATATTCATCTTAGTATGTCCGATTTCAGATTTTTTAATACTGAACAATAGGTTTTTTCAAGGCCTGTTAGCTAGCCAAGTTTTAGCTTAGTCAAGATAATAATGAATGACATATTAACTTGCAAAGTGTATTTTTCTTTGCATATGCTCTCAGCCGACTGACTGATGTGTACTGCTGTATGCACACACAAGCTGCCTCGCTCAGCTGACAAAGGTGAGGCATCTTTGCTTGATCATATATTCATCTTAGTATGTCCGATTTCAGATTTTGTTAATACTGAATAATAGGTTTTTTAAAGGCCTGTTAGCTAGCCAAATTTTAGCTTTGTCAAGAGAATAATGAATGAGATATTAACTTGCAAAGTGTATTTTTCTTTGCATATGCTCTCCGCCGACTGACTGTTGTGTACTGCTGTATGCACACACAAGCTGCCTACCTGACAGAGGTTGGTTTTCTTTGCTTGATCATATATTCAGCTTAGTATGTCCGATTTCAGATTTTTAAATACTGATTGATAGGTTTTTTCAAGGCCTGTTAGCATGCCAAGTGTGAGCTTCGTCAGGACATTAATGAAGGAGATATTAACTTGCAAAGTTTACTTTCCTTTACAGCTAATCTCCGCAGACTGACGGATGTGTACTGGTCTATGCACACACAAGCTGCCTCGCTCAGCTGACAGAGGTGAGGCATCTTTGCTTGATCATATATTCATCTTAGTATGTCCGATTTTAGATTTTTTAATACTGAACAATAGGTTTTTTCAAGGCCTGTTAGCTAGCCAAGTTTAAGCTTTGTCAAGAGAATAATGAATGAGATATTAACTTGCAAAGTTTATTTTTTTGGCATATGCTCTCCGCCGACTGACTGTTGTGTACTGCTGTATGCACACACAAGCTGCCTAGCTGACAGAGGTTGGTTCTCTTTGCTTGATCATATATTC
This sequence comes from Luidia sarsii, assembly GCA_949987565.1. NCBI lineage: Eukaryota > Metazoa > Echinodermata > Asteroidea > Paxillosida > Luidiidae > Luidia > Luidia sarsii. Next base: position 5,027,227 of record OX465108.1, on the reverse strand, counting down.
AGCTTAGTATGTCCGATTTCAGATTTTTAAATACTGATTGATAGGTTTTTTCAAGGCCTGTTAGCATGCCAAGTTATAGCTTCGTCAGGACATTAATGAAGGAGATATTAACTTGCAAAGTGTATTTTTCTTTGCATATGCTCTCCGCCGACTGACTGTTGTGTACTGCTGTATGCACACACAAGCTGCCTAGCTGACAGAGGTTGGTTCTCTTTGCTTGATCATATATTCAGCTTAGTATGTCCGATTTCAGATTTTTAAATACTGATTGATAGGTTTTTTCATGGCCTGTTAGCATGCCAAGTTTTAGTTTCGTCAGGTTATTAATGAAGGAGATATTAACTTGCAAAGTTTACTTTCCTTTACAGTTTATCTCCGCAGACTGACTGATGTGTACTGATCTATGCACACACAAGCTGCCTCGCTCAGCTGACAGAGGTGAGGCATCTTTGCTTGATCATATATTCATCTTTGTATGTCCGATTTCAGATTTTTTAATACTGAACAATAGGTTTTTTTCAAGGCCTGTTAGCTAGCCAAGTTTAAGCTTTGTCAAGAGAATAATGAATGAGATATTAACTTGCAAAGTTTATTTTTTTTTGCATATGCTCTCCGCCGACTGACGATTGTGTACTGCTGTATGCACACACAAGCTGCCTAGCTGACAGAGGTTGGTTCTCTTTGCTTGATCATATATTCATCTTAGTATGTCCGATTTCAGATTTTTTCATACTGATTGATAGGTTTTTTCATGGCCTGTTAGCATGCCAAGTTTTAGCTTTGTCAAGAGAATAATGAAGGAGATATTAACTTGCAAAGTGTATTTTTTTTTGCATATGCTCTCCGCCGACTGACTGTTGTGTACTGCTGTATGCAAACACAAGCTGCCTACCTGACAGAGGTTGGTTCTCTTTGCTTGATCATATATTCAGCTTAGTATGTCCGAGTTCAGATTTTTTAATACTGAACAATAGGTTTTTTCAAGGCCTGTTAGCTAGCCAAGTTATAGCTTCGTCAGGACATTAATGAAGGAGATATTAACTTGCAAAGTGTATTTTTCTTTGCATATGCTCTCCGCCGACTGACTGTTGTGTACTGCTGTATGCACACACAAGCTGCCTAGCTGACAGAGATTGGTTCTCTTTGCTTGATCATATATTCAGCTTAGTATGTCCGATTTCAGATTTTTAAATACTGATTGATAGGTGTTTTCAAGGCCTGTTAGCATGCCAAGTTTGAGCTTCGTCAGGACATTAATGAAGGAGATATTAACTTGCAAAGTTTACTTTCCTTTACAGCTAATCTCCGCAGACTGACTGATGTGTACTGGTCTATGCACACACAAGCTGCCTCGCTCAGCTGACAGAGGTGAGGCATCTTTGCTTGATCATATATTCATCTTAGTATGTCCGATTTCAGATTTTTTAATACTGAACAATAGGTTTTTTCAAGGCCTGTTAGCTAGTCAAGTTTTTGCTTTGTCAAGATAATAATGAATGAGATATTAACTTGCAAAGTGTATTTTTCTTTGCATATGCTCTCAGCCGACTGACTGATGTGTACTGCTGTATGCACACACAAGCTGCCTCGCTCAGCTGACAGAGGTGAGGCATCTTTGCTTGATCATATATTCATCTTAGTATGTCCGATTTCATTTTTTTTAATACTGAGAAATAGGTTTTTTCAAGGCCTGTTAGCATGCCAAGTTTTAGCTTCGTCAGGATATTAATGAAGGAGATATTAACTTGCAAACTTTACTTTCCTTTACAGCTAATCTCCGCAGACTGACTGATGTGTACTGGTCTATGCACACACAAGCTCCCTTGCTCAGCTGACAGAGGTGAGCCATCTTTGCTTGATCATATATTCATCTTAGTATGTCCGATTTCATATTTTTTAATACTGAGAAATAGGTTTTTTCAAGGCCTGTTAGCATGCCAAGTTTTAGCTTCGTCAGGATATTAATGAAGGAGATATTAACTTGCAAAGTTTACTTTCCTTTACAGCTAATCTCCGCAGACTGACTGATGTGTACTGGGCTATGCACACAGGCTCCCTTGCTCAGCTGACAGAGGTGAGCCATCTTTGCTTGATCATATATTCATCTTAGTATGTCCGATTTCAGATTTTTTTAATACTGAACAATAGGTTTTTTCAAGGCGTGTTAGCTAGCCAAGTTTAAGCTTTGTCAAGAGAATAATGAATGAGATATTAACTTGCAAAGTTTATTTTTTTTTTCATATGCTCTCCGCCGACTGACTGTTGTGTACTGCTGTATGCACACACAAGCTGCCTAGCTGACAGAGGTTGGTTCTCTTTGCTTGATCATATATTCATCTTAGTATGTCCGATTTCAGATTTTTTCATACTGATTGATAGGTTTTTTCATGGCCTGTTAGCATGCCAAGTTTTAGCTTCGTGAGGATATTAATGAAGGAGATATTAACTTGCAAAGTGTATTTTTTTTTGCATATGCTCTCCGCCGACTGACTGTTGTGTACTGCTGTATGCACACACAAGCTGCCTAGCTGACAGAGGTTGGTTCTCTTTGCTTGATCATATATTCATCTTAGTATGTCCGATTTCAGATTTTTTCATACTGATTGATAGGTTTTTTCATGGCCTGTTAGCATGCCAAGTTTTAGTTTCGTCAGGTTATTAATGAAGGAGATATTAACTTGCAAAGTTTACTTTCCTTTACAGCTTATCTCCGCAGACTGACTGATGTGTACTGATCTATGCACACACAAGCTGCCTCGCTCAGCTGACAGAGGTGAGGCATCTTTGCTTGATCATATATTCATCTTAGTATGTCCGATTTCAGATTTTTTAATACTGAACAATAGGTTTTTTCAAGGCCTGTTAGCTAGCCAAGTTTAAGCTTTGTCAAGAGAATAATGAATGAGATATTAACTTGCAAAGTTTATTTTTTTGGCATATGCTCTCCGCCGACTGACTGTTGTGTACTGCTGTATGCACACACAAGCTGCCTAGCTGACAGAGGTTGGTTCTCTTTGCTTGATCATATATTCATCTTAGTATGTCCGATTTCAGATTTTTTCATACTGATTGATAGGTTTTTTCATGGCCTGTTAGCATGCCAAGTTTGAGCTTCGTCAGGACATTAATGAAGGAGATATTAACTTGCAAAGTTTACTTTCCTTTACAGCTAATCTCCGCAGACCGACTGAAGTGTACTGGTCTATGCACAAACAAGCTGCCTCGCTCAGCTGACAGAGGTGAGGCATCTTTGCTTGATCATATATTCATCTTAGTATGTCCGATTTCATATTTTTTAATACTGAGAAATAGGTTTTTTCAAGGCCTGTTAGCTAGCCAAGTTTAAGCTTTGTCAAGAGAATAATGAAGGAGATATTAACTTGCAAAGTGTATTTTTTTTTGCATATGCTCTCCGCCGACGGACTGTTGTGTACTGCTGTATGCACACACAAGCTGCCTAGCTGACAGAGGTTGGTTCTCTTTGCTTGATCATATATTCAGCTTAGTATGTCCGATTTCAGATTTTTAATTACTGATTGATAGGTTTTTCAAGGCCTGTTAGCATGCCAAGTTTTAGCTTCGTCAGGACATTAATGAAGGAGATATTAACTTGCAAAGTTTACTTTCCTTTACAGCTAATCTCCGCAGACTGACTGATGTGTACTGGTCTATGCACACACAAGCTGCCTCGCTCAGCTGACAGAGGTGAGGTATCTTTGCTTGATCATATATTCATCTTAGTATGTCCGATTTCAGATTTTTTAATACTGAACAATAGGTTTTTTCAAGGCCTGTTAGCTAGCCAAGTTTTAGCTTAGTCAAGATAATAATGAAGGAGATATTAACTTGCAAAGTGTATTTTTCTTTGCATATGCTCTCAGCCGACTGACTGATGTGTACTGCTGTATGCACACACAAGCTGCCTCGCTCAGCTGACAAAGGTGAGGCATCTTTGCTTGATCATATATTCATCTTAGTATGTCCGATTTCAGATTTTGTTAATACTGAATAATAGGTTTTTTCAAGGCCTGTTAGCTAGCCAAATTTTAGCTTTGTCAAGAGAATAATGAATGAGATATTAACTTGCAAAGTGTATTTTTCTTTGCATATGCTCTCCGCCGACTGACTGTTGTGTACTGCTGTATGCACACACAAGCTGCCTACCTGACAGAGGTTGGTTTTCTTTGCTTGATCATATATTCAGCTTAGTATGTCCGATTTCAGATTTTTAAATACTGATTGATAGGTTTTTTCAAGGCCTGTTAGCATGCCAAGTGTGAGCTTCGTCAGGACATTAATGAAGGAGATATTAACTTGCAAAGTTTACTTTCCTTTACAGCTAATCTCCGCAGACTGACGGATGTGTACTGGTCTATGCACACACAAGCTGCCTCGCTCAGCTGACAGAGGTGAGGCATCTTTGCTTGATCATATATTCATCTTAGTATGTCCGATTTCAGATTTTTTAATACTGAACAATAGGTTTTTTCAAGGCCTGTTAGCTAGCCAAGTTTAAGCTTTGTCAAGAGAATAATGAATGAGATATTAACTTGCAAAGTTTATTTTTTTTGCATATGCTCTCCGCCGACTGACTGTTGTGTACTGCTGTATGCACACACAAGCTGCCTAGCTGACAGAGGTTGGTTCTCTTTGCTTGATCATATATTCAGCTTAGTATGTCCGATTTCAGATTTTTAAATACTGATTGATAGGTTTTTTCAAGGCCTGTTAGCATGCCAAGTTATAGCTTCGTCAGGACATTAATGAAGGAGATATTAACTTGCAAAGTTTATTTTTTTTTGCATATGCTCTCCGCCGACTGACTGTTGTGTACTGCTGTATGCACACACAAGCTGCCTAGCTGACAGAGGTTGGTTCTCTTTGCTTGATCATATATTCAGCTTAGTATGTCCGATTTCAGATTTTTAAATACTGATTGATAGGTTTTTTCATGGCCTGTTAGCATGCCAAGTTTTAGCTTTGTCAAGAGAATAATGAAGGAGATATTAACTTGCAAAGTTTACTTTCCTTTACAGCTAATCTCCGCAGACTGACTGATGTGTACTGGTCTATGCACACACAAGCTGCCTCGCTCAGCTGACAGAGGTGAGGCATCTTTGCTTGATCATATATTCATCTTAGTATGTCCGATTTCAGATTTTTTAATACTGAACAATAGGTTTTTTCAAGGCCTGTTAGCTAGCCAAGTTTTAGCTTAGTCAAGATAATAATGAATGACATATTAACTTGCAAAGTGTATTTTTCTTTGCATATGCTCTCAGCCGACTGACTGATGTGTACTGCTGTATGCACACACAAGCTGCCTCGCTCAGCTGACAAAGGTGAGGCATCTTTGCTTGATCATATATTCATCTTAGTATGTCCGATTTCAGATTTTGTTAATACTGAATAATAGGTTTTTTCAAGGCCTGTTAGCTAGCCAAATTTTAGCTTTGTCAAGAGAATAATGAATAAGATATTAACTTGCAAAGTGTATTTCTCTTTGCATATGCTCTCCGCCGACTGACTGTTGTGTACTGCTGTATGCACACACAAGCTGCCTACCTGACAGAGGTTGGTTTTCTTTGCTTGATCATATATTCAGCTTAGTATGTCCGATTTCAGATTTTTAAATACTGATTGATAGGTTTTTTCAAGGCCTGTTAGCATGCCAAGTGTGAGCTTCGTCAGGACATTAATGAAGGAGATATTAACTTGCAAAGTTTACTTTCCTTTACAGCTAATCTCCGCAGACTGACGGATGTGTACTGGTCTATGCACACACAAGCTGCCTCGCTCAGCTGACAGAGGTGAGGCATCTTTGCTTGATCATATATTCATCTTAGTATGTCCGATTTCAGATTTTTTAATACTGAACAATAGGTTTTTTCAAGGCCTGTTAGCTAGCCAAGTTTAAGCTTTGTCAAGAGAATAATGAATGAGATATTAACTTGCAAAGTGTATTTTTTTTGGCATATGCTCTCCGCCGACTGACTGTTGTGTACTGCTGTATGCACACACAAGCTGCCTAGCTGACAGAGGTTGGTTCTCTTTGCTTGATCATATATTCATCTTAGTATGTCCGATTTCAGATTTTTTCATACTGATTGATAGGTTTTTTCATGGCCTGTTAGCATGCCAAGTTTTAGCTTTGTCAAGAGAATAATGAAGGAGATATTAACTTGCAAAGTGTATTTTTTTTTGCATATGCTCTCCGCCGACTGACTGTTGTGTACTGCTGTATGCAAACACAAGCTGCCTACCTGACAGAGGTTGGTTCTCTTTGCTTGATCATATATTCAGCTTAGTATGTCCGATTTCAGATTTTTAAATACTGATTGATAGGTTTTTTCAAGGCCTGTTAGCATGCCAAGTGTGAGCTTCGTCAGGACATTAATGAAGGAGATATTAACTTGCAAAGTTTACTTTCCTTTACAGCTAATCTCCGCAGACTGACTGATGTGTACTGCTGTATGCACACACAAGCTGCCTCGCTCAGCTGACAAAGGTGAGGCATCTTTGCTTGATCATATATTCATCTTAGTATGTCAGATTTCAGATTTTTTAATACTGAACAATAGGTTTTTTCAAGGCCTGTTAGCTAGCCAAATTTTAGCTTTGTCAAGAGAATAATGAATGAGATATTAACTTGCAAAGTGTATTTTTCTTTGCATATGCTCTCCGCCGACTGACTGTTGTGTACTGCTGTATGCACACACAAGCTGCCTAGCTGACAGAGGTTGGTTCTCTTTGCTTGATCATATATTCAGCTTAGTATGTCCGATTTCAGATTTTTAAATACTGATTGATAGGTTTTTTCAAGGCCTGTTAGCATGCCAAGTTTTAGCTTCGTCAGGACATTAATAAAGGAGATATTAACTTGCGAAGTGTATTTTTCTTTGCATATGCTCTCCGCCGACTGACTGTTGTGTACTGCTGTATGCACACACAAGCTGCCTAGCTGACAGAGGTTGGTTCTCTTTGCTTGATCATATATTCAGCTTAGTATGTCCGATTTCAGATTTTTAAATACTGATTGATAGGTGTTTTCAAGGCCTGTTAGCATGCCAAGTTTGAGCTTCGTCTGGACATTAATGAAGGAGATATTAACTTGCAAAGTTTACTTTCCTTTACAGCTAATCTCCGCAGACTAACTGATGTGTACTGGTCTATGCACACACAAGCTGCCTCGCTCAGCTGACAGAGGTGAGGCATCTTTGCTTGATCATATATTCATCTTAGTATGTCCGATTTCAGATTTTTTAATACTGAACAATAGGTTTTTTCAAGGCCTGTTAGCTAGTCAAGTTTTAGCTTTGTCAAGATAATAATGAATGAGATATTAACTTGCAAAGTGTATTTTTCTTTGCATATGCTCTCAGCCGACTGACTGATGTGTACTGCTGTATGCACACACAAGCTGCCTCGCTCAGCTGACAGAGGTGAGGCATCTTTGCTTGATCATATATTCATCTTAGTATGTCCGATTTCATATTTTTTAATACTGAGAAATAGGTTTTTTCAAGGCCTGTTAGCATGCCAAGTTTTAGCTTCGTCAGGATATTAATGAAGGAGATATTAACTTGCAAAGTTTACTTTCCTTTACAGCTAATCTCCGCAGACTGACTGATGTGTACTGGTCTATGCACACACAAGCTCCCTTGCTCAGCTGACAGAGGTGAGCCATCTTTGCTTGATCATATATTCATCTTAGTATGTCCGATTTCATATTTTTTAATACTGAGAAATAGGTTTTTTCAAGGCCTGTTAGCATGCCAAGTTTTAGCTTCGTCAGGATATTAATGAAGGAGATATTAACTTGCAAAGTTTACTTTCCTTTACAGCTAATCTCCGCAGACTGACTGATGTGTACTGGGCTATGCACACACGCTCCCTTGCTCAGCTGACAGAGGTGAGCCATCTTTGCTTAATCATATATTCATCTTAGTATGTCCGATTTCAGATTTTTTAATACTGAACAATAGGTTTTTTCAAGGCGTGTTAGCTAGCCAAGTTTAAGCTTTGTCAAGAGAATAATGAATGAAATATTAACTTGCAAAGTTTATTTTTTTTTGCATATGCTCTCCGCCGACTGACTGTTGTGTACTGCTGTATGCACACACAAGCTGCCTAGCTGACAGAGGTTGGTTATCTTTGCTTGATCATATATTCATCTTAGTATGTCCGATTTCAGATTTTTTCATACTGATTGATAGGTTTTTTCATGGCCTGTTAGCATGCCAAGTTTTAGCTTCGTCAGGATATTAATGAAGGAGATATTAACTTGCAAAGTGTATTTTTCTTTGCATATGCTCTCCGCCGACTGACTGTTGTGTACTGCTGTATGCACACACAAGCTGCCTACCTGACAGAGGTTGGTTTTCTTTGCTTGATCATATATTCAGCTTAGTATGTCCGATTTCAGATTTTTAAATACTGATTGATAGGTTTTTTCAAGGCCTGTTAGCATGCCAAGTTTGAGCTTCGTCAGGACATTAATGAAGGAGATATTAACTTGCAAAGTTTACTTTCCTTTACAGCTAATCTCCGCAGACTGACTGATGTGTACTGGTCTATGGACACACAAGCTACCTCGCTCAGCTGACAGAGGTGAGGCATCTTTGCTTGATCATATATTCATCTTAGTATGTCCGATTTCAGATTTTTTAATACTGAACAATAGGTTTTTTCAAGGCCTGTTAGCTAGTCAAGTTTTAGCTTTGTCAAGATAATAATGAATGAGATATTAACTTGCAAAGTGTATTTTTCTTTGCATATGCTCTCAGCCGACTGACTGATGTGTACTGCTGTATGCACACACAAGCTGCCTCGCGCAGCTGACAGAGGTGAGGCATCTTTGCTTGATCATATATTCATCTTAGTATGTCCGATTTCATATTTTTTAATACTGAGAAATAGGTTTTTTCAAGGCCTGTTAGCATGCCAAGTTTTAGCTTCGTCAGGATATTAATGAAGGAGATATTAACTTGCAAAGTTTACTTTCCTTTACAGCTTATCTCCGCAGACTGACTGATGTGTACTGGTCTATGCACACACAAGCTCCCTTGCTCAGCTGACAGAGGTGAGCCATCTTTGCTTGATCATATATTCATCTTAGTATGTCCGATTTCATATTTTTTAATACTGAGAAATAGGTTTTTCCAAGGCCTGTTAGCATGCCAAGTTTTAGCTTCGTCAGGATATTAATGAAGGAGATATTAACTTGCAAAGTTTACTTTCCTTTACAGCTAATCTCCGCAGACTGACTGATGTGTACTGGGCTATGCACACACGCTCCCTTGCTCAGCTGACAGAGGTGAGCCATCTTTGCTTGATCATATATTCATCTTAGTATGTCCGATTTCAGATTTTTTAATACTGAACAATAGGTTTTTTCAAGGCGTGTTAGCTAGCCAAGTTTAAGCTTTGTCAAGAGAATAATGAATGAGATATTAACTTGCAAAGTTTATTTTTTTTTGCATATGCTCTCCGCCGACTGACTGTTGTGTACTGCTGTATGCACACACAAGCTGCCTAGCTGACAGAGGTTGGTTCTCTTTGGTTGATCATATATTCATCTTAGTATGTCCGATTTCAGATTTTTTCATACTGATTGATAGGTTTTTTCATGGCCTGTTAGCATGCCAAGTTTTAGCTTCGTCAAGATATTAATGAAGGAGATATTAACTTGCAAAGTGTATTTTTCTTTGCATATGCTCTCCGCCGACTGACTGTTGTGTACTGCTGTATGCCACACAAGCTTCCTAGCTGACAGAGGTTGGTTCTCTTTGCTTGATCATATATTCAGCTTAGTATGTCCGATTTCAGATTTTTAAATACTGATTGATAGGTTTTTTCAAGGCCTGTTAGCATGCCAAGTTTGAGCTTCGTCAGGACATTAATGAAGGAGATATTAACTTGCAAAGTTTACTTTCCTTTACAGCTAATCTCCGCAGACTGACTGATGTGTACTGGTCTATGCACACACAAGCTGCCTCGCTCAGCTGAAAGAGGTGAGGCATCTTTGCTTGATCATATGTTCATCTTAGTATGTCCGATTTCAGATTTTTTAATACTGAACAATAGGTTTTTTCAAGGGCTGTTAGCTAGCCAAGTTTAAGCTTTGTCAAGAGAATAATGAAGGAGATATTAACTTGCAAAGTGTATTTTTTTTTGCATATTCTCTCCGCCGACTGACTGTTGTGTACTGCTGTATGCACACACAAGCTGCCTAGCTGACAGAGGTTGGTTCTCTTTGCTTGATCATATATTCATCTTAGTATGTCCGATTTCAGATTTTTTAATACTGAACAATAGGTTTTTTCAAGGCCTGTTAGCTAGTCAAGTTTTAGCTTTGTCAAGATAATAATGAATGAGATATTAACTTGCAAAGTGTATTTTTCTTTGCATATGCTCTCAGCCGACTGACTGATGTGTACTGCTGTATGCACACACAAGCTGCCTCGCGCAGCTGACAGAGGTGAGGCATCTTTGCTTGATCATATATTCATCTTAGTATGTCCGATTTCATATTTTTTAATACTGAGAAATAGGTTTTTTCAAGGCCTGTTAGCATGCCAAGTTTTAGCTTCGTCAGGATATTAATGAAGGAGATATTAACTTGCAAAGTTTACTTTCCTTTACAGCTTATCTCCGCAGACTGACTGATGTGTACTGGTCTATGCACACACAAGCTCCCTTGCTCAGCTGACAGAGGTGAGCCATCTTTGCTTGATCATATATTCATCTTAGTATGTCCGATTTCATATTTTTTAATACTGAACAATAGGTTTTTTCAAGGCGTGTTAGCTAGCCAAGTTTAAGCTTTGTCAAGAGAATAATGAATGAGATATTAACTTGCAAAGTTTATTTTTTTTTGCATATGCTCTCCGCCGACTGACTGTTGTGTACTGCTGTATGCACACACAAGCTGCCTAGCTGACAGAGGTTGGTTCTCTTTGGTTGATCATATATTCATCTTAGTATGTCCGATTTCAGATTTTTTCATACTGATTGATAGGTTTTTTCATTGCCTGTTAGCATGCCAAGTTTTAGCTTCGTCAGGATATTAATGAAGGAGATATTAACTTGCAAAGTGTATTTTTCTTTGCATATGCTCTCCGCCGACTGACTGTTGTGTACTGCTGTATGCCACACAAGCTTCCTAGCTGACAGAGGTTGGTTCTCTTTGCTTGATCATATATTCAGCTTAGTATGTCCGATTTCAGATTTTTAAATACTGATTGATAGGTTTTTTCAAGGCCTGTTAGCATGCCAAGTTTGAGCTTCGTCAGGACATTAATGAAGGAGATATTAACTTGCAAAGTTTACTTTCCTTTACAGCTAATCTCCGCAGACTGACTGATGTGTACTGGTCTATGCACACACAAGCTGCCTCGCTCAGCTGACAGAGGTGAGGCATCTTTGCTTGATCATATGTTCATCTTAGTATGTCCGATTTCAGATTTTTTAATACTGAACAATAGGTTTTTTCAAGGCCTGTTAGCTAGCCAAGTTTAAGCTTTGTCAAGAGAATAATGAAGGAGATATTAACTTGCAAAGTGTATTTTTTTTTGCATATTCTCTCCGCCGACTGACTGTTGTGTACTGCTGTATGCACACACAAGCTGCCTAGCTGACAGAGGTTGGTTCTCTTTGCTTGATCATATATTCATCTTAGTATGTCTGATTTCATAATTTTTAATACTGAGAAATAGGTGTTTTCAAGGCCTGTTAGCATGCCAAGTTTTAGCTTCGTCAGGATATTAATGAAGGAGATATTAACTTGCAAAGTTTACTTTCCTTTACAGCTAATCTCCGCAGACTGACTGATGTGTACTGGTCTATGCACACACAAGCTCCCTTGCTCAGCTGACAGAGGTGAGCCATCTTTGCTTGATCATATATTCATCTTAGTATGTCCGATTTCATATTTTTTAATACTGAGAAATAGGTTTTTTCAAGGCCTGTTAGCATGCCAAGTGTGAGCTTCGTCAGGACATTAATGAAGGAGATATTAACTTGCAAAGTTTACTTTCCTTTACAGCTAATCTCCGCAGACTGACGGATGTGTACTGGTCTATGCACACACAAGCTGCCTCGCTCAGGTGACAGAGGTTGGTTCTCTTTGCTTGATCATATATTCATCTTAGTATGTCCGATTTCAGATTTTTTAATACTGAACAATAGGTTTTTTCAAGGCCTGTTAGCTAGTCAAGTTTTAGCTTTGTCAAGATAATAATGAATGAGATATTAACTTGCAAAGTGTATTTTTCTTTGCATATGCTCTCAGCCGACTGACTGATGTGTACTGCTGTATGCACACACAAGCTGCCTCGCGCAGCTGACAGAGGTGAGGCATCTTTGCTTGATCATATATTCATCTTAGTATGTCCGATTTCATATTTTTTAATACTGAGAAATAGGTTTTTTCAAGGCCTGTTAGCATGCCAAGTTTTAGCTTCGTCAGGATATTAATGAAGGAGATATTAACTTGCAAAGTTTACTTTCCTTTACAGCTTATCTCCGCAGACTGACTGATGTGTACTGGTCTATGCACACACAAGCTCCCTTGCTCAGCTGACAGAGGTGAGCCATCTTTGCTTGATCATATATTCATCTTAGTATGTCCGATTTCATATTTTTTAATACTGAACAATAGGTTTTTTCAAGGCGTGTTAGCTAGCCAAGTTTAAGCTTTGTCAAGAGAATAATGAATGAGATATTAACTTGCAAAGTTTATTTTTTTTTGCATATGCTCTCCGCCGACTGACTGTTGTGTACTGCTGTATGCACACACAAGCTGCCTAGCTGACAGAGGTTGGTTCTCTTTGGTTGATCATATATTCATCTTAGTATGTCCGATTTCAGATTTTTTCATACTGATTGATAGGTTTTTTCATTGCCTGTTAGCATGCCAAGTTTTAGCTTCGTCAGGATATTAATGAAGGAGATATTAACTTGCAAAGTGTATTTTTCTTTGCATATGCTCTCCGCCGACTGACTGTTGTGTACTGCTGTATGCCACACAAGCTTCCTAGCTGACAGAGGTTGGTTCTCTTTGCTTGATCATATATTCAGCTTAGTATGTCCGATTTCAGATTTTTAAATACTGATTGATAGGTTTTTTCAAGGCCTGTTAGCATGCCAAGTTTGAGCTTCGTCAGGACATTAATGAAGGAGATATTAACTTGCAAAGTTTACTTTCCTTTACAGCTAATCTCCGCAGACTGACTGATGTGTACTGGTCTATGCACACACAAGCTGCCTCGCTCAGCTGACAGAGGTGAGGCATCTTTGCTTGATCATATGTTCATCTTAGTATGTCCGATTTCAGATTTTTTAATACTGAACAATAGGTTTTTTCAAGGCCTGTTAGCTAGCCAAGTTTAAGCTTTGTCAAGAGAATAATGAAGGAGATATTAACTTGCAAAGTGTATTTTTTTTTGCATATTCTCTCCGCCGACTGACTGTTGTGTACTGCTGTATGCACACACAAGCTGCCTAGCTGACAGAGGTTGGTTCTCTTTGCTTGATCATATATTCATCTTAGTATGTCTGATTTCATAATTTTTAATACTGAGAAATAGGTGTTTTCAAGGCCTGTTAGCATGCCAAGTTTTAGCTTCGTCAGGATATTAATGAAGGAGATATTAACTTGCAAAGTTTACTTTCCTTTACAGCTAATCTCCGCAGACTGACTGATGTGTACTGGTCTATGCACACACAAGCTCCCTTGCTCAGCTGACAGAGGTGAGCCATCTTTGCTTGATCATATATTCATCTTAGTATGTCCGATTTCATATTTTTTAATACTGAGAAATAGGTTTTTTCAAGGCCTGTTAGCATGCCAAGTGTGAGCTTCGTCAGGACATTAATGAAGGAGATATTAACTTGCAAAGTTTACTTTCCTTTACAGCTAATCTCCGCAGACTGACGGATGTGTACTGGTCTATGCACACACAAGCTGCCTCGCTCAGGTGACAGAGGTGCGGCATCTTTGCTTGATCATATATTCATCTTAGTATGTCCGATTTCAGATTTTTTAATACTGAACAATAGGTTTTTTCAAGGCCTGTTAGCTAGCCAAGTTTAAGCTTTGTCAAGAGAATAATGAATGAGATATTAACTTGCAAAGTTTTTTTTTTTTTGCATATGCTCTCCGCCGACTGACTGTTGTGTACTGCTGTATGCACACACAAGCTGCCTAGCTGACAGAGGTTGGTTCTCTTTGCTTGATCATATATTCAGCTTAGTATGTCCGATTTCAGATTTTTAAATACTGATTGATAGGTGTTTTCAAGGCCTGTTAGCATGCCAAGTTTGAGCTTCGTCAGGACATTAATGAAGGAGATATTAACTTGCAAAGTTTACTTTCCTTTACAGCTAATCTCCGCAGACTGACTGATGTGTACTGGTCTATGGACACACAAGCTGCCTCGCTCAGCTGACAGAGGTGAGGCATCTTTGCTTGATCATATATTCATCTTAGTATGTCCGATTTCAGATTTTTTAATACTGAACAATAGGTTTTTTCAAGGCCTGTTAGCTAGTCAAGTTTTAGCTTTGTCAAGATAATAATGAATGAGATATTAACTTGCAAAGTGTATTTTTCTTTGCATATGCTCTCAGCCGACTGACTGATGTGTACTGCTGTATGCACACACAAGCTGCCTCGCGCAGCTGACAGAGGTGAGGCATCTTTGCTTGATCATATATTCATCTTAGTATGTCCGATTTCATATTTTTTAATACTGAGAAATAGGTTTTTTCAAGGCCTGTTAGCATGCCAAGTTTTAGCTTCGTCAGGATATTAATGAAGGAGATATTAACTTGCAAAGTTTACTTTCCTTTACAGCTTATCTCCGCAGACTGACTGATGTGTACTGGTCTATGCACACACAAGCTCCCTTGCTCAGCTGACAGAGGTGAGCCATCTTTGCTTGATCATATATTCATCTTAGTATGTCCGATTTCATATTTTTTAATACTGAGAAATAGGTTTTTCCAAGGCCTGTTAGCATGCCAAGTTTTAGCTTCGTCAGGATATTAATGAAGGAGATATTAACTTGCAAAGTTTACTTTCCTTTACAGCTAATCTCCGCAGACTGACTGATGTGTACTGGGCTATGCACACACGCTCCCTTGCTCAGCTGACAGAGGTGAGCCATCTTTGCTTGATCATATATTCATCTTAGTATGTCCGATTTCAGATTTTTTAATACTGAACAATAGGTTTTTTCAAGGCGTGTTAGCTAGCCAAGTTTAAGCTTTGTCAAGAGAATAATGAATGAGATATTAACTTGCAAAGTTTATTTTTTTTTGCATATGCTCTCCGCCGACTGACTGTTGTGTACTGCTGTATGCACACACAAGCTGCCTAGCTGACAGAGGTTGGTTCTCTTTGGTTGATCATATATTCATCTTAGTATGTCCGATTTCAGATTTTTTCATACTGATTGATAGGTTTTTTCATGGCCTGTTAGCATGCCAAGTTTTAGCTTCGTCAAGATATTAATGAAGGAGATATTAACTTGCAAAGTGTATTTTTCTTTGCATATGCTCTCCGCCGACTGACTGTTGTGTACTGCTGTATGCCACACAAGCTTCCTAGCTGACAGAGGTTGGTTCTCTTTGCTTGATCATATATTCAGCTTAGTATGTCCGATTTCAGATTTTTAAATACTGATTGATAGGTTTTTTCAAGGCCTGTTAGCATGCCAAGTTTGAGCTTCGTCAGGACATTAATGAAGGAGATATTAACTTGCAAAGTTTACTTTCCTTTACAGCTAATCTCCGCAGACTGACTGATGTGTACTGGTCTATGCACACACAAGCTGCCTCGCTCAGCTGAAAGAGGTGAGGCATCTTTGCTTGATCATATGTTCATCTTAGTATGTCCGATTTCAGATTTTTTAATACTGAACAATAGGTTTTTTCAAGGGCTGTTAGCTAGCCAAGTTTAAGCTTTGTCAAGAGAATAATGAAGGAGATATTAACTTGCAAAGTGTATTTTTTTTTGCATATTCTCTCCGCCGACTGACTGTTGTGTACTGCTGTATGCACACACAAGCTGCCTAGCTGACAGAGGTTGGTTCTCTTTGCTTGATCATATATTCATCTTAGTATGTCCGATTTCAGATTTTTTAATACTGAACAATAGGTTTTTTCAAGGCCTGTTAGCTAGTCAAGTTTTAGCTTTGTCAAGATAATAATGAATGAGATATTAACTTGCAAAGTGTATTTTTCTTTGCATATGCTCTCAGCCGACTGACTGATGTGTACTGCTGTATGCACACACAAGCTGCCTCGCGCAGCTGACAGAGGTGAGGCATCTTTGCTTGATCATATATTCATCTTAGTATGTCCGATTTCATATTTTTTAATACTGAGAAATAGGTTTTTTCAAGGCCTGTTAGCATGCCAAGTTTTAGCTTCGTCAGGATATTAATGAAGGAGATATTAACTTGCAAAGTTTACTTTCCTTTACAGCTTATCTCCGCAGACTGACTGATGTGTACTGGTCTATGCACACACAAGCTCCCTTGCTCAGCTGACAGAGGTGAGCCATCTTTGCTTGATCATATATTCATCTTAGTATGTCCGATTTCATATTTTTTAATACTGAGAAATAGGTTTTTCCAAGGCCTGTTAGCATGCCAAGTTTTAGCTTCGTCAGGATATTAATGAAGGAGATATTAACTTGCAAAGTTTACTTTCCTTTACAGCTAATCTCCGCAGACTGACTGATGTGTACTGGGCTATGCACACACGCTCCCTTGCTCAGCTGACAGAGGTGAGCCATCTTTGCTTGATCATATATTCATCTTAGTATGTCCGATTTCAGATTTTTTAATACTGAACAATAGGTTTTTTCAAGGCGTGTTAGCTAGCCAAGTTTAAGCTTTGTCAAGAGAATAATGAATGAGATATTAACTTGCAAAGTTTATTTTTTTTTGCATATGCTCTCCGCCGACTGACTGTTGTGTACTGCTGTATGCACACACAAGCTGCCTAGCTGACAGAGGTTGGTTCTCTTTGGTTGATCATATATTCATCTTAGTATGTCCGATTTCAGATTTTTTCATACTGATTGATAGGTTTTTTCATGGCCTGTTAGCATGCCAAGTTTTAGTTTCGTCAAGATATTAATGAAGGAGATATTAACTTGCAAAGTGTATTTTTCTTTGCATATGCTCTCCGCCGACTGACTGTTGTGTACTGCTGTATGCCACACAAGCTTCCTAGCTGACAGAGGTTGGTTCTCTTTGCTTGATCATATATTCAGCTTAGTATGTCCGATTTCAGATTTTTAAATACTGATTGATAGGTTTTTTCAAGGCCTGTTAGCATGCCAAGTTTGAGCTTCGTCAGGACATTAATGAAGGAGATATTAACTTGCAAAGTTTACTTTCCTTTACAGCTAATCTCCGCAGACTGACTGATGTGTACTGGTCTATGCACACACAAGCTGCCTCGCTCAGCTGAAAGAGGTGAGGCATCTTTGCTTGATCATATGTTCATCTTAGTATGTCCGATTTCAGATTTTTTAATACTGAACAATAGGTTTTTTCAAGGGCTGTTAGCTAGCCAAGTTTAAGCTTTGTCAAGAGAATAATGAAGGAGATATTAACTTGCAAAGTGTATTTTTTTTTGCATATTCTCTCCGCCGACTGACTGTTGTGTACTGCTGTATGCACACACAAGCTGCCTAGCTGACAGAGGTTGGTTCTCTTTGCTTGATCATATATTCATCTTAGTATGTCCGATTTCAGATTTTTTAATACTGAACAATAGGTTTTTTCAAGGCCTGTTAGCTAGTCAAGTTTTAGCTTTGTCAAGATAATAATGAATGAGATATTAACTTGCAAAGTGTATTTTTCTTTGCATATGCTCTCAGCCGACTGACTGATGTGTACTGCTGTATGCACACACAAGCTGCCTCGCGCAGCTGACAGAGGTGAGGCATCTTTGCTTGATCATATATTCATCTTAGTATGTCCGATTTCATATTTTTTAATACTGAGAAATAGGTTTTTTCAAGGCCTGTTAGCATGCCAAGTTTTAGCTTCGTCAGGATATTAATGAAGGAGATATTAACTTGCAAAGTTTACTTTCCTTTACAGCTTATCTCCGCAGACTGACTGATGTGTACTGGTCTATGCACACACAAGCTCCCTTGCTCAGCTGACAGAGGTGAGCCATCTTTGCTTGATCATATATTCATCTTAGTATGTCCGATTTCATATTTTTTAATACTGAACAATAGGTTTTTTCAAGGCGTGTTAGCTAGCCAAGTTTAAGCTTTGTCAAGAGAATAATGAATGAGATATTAACTTGCAAAGTTTATTTTTTTTTGCATATGCTCTCCGCCGACTGACTGTTGTGTACTGCTGTATGCACACACAAGCTGCCTCGCTCAGCTGACAGAGGTGAGGCATCTTTGCTTGATCATATATTCATCTTAGTATGTCCGATTTCATATTTTTTAATACTGAGAAATAGGTTTTTTCAAGGCCTGTTAGCATGCCAAGTTTTAGCTTCGTCAGGATATTAATGAAGGAGATATTAACTTGCAAAGTTTACTTTCCTTTACAGCTAATCTCCGCAGACTGACTGATGTGTACTGGTCTATGCACACACAAGCTCCCTTGCTCAGCTAACAGAGGTGAGCCATCTTTGCTTGATCATATATTCATCTTAGTATGTCCGATTTCATATTTTTTAATACTGAGAAATAGGTTTTTTCAAGGCCTGTTAGCATGCCAAGTTTTAGCTTCGTCAGGATATTAATGAAGGAGATATTAACTTGCAAAGTTTACTTTCCTTTACAGCTAATCTCCGCAGACTGACTGATGTGTACTGGGCTATGCACACACGCTCCCTTGCTCAGCTGACAGAGGTGAGCCATCTTTGCTTAATCATATATTCATCTTAGTATGTCCGATTTCAGATTTTTTAATACTGAACAATAGGTTTTTTCAAGGCGTGTTAGCTAGCCAAGTTTAAGCTTTGTCAAGAGAATAATGAATGAAATATTAACTTGCAAAGTTTATTTTTTTTTGCATATGCTCTCCGCCGACTGACTGTTGTGTACTGCTGTATGCACACACAAGCTGCCTAGCTGACAGAGGTTGGTTATCTTTGCTTGATCATACATTCATCTTAGTATGTCCGATTTCAGATTTTTTCATACTGATTGATAGGTTTTTTCATGGCCTGTTAGCATGCCAAGTTTTAGCTTCGTCAGGATATTAATGAAGGAGATATTAACTTGCAAAGTGTATTTTTCTTTGCATATGCTCTCCGCCGACTGACTGTTGTGTACTGCTGTATGCACACACAAGCTGCCTACCTGACAGAGGTTGGTTTTCTTTGCTTGATCATATATTCAGCTTAGTATGTCCGATTTCAGATTTTTAAATACTGATTGATAGGTTTTTTCAAGGCCTGTTAGCATGCCAAGTTTGAGCTTCGTCAGGACATTAATGAAGGAGATATTAACTTGCAAAGTTTACTTTCCTTTACAGCTAATCTCCGCAGACTGACTGATGTGTACTGGTCTATGGACACACAAGCTACCTCGCTCAGCTGACAGAGGTGAGGCATCTTTGCTTGATCATATATTCATCTTAGTATGTCCGATTTCAGATTTTTTAATACTGAACAATAGGTTTTTTCAAGGCCTGTTAGCTAGTCAAGTTTTAGCTTTGTCAAGATAATAATGAATGAGATATTAACTTGCAAAGTGTATTTTTCTTTGCATATGCTCTCAGCCGACTGACTGATGTGTACTGCTGTATGCACACACAAGCTGCCTCGCGCAGCTGACAGAGGTGAGGCATCTTTGCTTGATCATATATTCATCTTAGTATGTCCGATTTCATATTTTTTAATACTGAGAAATAGGTTTTTTCAAGGCCTGTTAGCATGCCAAGTTTTAGCTTCGTCAGGATATTAATGAAGGAGATATTAACTTGCAAAGTTTACTTTCCTTTACAGCTTATCTCCGCAGACTGACTGATGTGTACTGGTCTATGCACACACAAGCTCCCTTGCTCAGCTGACAGAGGTGAGCCATCTTTGCTTGATCATATATTCATCTTAGTATGTCCGATTTCATATTTTTTAATACTGAGAAATAGGTTTTTCCAAGGCCTGTTAGCATGCCAAGTTTTAGCTTCGTCAGGATATTAATGAAGGAGATATTAACTTGCAAAGTTTACTTTCCTTTACAGCTAATCTCCGCAGACTGACTGATGTGTACTGGGCTATGCACACACGCTCCCTTGCTCAGCTGACAGAGGTGAGCCATCTTTGCTTGATCATATATTCATCTTAGTATGTCCGATTTCAGATTTTTTAATACTGAACAATAGGTTTTTTCAAGGCGTGTTAGCTAGCCAAGTTTAAGCTTTGTCAAGAGAATAATGAATGAGATATTAACTTGCAAAGTTTATTTTTTTTTGCATATGCTCTCCGCCGACTGACTGTTGTGTACTGCTGTATGCACACACAAGCTGCCTAGCTGACAGAGGTTGGTTCTCTTTGGTTGATCATATATTCATCTTAGTATGTCCGATTTCAGATTTTTTCATACTGATTGATAGGTTTTTTCATGGCCTGTTAGCATGCCAAGTTTTAGCTTCGTCAAGATATTAATGAAGGAGATATTAACTTGCAAAGTGTATTTTTCTTTGCATATGCTCTCCGCCGACTGACTGTTGTGTACTGCTGTATGCCACACAAGCTTCCTAGCTGACAGAGGTTGGTTCTCTTTGGTTGATCATATATTCATCTTAGTATGTCCGATTTCAGATTTTTAAATACTGATTGATAGGTTTTTTCAAGGCCTGTTAGCATGCCAAGTTTGAGCTTCGTCAGGACATTAATGAAGGAGATATTAACTTGCAAAGTTTACTTTCCTTTACAGCTAATCTCCGCAGACTGACTGATGTGTACTGGTCTATGCACACACAAGCTGCCTCGCTCAGCTGAAAGAGGTGAGGCATCTTTGCTTGATCATATGTTCATCTTAGTATGTCCGATTTCAGATTGTTTAATACTGAACAATAGGTTTTTTCAAGGGCTGTTAGCTAGCCAAGTTTAAGCTTTGTCAAGAGAATAATGAAGGAGATATTAACTTGCAAAGTGTATTTTTTTTTGCATATTCTCTCCGCCGACTGACTGTTGTGTACTGCTGTATGCACACACAAGCTGCCTAGCTGACAGAGGTTGGTTCTCTTTGCTTGATCATATATTCATCTTAGTATGTCCGATTTCAGATTTTTTAATACTGAACAATAGGTTTTTTCAAGGCCTGTTAGCTAGTCAAGTTTTAGCTTTGTCAAGATAATAATGAATGAGATATTAACTTGCAAAGTGTATTTTTCTTTGCATATGCTCTCAGCCGACTGACTGATGTGTACTGCTGTATGCACACACAAGCTGCCTCGCGCAGCTGACAGAGGTGAGGCATCTTTGCTTGATCATATATTCATCTTAGTATGTCCGATTTCATATTTTTTAATACTGAGAAATAGGTTTTTTCAAGGCCTGTTAGCATGCCAAGTTTTAGCTTCGTCAGGATATTAATGAAGGAGATATTAACTTGCAAAGTTTACTTTCCTTTACAGCTTATCTCCGCAGACTGACTGATGTGTACTGGTCTATGCACACACAAGCTCCCTTGCTCAGCTGACAGAGGTGAGCCATCTTTGCTTGATCATATATTCATCTTAGTATGTCCGATTTCATATTTTTTAATACTGAACAATAGGTTTTTTCAAGGCGTGTTAGCTAGCCAAGTTTAAGCTTTGTCAAGAGAATAATGAATGAGATATTAACTTGCAAAGTTTATTTCTTTTTGCATATGCTCTCCGCCGACTGACTGTTGTGTACTGCTGTATGCACACACAAGCTGCCTAGCTGACAGAGGTTGGTTCTCTTTGGTTGATCATATATTCATCTTAGTATGTCCGATTTCAGATTTTTTCATACTGATTGATAGGTTTTTTCATGGCCTGTTAGCATGCCAAGTTTTAGCTTCGTCAGGATATTAATGAAGGAGATATTAACTTGCAAAGTGTATTTTTCTTTGCATATGCTCTCCGCCGACTGACTGTTGTGTACTGCTGTATGCCACACAAGCTTCCTAGCTGACAGAGGTTGGTTCTCTTTGCTTGATCATATATTCAGCTTAGTATGTCCGATTTCAGATTTTTAAATACTGATTGATAGGTTTTTTCAAGGCCTGTTAGCATGCCAAGTTTGAGCTTCGTCAGGACATTAATGAAGGAGATATTAACTTGCAAAGTTTACTTTCCTTTACAGCTAATCTCCGCAGACTGACTGATGTGTACTGGTCTATGCACACACAAGCTGCCTCGCTCAGCTGACAGAGGTGAGGCATCTTTGCTTGATCATATGTTCATCTTAGTATGTCCGATTTCAGATTTTTTAATACTGAACAATAGGTTTTTTCAAGGCCTGTTAGCTAGCCAAGTTTAAGCTTTGTCAAGAGAATAATGAAGGAGATATTAACTTGCAAAGTGTATTTTTTTTTGCATATTCTCTCCGCCGACTGACTGTTGTGTACTGCTGTATGCACACACAAGCTGCCTAGCTGACAGAGGTTGGTTCTCTTTGCTTGATCATATATTCATCTTAGTATGTCTGATTTCATAATTTTTAATACTGAGAAATAGGTGTTTTCAAGGCCTGTTAGCATGCCAAGTTTTAGCTTCGTCAGGATATTAATGAAGGAGATATTAACTTGCAAAGTTTACTTTCCTTTACAGCTAATCTCCGCAGACTGACTGATGTGTACTGGTCTATGCACACACAAGCTCCCTTGCTCAGCTGACAGAGGTGAGCCATCTTTGCTTGATCATATATTCATCTTAGTATGTCCGATTTCATATTTTTTAATACTGAGAAATAGGTTTTTTCAAGGCCTGTTAGCATGCCAAGTGTGAGCTTCGTCAGGACATTAATGAAGGAGATATTAACTTGCAAAGTTTACTTTCCTTTACAGCTAATCTCCGCAGACTGACGGATGTGTACTGGTCTATGCACACACAAGCTGCCTCGCTCAGGTGACAGAGGTGCGGCATCTTTGCTTGATCATATATTCATCTTAGTATGTCCGATTTCAGATTTTTTAATACTGAACAATAGGTTTTTTCAAGGCCTGTTAGCTAGCCAAGTTTAAGCTTTGTCAAGAGAATAATGAATGAGATATTAACTTGCAAAGTTTTTTTTTTTTTGCATATGCTCTCCGCCGACTGACTGTTGTGTACTGCTGTATGCACACACAAGCTGCCTAGCTGACAGAGGTTGGTTCTCTTTGCTTGATCATATATTCAGCTTAGTATGTCCGATTTCAGATTTTTAAATACTGATTGATAGGTTTTTTCAAGGCCTGTTAGCATGCCAAGTTATAGCTTCGTCAGGACATTAATGAAGGAGATATTAACTTGCAAAACGTATTTTTCTTTGCATATGCTCTCCGCCGACTGACTGTTGTGTACTGCTGTATGCACACACAAGCTGCCTAGCTGACAGAGGTTGGTTCTCTTTGCTTGATCATATATTCAGCTTAGTATGTCCGATTTCAGATTTTTAAATACTGATTGATAGGTGTTTTCAAGGCCTGTTAGCATGCCAAGTTTGAGCTTCGTCAGGACATTAATGAAGGAGATATTAACTTGCAAAGTTTACTTTCCTTTACAGCTAATCTCCGCAGACTGACTGATGTGTACTGGTCTATGGACACACAAGCTGCCTCGCTCAGCTGACAGAGGTGAGGCATCTTTGCTTGATCATATATTCATCTTAGTATGTCCGATTTCAGATTTTTTAATACTGAACAATAGGTTTTTTCAAGGCCTGTTAGCTAGTCAAGTTTTAGCTTTGTCAAGATAATAATGAATGAGATATTAACTTGCAAAGTGTATTTTTCTTTGCATATGCTCTCAGCCGACTGACTGATGTGTACTGCTGTATGCACACACAAGCTGCCTCGCGCAGCTGACAGAGGTGAGGCATCTTTGCTTGATCATATATTCATCTTAGTATGTCCGATTTCAGATTTTTTAATACTGAGAAATAGGTTTTTTCAAGGCCTGTTAGCATGCCAAGTTTTAGCTTCGTCAGGATATTAATGAAGGAGATATTAACTTGCAAAGTTTACTTTCCTTTACAGCTTATCTCCGCAGACTGACTGATGTGTACTGGTCTATGCACACACAAGCTCCCTTGCTCAGCTGACAGAGGTGAGCCATCTTTGCTTGATCATATATTCATCTTAGTATGTCCGATTTCATATTTTTTAATACTGAGAAATAGGTTTTTCCAAGGCCTGTTAGCATGCCAAGTTTTAGCTTCGTCAGGATATTAATGAAGGAGATATTAACTTGCAAAGTTTACTTTCCTTTACAGCTAATCTCCGCAGACTGACTGATGTGTACTGGGCTATGCACACACGCTCCCTTGCTCAGCTGACAGAGGTGAGCCATCTTTGCTTGATCATATATTCATCTTAGTATGTCCGATTTCAGATTTTTTAATACTGAACAATAGGTTTTTTCAAGGCGTGTTAGCTAGCCAAGTTTAAGCTTTGTCAAGAGAATAATGAATGAGATATTAACTTGCAAAGTTTATTTTTTTTTGCATATGCTCTCCGCCGACTGACTGTTGTGTACTGCTGTATGCACACACAAGCTGCCTAGCTGACAGAGGTTGGTTCTCTTTGGTTGATCATATATTCATCTTAGTATGTCCGATTTCAGATTTTTTCATACTGATTGATAGGTTTTTTCATGGCCTGTTAGCATGCCAAGTTTTAGCTTCGTCAAGATATTAATGAAGGAGATATTAACTTGCAAAGTGTATTTTTCTTTGCATATGCTCTCCGCCGACTGACTGTTGTGTACTGCTGTATGCCACACAAGCTTCCTAGCTGACAGAGGTTGGTTCTCTTTGCTTGATCATATATTCAGCTTAGTATGTCCGATTTCAGATTTTTAAATACTGATTGATAGGTTTTTTCAAGGCCTGTTAGCATGCCAAGTTTGAGCTTCGTCAGGACATTAATGAAGGAGATATTAACTTGCAAAGTTTACTTTCCTTTACAGCTAATCTCCGCAGACTGACTGATGTGTACTGGTCTATGCACACACAAGCTGCCTCGCTCAGCTGAAAGAGGTGAGGCATCTTTGCTTGATCATATGTTCATCTTAGTATGTCCGATTTCAGATTTTTTAATACTGAACAATAGGTTTTTTCAAGGGCTGTTAGCTAGCCAAGTTTAAGCTTTGTCAAGAGAATAATGAAGGAGATATTAACTTGCAAAGTGTATTTTTTTTTGCATATTCTCTCCGCCGACTGACTGTTGTGTACTGCTGTATGCACACACAAGCTGCCTAGCTGACAGAGGTTGGTTCTCTTTGCTTGATCATATATTCATCTTAGTATGTCCGATTTCAGATTTTTTAATACTGAACAATAGGTTTTTTCAAGGCCTGTTAGCTAGTCAAGTTTTAGCTTTGTCAAGATAATAATGAATGAGATATTAACTTGCAAAGTGTATTTTTCTTTGCATATGCTCTCAGCCGACTGACTGATGTGTACTGCTGTATGCACACACAACCTGCCTCGCGCAGCTGACAGAGGTGAGGCATCTTTGCTTGATCATATATTCATCTTAGTATGTCCGATTTCATATTTTTTAATACTGAGAAATAGGTTTTTTCAAGGCCTGTTAGCATGCCAAGTTTTAGCTTCGTCAGGATATTAATGAAGGAGATATTAACTTGCAAAGTTTACTTTCCTTTACAGCTTATCTCCGCAGACTGACTGATGTGTACTGGTCTATGCACACACAAGCTCCCTTGCTCAGCTGACAGAGGTGAGCCATCTTTGCTTGATCATATATTCATCTTAGTATGTCCGATTTCATATTTTTTAATACTGAACAATAGGTTTTTTCAAGGCGTGTTAGCTAGCCAAGTTTAAGCTTTGTCAAGAGAATAATGAATGAGATATTAACTTGCAAAGTTTATTTTTTTTTGCATATGCTCTCCGCCGACTGACTGTTGTGTACTGCTGTATGCACACACAAGCTGCCTAGCTGACAGAGGTTGGTTCTCTTTGGTTGATCATATATTCATCTTAGTATGTCCGATTTCAGATTTTTTCATACTGATTGATAGGTTTTTTCATGGCCTGTTAGCATGCCAAGTTTTAGCTTCGTCAGGATATTAATGAAGGAGATATTAACTTGCAAAGTGTATTTTTCTTTGCATATGCTCTCCGCCGACTGACTGTTGTGTACTGCTGTATGCCACACAAGCTTCCTAGCTGACAGAGGTTGGTTCTCTTTGCTTGATCATATATTCAGCTTAGTATGTCCGATTTCAGATTTTTAAATACTGATTGATAGGTTTTTTCAAGGCCTGTTAGCATGCCAAGTTTGAGCTTCGTCAGGACATTAATGAAGGAGATATTAACTTGCAAAGTTTACTTTCCTTTACAGCTAATCTCCGCAGACTGACTGATGTGTACTGGTCTATGCACACACAAGCTGCCTCGCTCAGCTGACAGAGGTGAGGCATCTTTGCTTGATCATATGTTCATCTTAGTATGTCCGATTTCAGATTTTTTAATACTGAACAATAGGTTTTTTCAAGGCCTGTTAGCTAGCCAAGTTTAAGCTTTGTCAAGAGAATAATGAAGGAGATATTAACTTGCAAAGTGTATTTTTTTTTGCATATTCTCTCCGCCGACTGACTGTTGTGTACTGCTGTATGCACACACAAGCTGCCTAGCTGACAGAGGTTGGTTCTCTTTGCTTGATCATATATTCATCTTAGTATGTCCGATTTCAGATTTTTTCATACTGATTGATAGGTTTTTTCATGGCCTGTTAGCATGCCAAGTTTTAGCTTTGTCAAGAGAATAATGAAGGAGATATTAACTTGCAAAGTTTACTTTCCTTTACAGCTAATCTCCGCAGACTGACTGATGTGTACTGATCTATGCACACACAAGCTGCCTCGCTCAGCTGACAGAGGTGAGGCATCTTTGCTTGATCATATATTCATCTTAGTATGTCTGATTTCATATTTTTTAATACTGAGAAATAGGTGTTTTCAAGGCCTGTTAGCATGCCAAGTTTTAGCTTCGTCAGGATATTAATGAAGGAGATATTAACTTGCAAAGTTTACTTTCCTTTACAGCTAATCTCCGCAGACTGACTGATGTGTACTGGTCTATGCACACACAAGCTCCCTTGCTCAGCTGACAGAGGTGAGCCATCTTTGCTTGATCATATATTCATCTTAGTATGTCCGATTTCATATTTTTTAATACTGAGAAATAGGTTTTTTCAAGGCCTGTTAGCATGCCAAGTGTGAGCTTCGTCAGGACATTAATGAAGGAGATATTAACTTGCAAAGTTTACTTTCCTTTACAGCTAATCTCCGCAGACTGACGGATGTGTACTGGTCTATGCACACACAAGCTGCCTCGCTCAGGTGACAGAGGTGCGGCATCTTTGCTTGATCATATATTCATCTTAGTATGTCCGATTTCAGATTTTTTAATACTGAACAATAGGTTTTTTCAAGGCCTGTTAGCTAGCCAAGTTTAAGCTTTGTCAAGAGAATAATGAATGAGATATTAACTTGCAAAGTTTATTTTTTTTTGCATATGCTCTCCGCCGACTGACTGTTGTGTACTGCTGTATGCACACACAAGCTGCCTAGCTGACAGAGGTTGGTTCTCTTTGCTTGATCATATATTCAGCTTAGTATGTCCGATTTCAGATTTTTAAATACTGATTGATAGGTTTTTTCAAGGCCTGTTAGCATGCCAAGTTATAGCTTCGTCAGGACATTAATGAAGGAGATATTAACTTGCAAAACGTATTTTTCTTTGCATATGCTCTCCGCCGACTGACTGTTGTGTACTGCTGTATGCACACACAAGCTGCCTAGCTGACAGAGGTTGGTTCTCTTTGCTTGATCATATATTCAGCTTAGTATGTCCGATTTCAGATTTTTAAATACTGATTGATAGGTGTTTTCAAGGCCTGTTAGCATGCCAAGTTTGAGCTTCGTCAGGACATTAATGAAGGAGATATTAACTTGCAAAGTTTACTTTCCTTTACAGCTAATCTCCGCAGACTGACTGATGTGTACTGGTCTATGGACACACAAGCTGCCTCGCTCAGCTGACAGAGGTGAGGCATCTTTGCTTGATCATATATTCATCTTAGTATGTCCGATTTCAGATTTTTTAATACTGAACAATAGGTTTTTTCAAGGCCTGTTAGCTAGTCAAGTTTTAGCTTTGTCAAGATAATAATGAATGAGATATTAACTTGCAAAGTGTATTTTTCTTTGCATATGCTCTCAGCCGACTGACTGATGTGTACTGCTGTATGCACACACAAGCTGCCTCGCGCAGCTGACAGAGGTGAGGCATCTTTGCTTGATCATATATTCATCTTAGTATGTCCGATTTCATATTTTTTAATACTGAGAAATAGGTTTTTTCAAGGCCTGTTAGCATGCCAAGTTTTAGCTTCGTCAGGATATTAATGAAGGAGATATTAACTTGCAAAGTTTACTTTCCTTTACAGCTTATCTCCGCAGTCTGACTGATGTGTACTGGTCTATGCACACACAAGCTCCCTTGCTCAGCTGACAGAGGTGAGCCATCTTTGCTTGATCATATATTCATCTTAGTATGTCCGATTTCATATTTTTTAATACTGAGAAATAGGTTTTTCCAAGGCCTGATAGTATGCCAAGTTTTAGCTTCGTCAGGATATTAATGAAGGAGATATTAACTTGCTAAGTTTACTTTCCTTTACAGCTAATCTCCGCAGACTGACTGATGTGTACTGGGCTATGCACACACGCTCCCTTGCTCAGCTGACAGAGGTGAGCCATCTTTGCTTGATCATATATTCATCTTAGTATGTCCGATTTCAGATTTTTTAATACTGAACAATAGGTTTTTTCAAGGCGTGTTAGCTAGCCAAGTTTAAGCTTTGTCAAGAGAATAATGAATGAGATATTAACTTGCAAAGTTTATTTTTTTTTGCATATGCTCTCCGCCGACTGACTGTTGTGTACTGCTGTATGCACACACAAGCTGCCTAGCTGACAGAGGTTGGTTCTCTTTGCTTGATCATATATTCATCTTAGTATGTCCGATTTCAGATTTTTTCATACTGATTGATAGGTTTTTTCATGGCCTGTTAGCATGCCAAGTTTTAGCTTCGTCAGGATATTAATGAAGGAGATATTAACTTGCAAAGTGTATTTTTCTTTGCATATGCTCTCCGCCGACTGACTGTTGTGTACTGCTGTATGCCACACAAGCTGCCTAGCTGACAGAGGTTGGTTCTCTTTGCTTGATCATATATTCAGCTTAGTATGTCCGATTTCAGATTTTTAAATACTGATTGATAGGTTTTTTCAAGGCCTGTTAGCATGCCAAGTTTGAGCTTCGTCAGGACATTAATGAAGGAGATATTAACTTGCAAAGTTTACTTTCCTTTACAGCTAATCTCCGCAGACTGACTGATGTGTACTGGTCTATGCACACACAAGCTGCCTCGCTCAGCTGACAGAGGTGAGGCATCTTTGCTTGATCATATGTTCATCTTAGTATGTCCGATTTCAGATTTTTTAATTCTGAACAATAGGTTTTTTCAAGGCCTGTTAGCTAGCCAAGTTTAAGCTTTGTCAAGAGAATAATGAAGGAGATATTAACTTGCAAAGTGTATTTTTTTTTGCATATTCTCTCCGCCGACTGACTGTTGTGTACTGCTGTATGCACACACAAGCTGCCTAGCTGACAGAGGTTGGTTCTCTTTGCTTGATCATATATTCATCTTAGTATGTCCGATTTCAGATTTTTTCATACTGATTGATAGGTTTTTTCATGGCCTGTTAGCATGCCAAGTTTTAGCTTTGTCAAGAGAATAATGAAGGAGATATTAACTTGCAAAGTTTACTTTCCTTTACAGCTAATCTCCGCAGACTGACTGATGTGTACTGATCTATGCACACACAAGCTGCCTCGCTCAGCTGACAGAGGTGAGGCATCTTTGCTTGATCATATATTCATCTTAGTATGTCTGATTTCATATTTTTTAATACTGAGAAATAGGTGTTTTCAAGGCCTGTTAGCATGCCAAGTTTTAGCTTCGTCAGGATATTAATGAAGGAGATATTAACTTGCAAAGTTTACTTTCCTTTACAGCTAATCTCCGCAGACTGACTGATGTGTACTGGTCTATGCACACACAAGCTCCATTGCTCAGGTGACAGAGGTGAGGCATCTTTGCTTGATCATATATTCATCTTAGTATGTCCGATTTCATATTTTTTAATACTGAACAATAGGTTTTTTCAAGGCCTGTTAGCTAGCCAAGTTTAAGCTTTGTCAAGAGAATAATGAATGAGATATTAACTTGCAAAGTTTATTTTTTTTTGCATATGCTCTCCGCCGACTGACTGTTGTGTACTGCTGTATGCACACACAAGCTGCCTAGCTGACAGAGGTTGGTTCTCTTTGCTTGATCATATATTCAGCTTAGTATGTCCGATTTCAGATTTTTAAATACTGATTGATAGGTTTTTTCAAGGCCTGTTAGCATGCCAAGTTATAGCTTCGTCAGGACATTAATGAAGGAGATATTAACTTGCAAAACGTATTTTTCTTTGCATATGCTCTCCGCCGACTGACTGTTGTGTACTGCTGTATGCACACACAAGCTGCCTAGCTGACAGAGGTTGGTTCTCTTTGCTTGATCATATATTCAGCTTAGTATGTCCGATTTCAGATTTTTAAATACTGATTGATAGGTGTTTTCAAGGCCTGTTAGCATGCCAAGTTTGAGCTTCGTCAGGACATTAATGAAGGAGATATTAACTTGCAAAGTTTACTTTCCTTTACAGCTAATCTCCGCAGACTGACTGATGTGTACTGGTCTATGGACACACAAGCTGCCTCGCTCAGCTGACAGAGGTGAGGCATCTTTGCTTGATCATATATTCATCTTAGTATGTCCGATTTCAGATTTTTTAATACTGAACAATAGGTTTTTTCAAGGCCTGTTAGCTAGTCAAGTTTTAGCTTTGTCAAGATAATAATGAATGAGATATTAACTTGCAAAGTGTATTTTTCTTTGCATATGCTCTCAGCCGACTGACTGATGTGTACTGCTGTATGCACACACAAGCTGCCTCGCGCAGCTGACAGAGGTGAGGCATCTTTGCTTGATCATATATTCATCTTAGTATGTCCGATTTCATATTTTTTAATACTGAGAAATAGGTTTTTTCAAGGCCTGTTAGCTAGTCAAGTTTTAGCTTTGTCAAGATAATAATGAATGAGATATTAACTTGCAAAGTGTATTTTTCTTTGCATATGCTCTCAGCCGACTGACTGATGTGTACTGCTGTATGCACACACAAGCTGCCTCGCGCAGCTGACAGAGGTGAGGCATCTTTGCTTGATCATATATTCATCTTAGTATGTCCGATTTCATATTTTTTAATACTGAGAAATAGGTTTTTTCAAGGCCTGTTAGCATGCCAAGTTTTAGCTTCGTCAGGATATTAATGAAGGAGATATTAACTTGCAAAGTTTACTTTCCTTTACAGCTAATCTCCGCAGACTGACTGATGTGTACTGGGCTATGCACACACGCTCCCTTGCTCAGCTGACAGAGGTGAGCCATCTTTGCTTGATCATATATTCATCTTAGTATGTCCGATTTCAGATTTTTTAATACTGAACAATAGGTTTTTTCAAGGCGTGTTAGCTAGCCAAGTTTAAGCTTTGTCAAGAGAATAATGAATGAGATATTAACTTGCAAAGTTTATTTTTTTTGCATATGCTCTCCGCCGACTGACTGTTGTGTACTGCTGTATGCACACACAAGCTGCCTAGCTGACAGAGGTTGGTTCTCTTTGCTTGATCATATATTCATCTTAGTATGTCCGATTTCAGATTTTTTCATACTGATTGATAGGTTTTTTCATGGCCTGTTAGCATGCCAAGTTTTAGCTTCGTCAGGATATTAATGAAGGAGATATTAACTTGCAAAGTGTATTTTTCTTTGCATATGCTCTCCGCCGACTGACTGTTGTGTACTGCTGTATGCACACACAAGCTGCCTAGCTGACAGAGGTTGGTTCTCTTTGCTTGATCATATATTCAGCTTAGTATGTCCGATTTCAGATTTTTAAATACTGATTGATAGGTGTTTTCAAGGCCTGTTAGCATGCCAAGTTTGAGCTTCGTCAGGACATTAATGAAGGAGATATTAACTTGCAAAGTTTACTTTCCTTTACAGCTAATCTCCGCAGACTGACTGATGTGTACTGGTCTATGGACACACAAGCTGCCTCGCTCAGCTGACAGAGGTGAGGCATCTTTGCTTGATCATATATTCATCTTAGTATGTCCGATTTCAGATTTTTTAATACTGAACAATAGGTTTTTTCAAGGCCTGTTAGCTAGTCAAGTTTTAGCTTTGTCAAGATAATAATGAATGAGATATTAACTTGCAAAGTGTATTTTTCTTTGCATATGCTCTCAGCCGACTGACTGATGTGTACTGCTGTATGCACACACAAGCTGCCTCGCGCAGCTGACAGAGGTGAGGCATCTTTGCTTGATCATATATTCATCTTAGTATGTCCGATTTCATATTTTTTAATACTGAGAAATAGGTTTTTTCAAGGCCTGTTAGCTAGTCAAGTTTTAGCTTTGTCAAGATAATAATGAATGAGATATTAACTTGCAAAGTGTATTTTTCTTTGCATATGCTCTCAGCCGACTGACTGATGTGTACTGCTGTATGCACACACAAGCTGCCTCGCGCAGCTGACAGAGGTGAGGCATCTTTGCTTGATCATATATTCATCTTAGTATGTCCGATTTCATATTTTTTAATACTGAGAAATAGGTTTTTTCAAGGCCTGTTAGCATGCCAAGTTTTAGCTTCGTCAGGATATTAATGAAGGAGATATTAACTTGCAAAGTTTACTTTCCTTTACAGCTAATCTCCGCAGACTGACTGATGTGTACTGGGCTATGCACACACGCTCCCTTGCTCAGCTGACAGAGGTGAGCCATCTTTGCTTGATCATATATTCATCTTAGTATGTCCGATTTCAGATTTTTTAATACTGAACAATAGGTTTTTTCAAGGCGTGTTAGCTAGCCAAGTTTAAGCTTTGTCAAGAGAATAATGAATGAGATATTAACTTGCAAAGTTTATTTTTTTTGCATATGCTCTCCGCCGACTGACTGTTGTGTACTGCTGTATGCACACACAAGCTGCCTAGCTGACAGAGGTTGGTTCTCTTTGCTTGATCATATATTCATCTTAGTATGTCCGATTTCAGATTTTTTCATACTGATTGATAGGTTTTTTCATGGCCTGTTAGCATGCCAAGTTTTAGCTTCGTCAGGATATTAATGAAGGAGATATTAACTTGCAAAGTGTATTTTTCTTTGCATATGCTCTCCGCCGACTGACTGTTGTGTACTGCTGTATGCCACACAAGCTGCCTAGCTGACAGAGGTTGGTTCTCTTTGCTTGATCATATATTCAGCTTAGTATGTCCGATTTCAGATTTTTAAATACTGATTGATAGGTTTTTTCAAGGCCTGTTAGCATGCCAAGTTTGAGCTTCGTCAGGACATTAATGAAGGAGATATTAACTTGCAAAGTTTACTTTCCTTTACAGCTAATCTCCGCAGACTGACTGATGTGTACTGGTCTATGCACACACAAGCTGCCTCGCTCAGCTGACAGAGGTGAGGCATCTTTGCTTGATCATATGTTCATCTGAGTATGTCCGATTTCAGATTTTTTAATACTGAACAATAGGTTTTTTCAAGGCCTGTTAGCTAGCCAAGTTTAAGCTTTGTCAAGAGAATAATGAAGGAGATATTAACTTGCAAAGTGTATTTTTTTTTGCATATTCTCTCCGCCGACTGACTGTTGTGTACTGCTGTATGCACACACAAGCTGCCTAGCTGACAGAGGTTGGTTCTCTTTGCTTGATCATATATTCATCTTAGTATGTCCGATTTAAGATTTTTTCATACTGATTGATAGGTTTTTTCATGGCCTTTTAGCATGCCAAGTTTTAGCTTTGTCAAGAGAATAATGAAGGAGATATTAACTTGCAAAGTTTACTTTCCTTTACAGCTAATCTCCGCAGACTGACTGATGTGTACTGGGCTATGCACACACGCTCCCTTGCTCAGCTGACAGAGGTGAGCCATCTTTGCTTGATCATATATTCATCTTAGTATGTCCGATTTCAGATTTGTTAATACTGAACAATAGGTTTTTTCAAGGCGTGTTAGCTAGCCAAGTTTAAGCTTTGTCAAGAGAATAATGAATGAGATATTAACTTGCAAAGTTTATTTTTTTTTGCATATGCTCTCCGCCGACTGACTGTTGTGTACTGCTGTATGCACACACAAGCTGCCTAGCTGACAGAGGTTGGTTCTCTTTGCTTGATCATATATTCATCTTAGTATGTCCGATTTCAGATTTTTTCATACTGATTGATAGGTTTTTTCATGGCCTGTTAGCATGCCAAGTTTTAGCTTCGTCAGGATATTAATGAAGGAGATATTAACTTGCAAAGTGTATTTTTCTTTGCATATTCTCTCCGCCGACTGACTGTTGTGTACTGCTGTATGCACACACAAGCTGCCTAGCTGACAGAGGTTGGTTCTCTTTGCTTGATCATATATTCATCTTAGTATGTCCGATTTCAGATTTTTTCATACTGATTGATAGGTTTTTTCATGGCCTGTTAGCATGCCAAGTTTTAGCTTTGTCAAGAGAATAATGAAGGAGATATTAACTTGCAAAGTTTACTTTCCTTTACAGCTAATCTCCGCAGACTGACTGATGTGTACTGATCTATGCACACACAAGCTGCCTCGCTCAGCTGACAGAGGTTATTCATCTTTGTTTGATCATATATTCATCTTAGTATGTCTGATTTCATATTTTTTCATACTGAGAAATAGGTGTTTTCAAGGCCTGTTAGCATGCCAAGTTTTAGCTTCGTCAGGATATTAATGAAGGAGATATTAACTTGCAAAGTTTACTTTCCTTTACAGCTAATCTCCGCAGACTGACTGATGTGTACTGGTCTATGCACACACAAGCTCCCTTGCTCAGGTGACAGAGGTGAGGCATCTTTGCTTGATCATATATTCATCTTAGTATGTCCGATTTCATATTTTTTAATACTGAACAATAGGTTTTTTCAAGGCCTGTTAGCTAGCCAAGTTTAAGCTTTGTCAAGAGAATAATGAATGAGATATTAACTTGCAAAGTTTATTTTTTTTTGCATATGCTCTCCGCCGACTGACTGTTGTGTACTGCTGTATGCACACACAAGCTGCCTAGCTGACAGAGGTTGGTTCTCTTTGCTTGATCATATATTCAGCTTAGTATGTCCGATTTCAGATTTTTAAATACTGATTGATAGGTTTTTTCAAGGCCTGTTAGCATGCCAAGTTATAGCTTCGTCAGGACATTAATGAAGGAGATATTAACTTGCAAAACGTATTTTTCTTTGCATATGCTCTCCGCCGACTGACTGTTGTGTACTGCTGTATGCACACACAAGCTGCCTAGCTGACAGAGGTTGGTTCTCTTTGCTTGATCATATATTCAGCTTAGTATGTCCGATTTCAGATTTTTAAATACTGATTGATAGGTGTTTTCAAGGCCTGTTAGCATGCCAAGTTTGAGCTTCGTCAGGACATTAATGAAGGAGATATTAACTTGCAAAGTTTACTTTCCTTTACAGCTAATCTCCGCAGACTGACTGATGTGTACTGGTCTATGGACACACAAGCTGCCTCGCTCAGCTGACAGAGGTGAGGCATCTTTGCTTGATCATATATTCATCTTAGTATGTCCGATTTCAGATTTTTTAATACTGAACAATAGGTTTTTTCAAGGCCTGTTAGCTAGTCAAGTTTTAGCTTTGTCAAGATAATAATGAATGAGATATTAACTTGCAAAGTGTATTTTTCTTTGCATATGCTCTCAGCCGACTGACTGATGTGTACTGCTGTATGCACACACAAGCTGCCTCGCGCAGCTGACAGAGGTGAGGCATCTTTGCTTGATCATATATTCATCTTAGTATGTCCGATTTCATATTTTTTAATACTGAGAAATAGGTTTTTCCAAGGCCTGTTAGCATGCCAAGTTTTAGCTTCGTCAGGATATTAATGAAGGAGATATTAACTTGCAAAGTTTACTTTCCTTTACAGCTAATCTCCGCAGACTGACTGATGTGTACTGGGCTATGCACACACGCTCCCTTGCTCAGCTGACAGAGGTGAGCCATCTTTGCTTGATCATATATTCATCTTAGTATGTCCGATTTCAGATTTTTTAATACTGAACAATAGGTTTTTTCAAGGCGTGTTAGCTAGCCAAGTTTAAGCTTTGTCAAGAGAATAATGAATGAGATATTAACTTGCAAAGTTTATTTTTTTTTGCATATGCTCTCCGCCGACTGACTGTTGTGTACTGCTGTATGCACACACAAGCTGCCTAGCTGACAGAGGTTGGTTCTCTTTGCTTGATCATATATTCATCTTAGTATGTCTGATTTCAGATTTTTTCATACTGATTGATAGGTTTTTTCATGGCCTGTTAGCATGCCAAGTTTTAGCTTCGTCAGGATATTAATGAAGGAGATATTAACTTGCAAAGTGTATTTTTCTTTGCATATGCTCTCCGCCGACTGACTGTTGTGTACTGCTGTATGCCACACAAGCTGCCTAGCTGACAGAGGTTGGTTCTCTTTGCTTGATCATATATTCATCTTAGTATGTCCGATTTCAGATTTTTTCATACTGATTGATAGGTTTTTTCATGGCCTGTTAGCATGCCAAGTTTTAGCTTTGTCAAGAGAATAATGAAGGAGATATTAACTTGCAAAGTTTACTTTCCTTTACAGCTAATCTCCGCAGACTGACTGATGTGTACTGGTCTATGCACACACAAGCTGCCTCGCTCAGCTGACAGAGGTGAGGCATCTTTGCTTGATCATATGTTCATCTTAGTATGTCCGATTTCAGATTTTTTAATACTGAACAATAGGTTTTTTCAAGGCCTGTTAGCTAGCCAAGTTTAAGCTTTGTCAAGAGAATAATGAAGGAGATATTAACTTGCAAAGTGTATTTTTTTTTGCATATTCTCTCCGCCGACTGACTGTTGTGTACTGCTGTATGCACACACAAGCTGCCTAGCTGACAGAGGTTGGTTCTCTTTGCTTGATCATATATTCATCTTAGTATGTCCGATTTCAGATTTTTTCATACTGATTGATAGGTTTTTTCATGGCCTGTTAGCATGCCAAGTTTTAGCTTTGTCAAGAGAATAATGAAGGAGATATTAACTTGCAAAGTTTACTTTCCTTTACAGCTAATCTCCGCAGACTGACTGAAGTGTACTGATCTATGCACACACAAGCTGCCTCGCTCAGCTGACAGAGGTGAGGCATCTTTGCTTGATCATATATTCATCTTAGTATGTCTGATTTCATATTTTTTAATACTGAGAAATAGGTGTTTTCAAGGCCTGTTAGCATGCCAAGTTTTAGCTTCGTCAGGATATTAATGAAGGAGATATTAACTTGCAAAGTTTACTTTCCTTTACAGCTAATCTCCGCAGACTGACTGATGTGTACTGGTCTATGCACACACAAGCTCCCTTGCTCAGGTGACAGAGGTGAGGCATCTTTGCTTGATCATATATTCATCTTAGTATGTCCGATTTCATATTTTTTAATACTGAACAATAGGTTTTTTCAAGGCCTGTTAGCTAGCCAAGTTTAAGCTTTGTCAAGAGAATAATGAATGAGATATTAACTTGCAAAGTTTATTTTTTTTTGCATATGCTCTCCGCCGACTGACTGTTGTGTACTGCTGTATGCACACACAAGCTGCCTAGCTGACAGAGGTTGGTTCTCTTTGCTTGATCATATATTCAGCTTAGTATGTCCGATTTCAGATTTTTAAATACTGATTGATAGGTTTTTTCAAGGCCTGTTAGCATGCCAAGTTATAGCTTCGTCAGGACATTAATGAAGGAGATATTAACTTGCAAAGTGTATTTTTCTTTGCATATGCTCTCAGC
Source organism: Luidia sarsii (assembly GCA_949987565.1). Taxonomy (NCBI): domain Eukaryota; kingdom Metazoa; phylum Echinodermata; class Asteroidea; order Paxillosida; family Luidiidae; genus Luidia; species Luidia sarsii. The sequence continues at coordinate 4,989,000 of OX465108.1, read as the reverse complement.
CGACTGACTGATGTGTACTGCTGTATGCAAACACAAGCTGCCTCGCGCAGCTGACAGAGGTGAGGCATCTTTGCTTGATCATATATTCATCTTAGTATGTCCGATTTCATATTTTTTAATACTGAGAAATAGGTTTTTTCAAGGCCTGTTAGCATGCCAAGTTTTAGCTTCGTCAGGATATTAATGAAGGAGATATTAACTTGCAAAGTTTACTTTCCTTTACAGCTAATCTCCGCAGACTGACGGATGTGTACTGGTCTATGCACACACAAGCTGCCTCGCTCAGCTGACAGAGGTGAGGCATCTTTGCTTGATCATATATTCATCTTAGTATGTCCGATTTCAGATTTTTTAATACTGAACAATAGGTTTTTTCAAGGCCTGTTAGCTAGCCAAGGTTTAAGCTTTGTCAAGAGAAATTGAGATATTAACTTGCAAAGTTTTTTTTTTTTTTCATATGCTCTCCGCCGACTGACGATTGTGTACTGCTGTATGCACACACAAGCTGCCTAGCTGACAGAGGTTGGTTCTCTTTGCTTGATCATATATTCATCTTAGTATGTCCGATTTCAGATTTTTTCATACTGATTGATAGGTTTTTTCAAGGCCTGTTAGCATGCCAAGTGTGAGCTTCGTCAAGATAATAATGAATGAGATATTAACTTGCAAAGTGTATTTTTCTTTGCATATGCTCTCAGCCGACTGACTGATGTGTACTGCTGTATGCACACACAAGCTGCCTCGCTCAGCTGACAGAGGTGAGGCATCTTTGCTTGATCATATATTCATCTTCACCGCTGACAGAGGTTGGTTCTCTTTGCTTGATCATATATTCATCTTAGTATGTCCGATTTCAGATTTTTTCATACTGATTGATAGGTTTTTTCATGGCCTGTTAGCATACCAAGTTTTAGCTTTGTCAAGAGAATAATGAAGGAGATATTAACTTGCAAAGTGTATTTTTTTTTGCATATGCTCTCCGCCGACTGACTGTTGTGTACTGCTGTATGCAAACACAAGCTGCCTACCTGACAGAGGTTGGTTCTCTTTGCTTGATCATATATTCAGCTTAGTATGTCCGATTTCAGATTTTTAAATACTGATTGATAGGTTTTTTCAAGGCCTGTTAGCTAGTCAAGTTTTAGCTTTGTCAAGATAATAATGAATGAGATATTAACTTGCAAAGTGTATTTTTCTTTGCATATGCTCTCAGCCGACTGACTGATGTGTACTGCTGTATGCACACACAAGCTGCCTCGCTCAGCTGACAGAGGTGAGGCATCTTTGCTTGATCATATATTCATCTTAGTATGTCCGATTTTATATTTTTTAATACTGAGAAATAGGTTTTTTCAAGGCCTGTTAGCATGCCAAGTTTTAGCTTCGTCAGGATATTAATGAAGGAGATATTAACTTGCAAAGTTTACTTTCCTTTACAGCTAATCTCCGCAGACTGACTGATGTGTACTGGTCTATGCACACACAAGCTCCCTTGCTCAGCTGACAGAGGTGAGCCATCTTTGCTTGATCATATATTCATCTTAGTATGTCCGATTTCATATTTTTTAATACTGAGAATTAGGTTTTTTCAAGGCCTGTTAGCATGCCAAGTTTTAGCTTCGTCAGGATATTAATGAAGGAGATATTAACTTGCAAAGTTTACTTTCCTTTACAGCTAATCTCCGCAGACTGACTGATGTGTACTGGGCTATGCACACACGCTCCCTTGCTCAGCTGACAGAGGTGAGCCATCTTTGCTTGATCATATATTCATCTTAGTATGTCCGATTTCAGATTTTTTAATACTGAACAATAGGTTTTTTCAAGGCGTGTTAGCTAGCCAAGTTTAAGCTTTGTCAAGAGAATAATGAATGAAATATAAACTTGCAAAGTTTATTTTTTTTTGCATATGCTCTCCGCCGACTGACTGTTGTGTACTGCTGTATGCACACACAAGCTGCCTAGCTGACAGAGGTTGGTTCTCTTTGCTTGATCATATATTCATCTTAGTATGTCCGATTTCAGATTTTTTCATACTGATTGATAGGTTTTTTCATGGCCTGTTAGCATGCCAAGTTTTAGCTTCGTCAGGATATTAATGAAGGAGATATTAACTTGCAAAGTGTATTTTTCTTTGCATATGCTCTCCGCCGACTGACTGTTGTGTACTGCTGTATGCACACACAAGCTGCCTACCTGACAGAGGTTGGTTTTCTTTGCTTGATCATATATTCAGCTTAGTATGTCCGATTTCAGATTTTTAAATACTGATTGATAGGTTTTTTCAAGGCCTGTTAGCATGCCAAGTGTGAGCTTCGTCAGGACATTAATGAAGGAGATATTAACTTGCAAAGTTTACTTTCCTTTACAGCTAATCTCCGCAGACTGACGGATGTGTACTGGTCTATGCACACACAAGCTGCCTCGCTCAGCTGACAGAGGTGAGGCATCTTTGCTTGATCATATATTCATCTTAGTATGTCCGATTTCAGATTTTTTAATACTGAACAATAGGTTTTTTCAAGGCCTGTTAGCTAGCCAAGTTTAAGCTTTGTCAAGAGAATAATGAATGAGATATTAACTTGCAAAGTTTATTTTTTTTTGCATATGCTCTCCGCCGACTGACTGTTGTGTACTGCTGTATGCACACACAAGCTGCCTAGCTGACAGAGGTTGGTTCTCTTTGCTTGATCATATATTCAGCTTAGTATGTCCGATTTCAGATTTTTAAATACTGATTGATAGGTTTTTTCAAGGCCTGTTAGCATGCCAAGTTATAGCTTCGTCAGGACATTAATGAAGGAGATATTAACTTGCAAAACGTATTTTTCTTTGCATATGCTCTCCGCCGACTGACTGTTGTGTACTGCTGTATGCACACACAAGCTGCCTAGCTGACAGAGGTTGGTTCTCTTTGCTTGATCATATATTCAGCTTAGTATGTCCGATTTCAGATTTTTAAATACTGATTGATAGGTGTTTTCAAGGCCTGTTAGCATGCCAAGTTTGAGCTTCGTCAGGACATTAATGAAGGAGATATTAACTTGCAAAGTTTACTTTCCTTTACAGCTAATCTCCGCAGACTGACTGATGTGTACTGGTCTATGGACAGACAAGCTGCCTCGCTCAGCTGACAGAGGTGAGGCATCTTTGCTTGATCATATATTCATCTTAGTATGTCCGATTTCAGATTTTTTAATACTGAACAATAGGTTTTTTCAAGGCCTGTTAGCTAGTCAAGTTTTAGCTTTGTCAAGATAATAATGAATGAGATATTAACTTGCAAAGTGTATTTTTCTTTGCATATGCTCTCAGCCGACTGACTGATGTGTACTGCTGTATGCACACACAAGCTGCCTCGCGCAGCTGACAGAGGTGAGGCATCTTTGCTTGATCATATATTCATCTTAGTATGTCTGATTTCATATTTTTTAATACTGAGAAATAGGTGTTTTCAAGGCCTGTTAGCATGCCAAGTTTTAGCTTCGTCAGGATATTAATGAAGGAGATATTAACTTGCAAAGTTTACTTTCCTTTACAGCTAATCTCCGCAGACTGACTGATGTGTACTGGTCTATGCACACACAAGCTCCCTTGCTCAGGTGACAGAGGTGAGGCATCTTTGCTTGATCATATATTCATCTTAGTATGTCCGATTTCATATTTTTTAATACTGAACAATAGGTTTTTTCAAGGCCTGTTAGCTAGCCAAGTTTAAGCTTTGTCAAGAGAATAATGAATGAGATATTAACTTGCAAAGTTTATTTTTTTTGCATATGCTCTCCGCCGACTGACTGTTGTGTACTGCTGTATGCACACACAAGCTGCCTAGCTGACAGAGGTTGGTTCTCTTTGCTTGATCATATATTCAGCTTAGTATGTCCGATTTCAGATTTTTAAATACTGATTGATAGGTTTTTTCAAGGCCTGTTAGCATGCCAAGTTATAGCTTCGTCAGGACATTAATGAAGGAGATATTAACTTGCAAAACGTATTTTTCTTTGCATATGCTCTCCGCCGACTGACTGTTGTGTACTGCTGTATGCACACACAAGCTGCCTAGCTGACAGAGGTTGGTTCTCTTTGCTTGATCATATATTCAGCTTAGTATGTCCGATTTCAGATTTTTAAATACTGATTGATAGGTGTTTTCAAGGCCTGTTAGCATGCCAAGTTTGAGCTTCGTCAGGACATTAATGAAGGAGATATTAACTTGCAAAGTTTACTTTCCTTTACAGCTAATCTCCGCAGACTGACTGATGTGTACTGGTCTATGGACACACAAGCTGCCTCGCTCAGCTGACAGAGGTGAGGCATCTTTGCTTGATCATATATTCATCTTAGTATGTCCGATTTCAGATTTTTTAATACTGAACAATAGGTTTTTTCAAGGCCTGTTAGCTAGTCAAGTTTTAGCTTTGTCAAGATAATAATGAATGAGATATTAACTTGCAAAGTGTATTTTTCTTTGCATATGCTCTCAGCCGACTGACTGATGTGTACTGCTGTATGCACACACAAGCTGCCTCGCGCAGCTGACAGAGGTGAGGCATCTTTGCTTGATCATATATTCATCTTAGTATGTCCGATTTCATATTTTTTAATACTGAGAAATAGGTTTTTCCAAGGCCTGTTAGCATGCCAAGTTTTAGCTTCGTCAGGATATTAATGAAGGAGATATTAACTTGCAAAGTTTACTTTCCTTTACAGCTAATCTCCGCAGACTGACTGATGTGTACTGGGCTATGCACACACGCTCCCTTGCTCAGCTGACAGAGGTGAGCCATCTTTGCTTGATCATATATTCATCTTAGTATGTCCGATTTCAGATTTTTTAATACTGAACAATAGGTTTTTTCAAGGCGTGTTAGCTAGCCAAGTTTAAGCTTTGTCAAGAGAATAATGAATGAGATATTAACTTGCAAAGTTTATTTTTTTTTGCATATGCTCTCCGCCGACTGACTGTTGTGTACTGCTGTATGCACACACAAGCTGCCTAGCTGACAGAGGTTGGTTCTCTTTGCTTGATCATATATTCATCTTAGTATGTCCGATTTCAGATTTTTTCATACTGATTGATAGGTTTTTTCATGGCCTGTTAGCATGCCAAGTTTTAGCTTCGTCAGGATATTAATGAAGGAGATATTAACTTGCAAAGTGTATTTTTCTTTGCATATGCTCTCCGCCGACTGACTGTTGTGTACTGCTGTATGCCACACAAGCTGCCTAGCTGACAGAGGTTGGTTCTCTTTGCTTGATCATATATTCAGCTTAGTATGTCCGATTTCAGATTTTTAAATACTGATTGATAGGTTTTTTCAAGGCCTGTTAGCATGCCAAGTTTGAGCTTCGTCAGGACATTAATGAAGGAGATATTAACTTGCAAAGTTTACTTTCCTTTACAGCTAATCTCCGCAGACTGACTGATGTGTACTGGTCTATGCACACACAAGCTGCCTCGCTCAGCTGACAGAGGTGAGGCATCTTTGCTTGATCATATGTTCATCTTAGTATGTCCGATTTCAGATTTTTTAATACTGAACAATAGGTTTTTTCAAGGCCTGTTAGCTAGCCAAGTTTAAGCTTTGTCAAGAGAATAATGAATGAGATATTAACTTGCAAAGTGTATTTTTTTTTGCATATTCTCTCCGCCGACTGACTGTTGTGTACTGCTGTATGCACACACAAGCTGCCTAGCTGACAGAGGTTGGTTCTCTTTGCTTGATCATATATTCATCTTAGTATGTCCGATTTCAGATTTTTTCATACTGATTGATAGGTTTTTTCATGGCCTGTTAGCATGCCAAGTTTTAGCTTTGTCAAGAGAATAATGAAGGAGATATTAACTTGCAAAGTTTACTTTCCTTTACAGCTAATCTCCGCAGACTGACTGATGTGTACTGATCTATGCACACACAAGCTGCCTCGCTCAGCTGACAGAGGTGAGGCATCTTTGCTTGATCATATATTCATCTTAGTATGTCTGATTTCATATTTTTTAATACTGAGAAATAGGTGTTTTCAAGGCCTGTTAGCATGCCAAGTTTTAGCTTCGTCAGGATATTAATGAAGGAGATATTAACTTGCAAAGTTTACTTTCCTTTACAGCTAATCTCCGCAGACTGACTGATGTGTACTGTTCTATGCACACACAAGCTCCCTTGCTCAGGTGACAGAGGTGAGGCATCTTTGCTTGATCATATATTCATCTTAGTATGTCCGATTTCATATTTTTTAATACTGAACAATAGGTTTTTTCAAGGCCTGTTAGCTAGCCAAGTTTAAGCTTTGTCAAGAGAATAATGAATGAGATATTAACTTGCAAAGTTTATTTTTTTTTGCATATGCTCTCCGCCGACTGACTGTTGTGTACTGCTGTATGCACACACAAGCTGCCTAGCTGACAGAGGTTGGTTCTCTTTGCTTGATCATATATTCAGCTTAGTATGTCCGATTTCAGATTTTTAAATACTGATTGATAGGTTTTTTCAAGGCCTGTTAGCATGCCAAGTTATAGCTTCGTCAGGACATTAATGAAGGAGATATTAACTTGCAAAACGTATTTTTCTTTGCATATGCTCTCCGCCGACTGACTGTTGTGTACTGCTGTATGCACACACAAGCTGCCTAGCTGACAGAGGTTGGTTCTCTTTGCTTGATCATATATTCAGCTTAGTATGTCCGATTTCAGATTTTTAAATACTGATTGATAGGTGTTTTCAAGGCCTGTTAGCATGCCAAGTTTGAGCTTCGTCAGGACATTAATGAAGGAGATATTAACTTGCAAAGTTTACTTTCCTTTACAGCTAATCTCCGCAGACTGACTGATGTGTACTGGTCTATGGACAGACAAGCTGCCTCGCTCAGCTGACAGAGGTGAGGCATCTTTGCTTGATCATATATTCATCTTAGTATGTCCGATTTCAGATTTTTTAATACTGAACAATAGGTTTTTTCAAGGCCTGTTAGCTAGTCAAGTTTTAGCTTTGTCAAGATAATAATGAATGAGATATTAACTTGCAAAGTGTATTTTTCTTTGCATATGCTCTCAGCCGACTGACTGATGTGTACTGCTGTATGCAAACACAAGCTGCCTCGCGCAGCTGACAGAGGTGAGGCATCTTTGCTTGATCATATATTCATCTTAGTATGTCCGATTTCATATTTTTTAATACTGAGAAATAGGTTTTTTCAAGGCCTGTTAGCATGCCAAGTTTTAGCTTCGTCAGGATATTAATGAAGGAGATATTAACTTGCAAAGTTTACTTTCCTTTACAGCTAATCTCCGCAGACTGACGGATGTGTACTGGTCTATGCACACACAAGCTGCCTCGCTCAGCTGACAGAGGTGAGGCATCTTTGCTTGATCATATATTCATCTTAGTATGTCCGATTTCAGATTTTTTAATACTGAACAATAGGTTTTTTCAAGGCCTGTTAGCTAGCCAAGGTTTAAGCTTTGTCAAGAGAAATTGAGATATTAACTTGCAAAGTTTTTTTTTTTTTTCATATGCTCTCCGCCGACTGACGATTGTGTACTGCTGTATGCACACACAAGCTGCCTAGCTGACAGAGGTTGGTTCTCTTTGCTTGATCATATATTCATCTTAGTATGTCCGATTTCAGATTTTTTCATACTGATTGATAGGTTTTTTCAAGGCCTGTTAGCATGCCAAGTGTGAGCTTCGTCAAGATAATAATGAATGAGATATTAACTTGCAAAGTGTATTTTTCTTTGCATATGCTCTCAGCCGACTGACTGATGTGTACTGCTGTATGCACACACAAGCTGCCTCGCTCAGCTGACAGAGGTGAGGCATCTTTGCTTGATCATATATTCATCTTCACCGCTGACAGAGGTTGGTTCTCTTTGCTTGATCATATATTCATCTTAGTATGTCCGATTTCAGATTTTTTCATACTGATTGATAGGTTTTTTCATGGCCTGTTAGCATACCAAGTTTTAGCTTTGTCAAGAGAATAATGAAGGAGATATTAACTTGCAAAGTGTATTTTTTTTTGCATATGCTCTCCGCCGACTGACTGTTGTGTACTGCTGTATGCAAACACAAGCTGCCTACCTGACAGAGGTTGGTTCTCTTTGCTTGATCATATATTCAGCTTAGTATGTCCGATTTCAGATTTTTAAATACTGATTGATAGGTTTTTTCAAGGCCTGTTAGCTAGTCAAGTTTTAGCTTTGTCAAGATAATAATGAATGAGATATTAACTTGCAAAGTGTATTTTTCTTTGCATATGCTCTCAGCCGACTGACTGATGTGTACTGCTGTATGCACACACAAGCTGCCTCGCTCAGCTGACAGAGGTGAGGCATCTTTGCTTGATCATATATTCATCTTAGTATGTCCGATTTTATATTTTTTAATACTGAGAAATAGGTTTTTGCAAGGCCTGTTAGCATGCCAAGTTTTAGCTTCGTCAGGATATTAATGAAGGAGATATTAACTTGCAAAGTTTACTTTCCTTTACAGCTAATCTCCGCAGACTGACTGATGTGTACTGGTCTATGCACACACAAGCTCCCTTGCTCAGCTGACAGAGGTGAGCCATCTTTGCTTGATCATATATTCATCTTAGTATGTCCGATTTCATATTTTTTAATACTGAGAATTAGGTTTTTTCAAGGCCTGTTAGCATGCCAAGTTTTAGCTTCGTCAGGATATTAATGAAGGAGATATTAACTTGCAAAGTTTACTTTCCTTTACAGCTAATCTCCGCAGACTGACTGATGTGTACTGGGCTATGCACACACGCTCCCTTGCTCAGCTGACAGAGGTGAGCCATCTTTGCTTGATCATATATTCATCTTAGTATGTCCGATTTCAGATTTTTTAATACTGAACAATAGGTTTTTTCAAGGCGTGTTAGCTAGCCAAGTTTAAGCTTTGTCAAGAGAATAATGAATGAAATATAAACTTGCAAAGTTTATTTTTTTTTGCATATGCTCTCCGCCGACTGACTGTTGTGTACTGCTGTATGCACACACAAGCTGCCTAGCTGACAGAGGTTGGTTCTCTTTGCTTGATCATATATTCATCTTAGTATGTCCGATTTCAGATTTTTTCATACTGATTGATAGGTTTTTTCATGGCCTGTTAGCATGCCAAGTTTTAGCTTCGTCAGGATATTAATGAAGGAGATATTAACTTGCAAAGTGTATTTTTCTTTGCATATGCTCTCCGCCGACTGACTGTTGTGTACTGCTGTATGCACACACAAGCTGCCTACCTGACAGAGGTTGGTTTTCTTTGCTTGATCATATATTCAGCTTAGTATGTCCGATTTCAGATTTTTAAATACTGATTGATAGGTTTTTTCAAGGCCTGTTAGCATGCCAAGTGTGAGCTTCGTCAGGACATTAATAAAGGAGATATTAACTTGCAAAGTTTACTTTCCTTTACAGCTAATCTCCGCAGACTGACGGATGTGTACTGGTCTATGCACACACAAGCTGCCTCGCTCAGCTGACAGAGGTGAGGCATCTTTGCTTGATCATATATTCATCTTAGTATGTCCGATTTCAGATTTTTTAATACTGAACAATAGGTTTTTTCAAGGCCTGTTAGCTAGCCAAGTTTAAGCTTTGTCAAGAGAATAATGAATGAGATATTAACTTGCAAAGTTTATTTTTTTTTGCATATGCTCTCCGCCGACTGACTGTTGTGTACTGCTGTATGCACACACAAGCTGCCTAGCTGACAGAGGTTGGTTCTCTTTGCTTGATCATATATTCAGCTTAGTATGTCCGATTTCAGATTTTTAAATACTGATTGATAGGTTTTTTCAAGGCCTGTTAGCATGCCAAGTTATAGCTTCGTCAGGACATTAATGAAGGAGATATTAACTTGCAAAACGTATTTTTCTTTGCATATGCTCTCCGCCGACTGACTGTTGTGTACTGCTGTATGCACACACAAGCTGCCTAGCTGACAGAGGTTGGTTCTCTTTGCTTGATCATATATTCAGCTTAGTATGTCCGATTTCAGATTTTTAAATACTGATTGATAGGTTTTTTCAAGGCCTGTTAGCATGCCAAGTGTGAGCTTCGTCAGGACATTAATGAAATAGATATTAACTTGCAAAGTTTACTTTCCTTTACAGCTAATCTCCGCAGACTGACGGATGTGTACTGGTCTATGCACACACAAGCTGCGTCGCTCAGCTGACAGAGGTGAGGCATCTTTGCTTGATCATATATTCATCTTAGTATGTCCGATTTCAGATTTTTTAATACTGAACAATAGGTTTTTTCAAGGCCTGTTAGCTAGCCAAGTTTAAGCTTTGTCAAGAGAATAATGAATGAGATATTAACTTGCAAAGTTTATTTTTTTTTGCATATGCTCTCCGCCGACTGACTGTTGTGTACTGCTGTATGCACACACAAGCTGCCTAGCTGACAGAGGTTGGTTCTCTTTGCTTGATCATATATTCAGCTTAGTATGTCCGATTTCAGATTTTTAAATACTGATTGATAGGTTTTTTCAAGGCCTGTTAGCATGCCAAGTTATAGCTTCGTCAGGACATTAATGAAGGAGATATTAACTTGCAAAACGTATTTTTCTTTGCATATGCTCTCCGCCGACTGACTGTTGTGTACTGCTGTATGCACACACAAGCTGCCTAGCTGACAGAGGTTGGTTCTCTTTGCTTGATCATATATTCAGCTTAGTATGTCCGATTTCAGATTTTTAAATACTGATTGATAGGTGTTTTCAAGGCCTGTTAGCATGCCAAGTTTGAGCTTCGTCAGGACATTAATGAAGGAGATATTAACTTGCAAAGTTTACTTTCCTTTAAAGCTAATCTCCGCAGACTGACTGATGTGTACTGGTCTATGGACAGACAAGCTGCCTCGCTCAGCTGACAGAGGTGAGGCATCTTTGCTTGATCATATATTCATCTTAGTATGTCCGATTTCAGATTTTTTAATACTGAACAATAGGTTTTTTCAAGGCCTGTTAGCTAGTCAAGTTTTAGCTTTGTCAAGATAATAATGAATGAGATATTAACTTGCAAAGTGTATTTTTCTTTGCATATGCTCTCAGCCGACTGACTGATGTGTACTGCTGTATGCACACACAAGCTGCCTCGCGCAGCTGACAGAGGTGAGGCATCTTTGCTTGATCATATATTCATCTTAGTATGTCCGATTTCATATTTTTTAATACTGAGAAATAGGTGTTTTCAAGGCCTGTTAGCATGCCAAGTTTGAGCTTCGTCAGGACATTAATGAAGGAGATATTAACTTGCAAAATTTACTTTCCTTTACAGCTAATCTCCGCAGACTGACTGATGTGTACTGGTCTATGGACACACAAGCTGCCTCGCTCAGCTGACAGAGGTGAGGCATCTTTGCTTGATCATATATTCATCTTAGTATGTCCGATTTCAGATTTGTTAATACTGAACAATAGGTTTTTTCAAGGCCTGTTAGCTAGTCAAGTTTTAGCTTTGTCAAGATAATAATGAATGAGATATTAACTTGCAAAGTGTATTTTTCTTTGCATATGCTCTCAGCCGACTGACTGATGTGTACTGCTGTATGCACACACAAGCTGCCTCGCGCAGCTGACAGAGGTGAGGCATCTTTGCTTGATCATATGTTCATCTTAGTATGTCCGATTTCAGATTTTTTAATACTGAACAATAGGTTTTTTCAAGGCCTGTTAGCTAGCCAAGTTTAAGCTTTGTCAAGAGAATAATGAAGGAGATATTAACTTGCAAAGTGTATTTTTTTTTGCATATTCTCTCCGCCGACTGACTGTTGTGTACTGCTGTATGCACACACAAGCTGCCTAGCTGACAGAGGTTGGTTCTCTTTGCTTGATCATATATTCATCTTAGTATGTCCGATTTCAGATTTTTTCATACTGATTGATAGGTTTTTTCATGGCCTGTTAGCATGCCAAGTTTTAGCTTTGTCAAGAGAATAATGAAGGAGATATTAACTTGTAAAGTTTACTTTCCTTTACAGCTAATCTCCGCAGACTGACTGATGTGTACTGATCTATGCACACACAAGCTGCCTCGCTCAGCTGACAGAGGTGAGGCATCTTTGCTTGATCATATATTCATCTTAGTATGTCTGATTTCATATTTTTTAATACTGAGAAATAGGTGTTTTCAAGGCCTGTTAGCATGCCAAGTTTTAGCTTCGTCAGGATATTAATGAAGGAGATATTAACTTGCAAAGTTTACTTTCCTTTACAGCTAATCTCCGCAGACTGACTGATGTGTACTGGTCTATGCACACACAAGCTCCCTTGCTCAGCTGACAGAGGTGAGCCATCTTTGCTTGATCATATATTCATCTTAGTATGTCCGATTTCATATTTTTTAATACTGAGAAATAGGTTTTTTCAAGGCCTGTTAGCATGCCAAGTGTGAGCTTCGTCAGGACATTAATGAAGGAGATATTAACTTGCAAAGTTTACTTTCCTTTACAGCTAATCTCCGCAGACTGACGGATGTGTACTGGTCTATGCACACACAAGCTGCCTCGCTCAGCTGACAGAGGTGAGGCATCTTTGCTTGATCATATATTCATCTTAGTATGTCCGATTTCAGATTTTTTAATACTGAACAATAGGTTTTTTCAAGGCCTGTTAGCTAGCCAAGTTTAAGCTTTGTCAAGAGAATAATGAATGGGATATTAACTTGCAAAGTTTATTTTTTTTGCATATGCTCTCCGCCGACTGACTGTTGTGTACTGCTGTATGCACACACAAGCTGCCTAGCTGACAGAGGTTGGTTCTCTTTGCTTGATCATATATTCAGCTTAGTATGTCCGATTTCAGATTTTTAAATACTGATTGATAGGTTTTTTCAAGGCCTGTTAGCATGCCAAGTTATAGCTTCGTCAGGACATTAATGAAGGAGATATTAACTTGCAAAACGTATTTTTCTTTGCATATGCTCTCCGCCGACTGACTGTTGTGTACCTCTGTATGCACACACAAGCTGCCTAGCTGACAGAGGTTGGTTCTCTTTGCTTGATCATATATTCAGCTTAGTATGTCCGATTTCAGATTTTTAAATACTGATTGATAGGTGTTTTCAAGGCCTGTTAGCATGCCAAGTTTGAGCTTCGTCAGGACATTAATGAAGGAGATATTAACTTGCAAAGTTTACTTTCCTTTACAGCTAATCTCCGCAGACTGACTGATGTGTACTGGTCTATGGACACACATGCTGCCTCGCTCAGCTGACAGAGGTGAGGCATCTTTGCTTGATCATATATTCATCTTAGTATGTCCGATTTCAGATTTTTTAATACTGAACAATAGGTTTTTTCAAGGCCTGTTAGCTAGTCAAGTTTTAGCTTTGTCAAGATAATAATGAATGAGATATTAACTTGCAAAGTGTATTTTTCTTTGCATATGCTCTCAGCCGACTGACTGATGTGTACTGCTGTATGCACACACAAGCTGCCTCGCGCAGCTGACAGAGGTGAGGCATCTTTGCTTGATCATATATTCATCTTAGTATGTCCGATTTCATATCTTTTAATACTGAGAAATAGGTTTTTTCAAGGCCTGTTAGCTTGCCAAGTTTTAGCTTCCTCGGGATATTAATGAAGTAGATATTAACTTGCAAAGTTTACTTTCCTTTACAGCTAATCTCCGCAGACTGACGGATGTGTACTGGTCTATGCACACACAAGCTGCCTCGCTCAGCTGACAGAGGTGAGGCATCTTTGCTTGATCATATATTCATCTTAGTATGTCCGATTTCAGATTTTTTAATACTGAACAATAGGTTTTTTCAAGGCCTGTTAGCTAGCCAAGTTTAAGCTTTGTCAAGAGAATAATGAATGAGATATTAACTTGCAAAGTGTATTTTTCTTTGCATATGCACTCAGCCGACTGACTGATGTGTACTGCTGTATGCAAACACAAGCTGCCTCGCGCAGCTGACAGAGGTGAGGCATCTTTGCTTGATCATATATTCATCTTAGTATGTCCGATTTCATATTTTTTAATACTGAGAAATAGGTTTTTTCAAGGCCTGTTAGCATGCCAAGTTTTAGCTTCGTCAGGATATTAATGAAGGAGATATTAACTTGCAAAGTTTACTTTCCTTTACAGCTAATCTCCGCAGACTGACGGATGTGTACTGGTCTATGCACACACAAGCTGCCTCGCTCAGCTGACAGAGGAGAGGCATCTTTGCTTGATCATATATTCATCTTAGTATGTCCGATTTCAGATTTTTTAATACTGAACAATAGGTTTTTTCAAGGCCTGTTAGCTAGCCAAGGTTTAAGCTTTGTCAAGAGAAATTGAGATATTAACTTGCAAAGTTTTTTTTTTTTTTCATATGCTCTCCGCCGACTGACGATTGTGTACTGCTGTATGCACACACAAGCTGCCTAGCTGACAGAGGTTGGTTCTCTTTGCTTGATCATATATTCATCTTAGTATGTCCGATTTCAGATTTTTTCATACTGATTGATAGGTTTTTTCAAGGCCTGTTAGCATGCCAAGTGTGAGCTTCGTCAAGATAATAATGAATGAGATATTAACTTGCAAAGTGTATTTTTCTTTGCATATGCTCTCAGCCGACTGACTGATGTGTACTGCTGTATGCACACACAAGCTGCCTCGCTCAGCTGACAGAGGTGAGGCATCTTTGCTTGATCATATATTCATCTTCACCGCTGACAGAGGTTGGTTCTCTTTGCTTGATCATATATTCATCTTAGTATGTCCGATTTCAGATTTTTTCATACTGATTGATAGGTTTTTTCATGGCCTGTTAGCATACCAAGTTTTAGCTTTGTCAAGAGAATAATGAAGGAGATATTAACTTGCAAAGTGTATTTTTTTTTGCATATGCTCTCCGCCGACTGACTGTTGTGTACTGCTGTATGCAAACACAAGCTGCCTACCTGACAGAGGTTGGTCCTCTTTGCTTGATCATATATTCAGCTTAGTATGTCCGATTTCAGATTTTTAAATACTGATTGATAGGTTTTTTCAAGGCCTGTTAGCTAGTCAAGTTTTAGCTTTGTCAAGATAATAATGAATGAGATATTAACTTGCAAAGTGTATTTTTCTTTGCATATGCTCTCAGCCGACTGACTGATGTGTACTGCTGTATGCACACACAAGCTGCCTCGCTCAGCTGACAGAGGTGAGGCATCTTTGCTTGATCATATATTCATCTTAGTATGTCCGATTTTATATTTTTTAATACTGAGAAATAGGTTTTTTCAAGGCCTGTTAGCATGCCAAGTTTTAGCTTCGTCAGGATATTAATGAAGGAGATATTAACTTGCAAAGTTTACTTTCCTTTACAGCTAATCTCCGCAGACTGACTGATGTGTACTGGTCTATGCACACACAAGCTCCCTTGCTCAGCTGACAGAGGTGAGCCATCTTTGCTTGATCATATATTCATCTTAGTATGTCCGATTTCATATTTTTTAATACTGAGAATTAGGTTTTTTCAAGGCCTGTTAGCATGCCAAGTTTTAGCTTCGTCAGGATATTAATGAAGGAGATATTAACTTGCAAAGTTTACTTTCCTTTACAGCTAATCTCCGCAGACTGACTGATGTGTACTGGGCTATGCACACACGCTCCCTTGCTCAGCTGACAGAGGTGAGCCATCTTTGCTTGATCATATATTCATCTTAGTATGTCCGATTTCAGATTTTTTAATACTGAACAATAGGTTTTTTCAAGGCGTGTTAGCTAGCCAAGTTTAAGCTTTGTCAAAAGAATAATGAATGAAATATAAACTTGCAAAGTTTATTTTTTTTTGCATATGCTCTCCGCCGACTGACTGTTGTGTACTGCTGTATGCACACACAAGCTGCCTAGCTGACAGAGGTTGGTTCTCTTTGCTTGATCATATATTCATCTTAGTATGTCCGATTTCAGATTTTTTCATACTGATTGATAGGTTTTTTCATGGCCTGTTAGCATGCCAAGTTTTAGCTTCGTCAGGATATTAATGAAGGAGATATTAACTTGCAAAGTGTATTTTTCTTTGCATATGCTCTCCGCCGACTGACTGTTGTGTACTGCTGTATGCACACACAAGCTGCCTACCTGACAGAGGTTGGTTTTCTTTGCTTGATCATATATTCAGCTTAGTATGTCCGATTTCAGATTTTTAAATACTGATTGATAGGTTTTTTCAAGGCCTGTTAGCATGCCAAGTGTGAGCTTCGTCAGGACATTAATGAAGGAGATATTAACTTGCAAAGTTTACTTTCCTTTACAGCTAATCTCCGCAGACTGACGGATGTGTACTGGTCTATGCACACACAAGCTGCCTCGCTCAGCTGACAGAGGTGAGGCATCTTTGCTTGATCATATATTCATCTTAGTATGTCCGATTTCAGATTTTTTAATACTGAACAATAGGTTTTTTCAAGGCCTGTTAGCT
The DNA here is from genome assembly GCA_949987565.1 of Luidia sarsii. Lineage (NCBI taxonomy): Eukaryota > Metazoa > Echinodermata > Asteroidea > Paxillosida > Luidiidae > Luidia > Luidia sarsii. The sequence goes on along the minus strand of OX465108.1, from coordinate 4,972,581 downwards.
AGCCAAGTTTAAGCTTTGTCAAGAGAATAATGAATGAGATATTAACTTGCAAAGTTTATTTTTTTTTGCATATGCTCTCCGCCGACTGACTGTTGTGTACTGCTGTATGCACACACAAGCTGCCTAGCTGACAGAGGTTGGTTCTCTTTGCTTGATCATATATTCAGCTTAGTATGTCCGATTTCAGATTTTTAAATACTGATTGATAGGTTTTTTCAAGGCCTGTTAGCATGCCAAGTTATAGCTTCGTCAGGACATTAATGAAGGAGATATTAACTTGCAAAACGTATTTTTCTTTGCATATGCTCTCCGCCGACTGACTGTTGTGTACTGCTGTATGCACACACAAGCTGCCTAGCTGACAGAGGTTGGTTCTCTTTGCTTGATCATATATTCAGCTTAGTATGTCCGATTTCAGATTTTTAAATACTGATTGATAGGTTTTTTCAAGGCCTGTTAGCATGCCAAGTGTGAGCTTCGTCAGGACATTAATGAAGGAGATATTAACTTGCAAAGTTTACTTTCCTTTACAGCTAATCTCCGCAGACTGACGGATGTGTACTGGTCTATGCACACACAAGCTGCGTCGCTCAGCTGACAGAGGTGAGGCATCTTTGCTTGATCATATATTCATCTTAGTATGTCCGATTTCAGATTTTTTAATACTGAACAATAGGTTTTTTCAAGGCCTGTTAGCTAGCCAAGTTTAAGCTTTGTCAAGAGAATAATGAATGAGATATTAACTTGCAAAGTTTATTTTTTTTTGCATATGCTCTCCGCCGACTGACTGTTGTGTACTGCTGTATGCACACACAAGCTGCCTAGCTGACAGAGGTTGGTTCTCTTTGCTTGATCATATATTCAGCTTAGTATGTCCGATTTCAGATTTTTAAATACTGATTGATATATTTTTTCAAGGCCTGTTAGCATGCCAAGTTATAGCTTCGTCAGGACATTAATGAAGGAGATATTAACTTGCAAAACGTATTTTTCTTTGCATATGCTCTCCGCCGACTGACTGTTGTGTACTGCTGTATGCACACACAAGCTGCCTAGCTGACAGAGGTTGGTTCTCTTTGCTTGATCATATATTCAGCTTAGTATGTCCGATTTCAGATTTTTAAATACTGATTGATAGGTGTTTTCAAGGCCTGTTAGCATGCCAAGTTTGAGCTTCGTCAGGACATTAATGAAGGAGATATTAACTTGCAAAGTTTACTTTCCTTTACAGCTAATCTCCGCAGACTGACTGATGTGTACTGGTCTATGGACAGACAAGCTGCCTCGCTCAGCTGACAGAGGTGAGGCATCTTTGCTTGATCATATATTCATCTTAGTATGTCCGATTTCAGATTTTTTAATACTGAACAATAGGTTTTTTCAAGGCCTGTTAGCTAGTCAAGTTTTAGCTTTGTCAAGATAATAATGAATGAGATATTAACTTGCAAAGTGTATTTTTCTTTGCATATGCTCTCAGCCGACTGACTGATGTGTACTGCTGTATGCACACACAAGCTGCCTCGCGCAGCTGACAGAGGTGAGGCATCTTTGCTTGATCATATATTCATCTTAGTATGTCCGATTTCATATTTTTTAATACTGAGAAATAGGTGTTTTCAAGGCCTGTTAGCATGCCAAGTTTGAGCTTCGTCAGGACATTAATGAAGGAGATATTAACTTGCAAAGTTTACTTTCCTTTACAGCTAATCTCCGCAGACTGACTGATGTGTACTGGGCTATGCACACACGCTCCCTTGCTCAGCTGACAGAGGTGAGCCATCTTTGCTTGATCATATATTCATCTTAGTATGTCCGATTTCAGATTTTTTAATACTGAACAATAGGTTTTTTCAAGGCGTGTTAGCTAGCCAAGTTTAAGCTTTGTCAAAAGAATAATGAATGAAATATAAACTTGCAAAGTTTATTTTTTTTTGCATATGCTCTCCGCCGACTGACTGTTGTGTACTGCTGTATGCACACACAAGCTGCCTAGCTGACAGAGGTTGGTTCTCTTTGCTTGATCATATATTCATCTTAGTATGTCCGATTTCAGATTTTTTCATACTGATTGATAGGTTTTTTCATGGCCTGTTAGCATGCCAAGTTTTAGCTTCGTCAGGATATTAATGAAGGAGATATTAACTTGCAAAGTGTATTTTTCTTTGCATATGCTCTCCGCCGACTGACTGTTGTGTACTGCTGTATGCACACACAAGCTGCCTACCTGACAGAGGTTGGTTTTCTTTGCTTGATCATATATTCAGCTTAGTATGTCCGATTTCAGATTTTTAAATACTGATTGATAGGTTTTTTCAAGGCCTGTTAGCATGCCAAGTGTGAGCTTCGTCAGGACATTAATGAAGGAGATATTAACTTGCAAAGTTTACTTTCCTTTACAGCTAATCTCCGCAGACTGACGGATGTGTACTGGTCTATGCACACACAAGCTGCCTCGCTCAGCTGACAGAGGTGAGGCATCTTTGCTTGATCATATATTCATCTTAGTATGTCCGATTTCAGATTTTTTAATACTGAACAATAGGTTTTTTCAAGGCCTGTTAGCTAGCCAAGTTTAAGCTTTGTCAAGAGAATAATGAATGAGATATTAACTTGCAAAGTTTATTTTTTTTTGCATATGCTCTCCGCCGACTGACTGTTGTGTACTGCTGTATGCACACACAAGCTGCCTAGCTGACAGAGGTTGGTTCTCTTTGCTTGATCATATATTCAGCTTAGTATGTCCGATTTCAGATTTTTAAATACTGATTGATAGGTTTTTTCAAGGCCTGTTAGCATGCCAAGTTATAGCTTCGTCAGGACATTAATGAAGGAGATATTAACTTGCAAAACGTATTTTTCTTTGCATATGCTCTCCGCCGACTGACTGTTGTGTACTGCTGTATGCACACACAAGCTGCCTAGCTGACAGAGGTTGGTTCTCTTTGCTTGATCATATATTCAGCTTAGTATGTCCGATTTCAGATTTTTAAATACTGATTGATAGGTTTTTTCAAGGCCTGTTAGCATGCCAAGTGTGAGCTTCGTCAGGACATTAATGAAGGAGATATTAACTTGCAAAGTTTACTTTCCTTTACAGCTAATCTCCGCAGACTGACGGATGTGTACTGGTCTATGCACACACAAGCTGCGTCGCTCAGCTGACAGAGGTGAGGCATCTTTGCTTGATCATATATTCATCTTAGTATGTCCGATTTCAGATTTTTTAATACTGAACAATAGGTTTTTTCAAGGCCTGTTAGCTAGCCAAGTTTAAGCTTTGTCAAGAGAATAATGAATGAGATATTAACTTGCAAAGTTTATTTTTTTTTGCATATGCTCTCCGCCGACTGACTGTTGTGTACTGCTGTATGCACACACAAGCTGCCTAGCTGACAGAGGTTGGTTCTCTTTGCTTGATCATATATTCAGCTTAGTATGTCCGATTTCAGATTTTTAAATACTGATTGATAGGTTTTTTCAAGGCCTGTTAGCATGCCAAGTTATAGCTTCGTCAGGACATTAATGAAGGAGATATTAACTTGCAAAACGTATTTTTCTTTGCATATGCTCTCCGCCGACTGACTGTTGTGTACTGCTGTATGCACACACAAGCTGCCTAGCTGACAGAGGTTGGTTCTCTTTGCTTGATCATTTATTCAGCTTAGTATGTCCGATTTCAGATTTTTAAATACTGATTGATAGGTGTTTTCAAGGCCTGTTAGCATGCCAAGTTTGAGCTTCGTCAGGACATTAATGAAGGAGATATTAACTTGCAAAGTTTACTTTCCTTTACAGCTAATCTCCGCAGACTGACGGATGTGTACTGGTCTATGCACACACAAGCTGCCTCGCTCAGGTGACAGAGGTGAGGCATCTTTGCTTGATCATATATTCATCTTAGTATGTCCGATTTCAGATTTTTTAATACTGAACAATAGGTTTTTTCAAGGCCTGTTAGCTAGCCAAGTTTAAGCTTTGTCAAGAGAATAATGAATGAGATATTAACTTGCAAAGTGTATTTTTTTTGCATATGCTCTCCGCCGACTGACTGTTGTGTACTGCTGTATGCAAACACAAGCTGCCTAGCTGACAGAGGTTGGTTCTCTTTGCTTGATCATATATTCAGCTTAGTATGTCCGATTTCAGATTTTTAAATACTGATTGATAGGTTTTTTCAAGGCCTGTTAGCATGCCAAGTTTTAGCTTCGTCAGGACATTAATGAAGGAGATATTAACTTGCAAAGTGTATTTTTCTTTGCATATGCTCTCCGCCGACTGACTGTTGTGTACTGCTGTATGCACACACAAGCTGCCTAGCTGACAGAGGTTGGTTCTCTTTGCTTGATCATATATTTAGCTTAGTATGTCCGATTTCAGATTTTTAAATACTGATTGATAGGTGTTTTCAAGGCCTGTTAGCATGCCAAGTTATAGCTTCGTCAGGACATTAATGAAGGAGATATTAACTTGCAAAATGTATTTTTCTTTGCATATGCTCTCCGCCGACTGACTGTTGTGTACTGCTGTATGCACACACAAGCTGCCTAGCTGACAGAGGTTGGTTCTCTTTGCTTGATCATATATTCAGCTTAGTATGTCCGATTTCAGATTTTTAAATACTGATTGATAGGTGTTTTCAAGGCCTGTTAGCATGCCAAGTTTGAGCTTCGTCAGGACATTAATGAAGGAGATATTAACTTGCAAAGTTTACTTTCCTTTACAGCTAATCTCCGCAGACTGACTGATGTGTACTGGTCTATGGACAGACAAGCTGCCTCGCTCAGCTGACAGAGGTGAGGCATCTTTGCTTGATCATATATTCATCTTAGTATGTCCGATTTCAGATTTTTTAATACTGAACAATAGGTTTTTTCAAGGCCTGTTAGCTAGTCAAGTTTTAGCTTTGTCAAGATAATAATGAATGAGATATTAACTTGCAAAGTGTATTTTTCTTTGCATATGCTCTCAGCCGACTGACTGATGTGTACTGCTGTATGCACACACAAGCTGCCTCGCGCAGCTGACAGAGGTGAGGCATCTTTGCTTGATCATATATTCATCTTAGTATGTCCGATTTCATATTTTTTAATACTGAGAAATAGGTGTTTTCAAGGCCTGTTAGCATGCCAAGTTTGAGCTTCGTCAGGACATTAATGAAGGAGATATTAACTTGCAAAGTTTACTTTCCTTTACAGCTAATCTCCGCAGACTGACTGATGTGTACTGGTCTATGGACACACAAGCTGCCTCGCTCAGCTGACAGAGGTGAGGCATCTTTGCTTGATCATATATTCATCTTAGTATGTCCGATTTCAGATTTGTTAATACTGAACAATAGGTTTTTTCAAGGCCTGTTAGCTAGTCAAGTTTTAGCTTTGTCAAGATAATAATGAATGAGATATTAACTTGCAAAGTGTATTTTTCTTTGCATATGCTCTCAGCCGACTGACTGATGTGTACTGCTGTATGCACACACAAGCTGCCTCGCGCAGCTGACAGAGGTGAGGCATCTTTGCTTGATCATATGTTCATCTTAGTATGTCCGATTTCAGATTTTTTAATACTGAACAATAGGTTTTTTCAAGGCCTGTTAGCTAGCCAAGTTTAAGCTTTGTCAAGAGAATAATGAAGGAGATATTAACTTGCAAAGTGTATTTTTTTTTGCATATTCTCTCCGCCGACTGACTGTTGTGTACTGCTGTATGCACACACAAGCTGCCTAGCTGACAGAGGTTGGTTCTCTTTGCTTGATCATATATTCATCTTAGTATGTCCGATTTCAGATTTTTTCATACTGATTGATAGGTTTTTTCATGGCCTGTTAGCATGCCAAGTTTTAGCTTTGTCAAGAGAATAATGAAGGAGATATTAACTTGCAAAGTTTACTTTCCTTTACAGCTAATCTCCGCAGACTGACTGATGTGTACTGATCTATGCACACACAAGCTGCCTCGCTCAGCTGACAGAGGTGAGGCATCTTTGCTTGATCATATATTCATCTTAGTATGTCTGATTTCATATTTTTTAATACTGAGAAATAGGTGTTTTCAAGGCCTGTTAGCATGCCAAGTTTTAGCTTCGTCAGGATATTAATGAAGGAGATATTAACTTGCAAAGTTTACTTTCCTTTACAGCTAATCTCCGCAGACTGACTGATGTGTACTGGTCTATGCACACACAAGCTCCCTTGCTCAGCTGACAGAGGTGAGCCATCTTTGCTTGATCATATATTCATCTTAGTATGTCCGATTTCATATTTTTTAATACTGAGAAATAGGTTTTTTCAAGGCCTGTTAGCATGCCAAGTGTGAGCTTCGTCAGGACATTAATGAAGGAGATATTAACTTGCAAAGTTTACTTTCCTTTACAGCTAATCTCCGCAGACTGACGGATGTGTACTGGTCTATGCACACACAAGCTGCCTCGCTCAGGTGACAGAGGTGAGGCATCTTTGCTTGATCATATATTCATCTTAGTATGTCCGATTTCAGATTTTTTAATACTGAACAATAGGTTTTTTCAAGGCCTGTTAGCTAGCCAAGTTTAAGCTTTGTCAAGAGAATAATGAATGGGATATTAACTTGCAAAGTTTATTTTTTTTGCATATGCTCTCCGCCGACTGACTGTTGTGTACTGCTGTATGCACACACAAGCTGCCTAGCTGACAGAGGTTGGTTCTCTTTGCTTGATCATATATTCAGCTTAGTATGTCCGATTTCAGATTTTTAAATACTGATTGATAGGTTTTTTCAAGGCCTGTTAGCATGCCAAGTTATAGCTTCGTCAGGACATTAATGAAGGAGATATTAACTTGCAAAACGTATTTTTCTTTGCATATGCTCTCCGCCGACTGACTGTTGTGTACCTCTGTATGCACACACAAGCTGCCTAGCTGACAGAGGTTGGTTCTCTTTGCTTGATCATATATTCAGCTTAGTATGTCCGATTTCAGATTTTTAAATACTGATTGATAGGTGTTTTCAAGGCCTGTTAGCATGCCAAGTTTGAGCTTCGTCAGGACATTAATGAAGGAGATATTAACTTGCAAAGTTTACTTTCCTTTACAGCTAATCTCCGCAGACTGACTGATGTGTACTGGTCTATGGACACACAAGCTGCCTCGCTCAGCTGACAGAGGTGAGGCATCTTTGCTTGATCATATATTCATCTTAGTATGTCCGATTTCAGATTTTTTAATACTGAACAATAGGTTTTTTCAAGGCCTGTTAGCTAGTCAAGTTTTAGCTTTGTCAAGATAATAATGAATGAGATATTAACTTGCAAAGTGTATTTTTCTTTGCATATGCTCTCAGCCGACTGACTGATGTGTACTGCTGTATGCACACACAAGCTGCCTCGCGCAGCTGACAGAGGTGAGGCATCTTTGCTTGATCATATATTCATCTTAGTATGTCCGATTTCATATCTTTTAATACTGAGAAATAGGTTTTTTCAAGGCCTGTTAGCTTGCCAAGTTTTAGCTTCCTCGGGATATTAATGAAGTAGATATTAACTTGCAAAGTTTACTTTCCTTTACAGCTAATCTCCGCAGACTGACGGATGTGTACTGGTCTATGCACACACAAGCTGCCTCGCTCAGCTGACAGAGGTGAGGCATCTTTGCTTGATCATATATTCATCTTAGTATGTCCGATTTCAGATTTTTTAATACTGAACAATAGGTTTTTTCAAGGCCTGTTAGCTAGCCAAGTTTAAGCTTTGTCAAGAGAATAATGAATGAGATATTAACTTGCAAAGTTTATTTTTTTTTGCATATGCTCTCCGCCGACTGACTGTTGTGTACTGCTGTATGCACACACAAGCTGCCTAGCTGACAGAGGTTGGTTCTCTTTGCTTGATCATATATTCAGCTTAGTATGTCCGATTTCAGATTTTTAAATACTGATTGATAGGTTTTTTCAAGGCCTGTTAGCATGCCAAGTTATAGCTTCGTCAGGACATTAATGAAGGAGATATTAACTTGCAAAACGTATTTTTCTTTGCATATGCTCTCCGCCGACTGACTGTTGTGTACTGCTGTATGCACACACAAGCTGCCTAGCTGACAGAGGTTGGTTCTCTTTGCTTGATCATTTATTCAGCTTAGTATGTCCGATTTCAGATTTGTAAATACTGATTGATAGGTGTTTTCAAGGCCTGTTAGCATGCCAAGTTTGAGCTTCGTCAGGACATTAATGAAGGAGATATTAACTTGCAAAGTTTACTTTCCTTTACAGCTAATCTCCGCAGACTGACTGATGTGTACTGGTCTATGGACACACAAGCTGCCTCGCTCAGCTGACAGAGGTGAGGCATCTTTGCTTGATCATATATTCATCTTAGTATGTCCGATTTCAGATTTTTTAATACTGAACAATAGGTTTTTTCAAGGCCTGTTAGCTAGTCAAGTTTTAGCTTTGTCAAGATAATAATGAATGAGATATTAACTTGCAAAGTGTATTTTTCTTTGCATATGCTCTCAGCCGACTGACTGATGTGTACTGCTGTATGCACACACAAGCTGCCTAGCTGACAGAGGTTGGTTCTCTTTGCTTGATCATATATTCATCTTAGTATGTCCGATTTCAGATTTTTTCATACTGATTGATAGGTTTTTTCATGGCCTGTTAGCATGCCAAGTTTTAGCTTTGTCAAGAGAATAATGAAGGAGATATTAACTTGCAAAGTTTACTTTCCTTTACAGCTAATCTCCGCAGACTGACTGATGTGTACTGATCTATGCAGACACAAGCTGCCTCGCTCAGCTGACAGAGGTGAGGCATCTTTGCTTGATCATATATTCATCTTAGTATGTCTGATTTCATATTTTTTAATACTGAGAAATAGGTGTTTTCAAGGCCTGTTAGCGTGCCAAGTTTTAGCTTCGTCAGGATATTAATGAAGGAGATATTAACTTGCAAAGTTTACTTTCCTTTACAGCTAATCTCCGCAGACTGACGGATGTGTACTGGTCTATGCACACACAAGCTGCCTCGCTCAGGTGACAGAGGTGAGGCATCTTTGCTTGATCATATATTCATCTTAGTATGTCCGATTTCAGATTTTTTAATACTGAACAATAGGTTTTTTCAAGGCCTGTTAGCTAGCCAAGTTTAAGCTTTGTCAAGAGAATAATGAATGAGATATTAACTTGCAAAGTGTATTTTTTTTGCATATGCTCTCCGCCGACTGACTGTTGTGTACTGCTGTATGCAAACACAAGCTGCCTAGCTGACAGAGGTTGGTTCTCTTTGCTTGATCATATATTCAGCTTAGTATGTCCGATTTCAGATTTTTAAATACTGATTGATAGGTTTTTTCAAGGCCTGTTAGCATGCCAAGTTTTAGCTTCGTCAGGACATTAATGAAGGAGATATTAACTTGCAAAGTGTATTTTTCTTTGCATATGCTCTCCGCCGACTGACTGTTGTGTACTGCTGTATGCACACACAAGCTGCCTAGCTGACAGAGGTTGGTTCTCTTTGCTTGATCATATATTTAGCTTAGTATGTCCGATTTCAGATTTTTAAATACTGATTGATAGGTGTTTTCAAGGCCTGTTAGCATGCCAAGTTTGAGCTTCGTCAGGACATTAATGAAGGAGATATTAACTTGCAAAGTTTACTTTCCTTTACAGCTAATCTCCGCAGACTGACTGATGTGTACTGGTCTATGCACACACAAACTGCCTCGCTCAGCTGACAGAGGTGAGGCATCTTTGCTTGATCATATATTCATCTTAGTATGTCCGATTTCAGATTTTTTAATACTGAACAATAGGTTTTTTCAAGGCCTGTTAGCAGTCAAGTTTTAGCTTTGTCAAGATAATAATAAATGAGATATTAACTTGCAAAGTGTATTTTTCTTTGCATATGCTCTCAGCCGACTGACTGATGTGTACTGCTGTATGCACACACAAGCTGCCTCGCTCAGCTGACAGAGGTGAGGCATCTTTGCTTGATCATATATTCATCTTAGTATGTCCGATTTCATATTTTTTAATACTGAGAAATAGGTTTTTTCAAGGCCTGTTAGCATGCCAAGTTTTAGCTTCGTCAGGATATTAATGAAGGAGATATTAACTTGCAAAGTTTACTTTCCTTTACAGCTAATCTCCGCAGACTGACTGATGTGTACTGGTCTATGCACACACAAGCTCCTTTGCTCAGCTGACAAAGGTGAGCCATCTTTGCTTGATCATATATTCATCTTAGTATGTCCGATTTCATATTTTGTAATACTGAGAAATAGGTTTTTTCAAGGCCTGTTAGCATGCCAAGTTTTAGCTTCGTCAGGATATTAATGAAGGAGATATTAACTTGCAAAGTTTACTTTCCTTTACAGCTAATCTCCGCAGACTGACTGATGTGTACTGGGCTATGCACACACGCTCCCTTGCTCAGCTGACAGAGGTGAGGCATCTTTGCTTGATCATATATTCATCTTAGTATGTCCGATTTCAGATTTTTTAATACTGAACAATAGGTTTTTTCAAGGCCTGTTAGCTAGTCAAGTTTTAGCTTTGTCAAGATAATAATGAATGAGATATTAACTTGCAAAGTGTATTTTTCTTTGCATATGCTCTCAGCCGACTGACTGATGTGTACTGCTGTATGCACACACAAGCTGCCTAGCTGACAGAGGTTGGTTCTCTTTGCTTGATCATATATTCATCTTAGTATGTCCGATTTCAGATTTTTTCATACTGATTGATAGGTTTTTTCATGGCCTGTTAGCATGCCAAGTTTTAGCTTTGTCAAGAGAATAATGAAGGAGATATTAACTTGCAAAGTTTACTTTCCTTTACAGCTAATCTCCGCAGACTGACTGATGTGTACTGATCTATGCAGACACAAGCTGCCTCGCTCAGCTGACAGAGGTGAGGCATCTTTGCTTGATCATATATTCATCTTAGTATGTCTGATTTCATATTTTTTAATACTGAGAAATAGGTGTTTTCAAGGCCTGTTAGCATGCCAAGTTTTAGCTTCGTCAGGATATTAATGAAGGAGATATTAACTTGCAAAGTTTACTTTCCTTTACAGCTAATCTCCGCAGACTGACGGATGTGTACTGGTCTATGCACACACAAGCTGCCTCGCTCAGGTGACAGAGGTGAGGCATCTTTGCTTGATCATATATTCATCTTAGTATGTCCGATTTCAGATTTTTTAATACTGAACAATAGGTTTTTTCAAGGCCTGTTAGCTAGCCAAGTTTAAGCTTTGTCAAGAGAATAATGAATGAGATATTAACTTGCAAAGTGTATTTTTTTTGCATATGCTCTCCGCCGACTGACTGTTGTGTACTGCTGTATGCAAACACAAGCTGCCTAGCTGACAGAGGTTGGTTCTCTTTGCTTGATCATATATTCAGCTTAGTATGTCCGATTTCAGATTTTTAAATACTGATTGATAGGTTTTTTCAAGGCCTGTTAGCATGCCAAGTTTTAGCTTCGTCAGGACATTAATGAAGGAGATATTAACTTGCAAAGTGTATTTTTCTTTGCATATGCTCTCCGCCGACTGACTGTTGTGTACTGCTGTATGCACACACAAGCTGCCTAGCTGACAGAGGTTGGTTCTCTTTGCTTGATCATATATTTAGCTTAGTATGTCCGATTTCAGATTTTTAAATACTGATTGATAGGTGTTTTCAAGGCCTGTTAGCATGCCAAGTTTGAGCTTCGTCAGGACATTAATGAAGGAGATATTAACTTGCAAAGTTTACTTTCCTTTACAGCTAATCTCCGCAGACTGACTGATGTGTACTGGTCTATGCACACACAAACTGCCTCGCTCAGCTGACAGAGGTGAGGCATCTTTGCTTGATCATATATTCATCTTAGTATGTCCGATTTCAGATTTTTTAATACTGAACAATAGGTTTTTTCAAGGCCTGTTAGCAGTCAAGTTTTAGCTTTGTCAAGATAATAATAAATGAGATATTAACTTGCAAAGTGTATTTTTCTTTGCATATGCTCTCAGCCGACTGACTGATGTGTACTGCTGTATGCACACACAAGCTGCCTCGCTCAGCTGACAGAGGTGAGGCATCTTTGCTTGATCATATATTCATCTTAGTATGTCCGATTTCATATTTTTTAATACTGAGAAATAGGTTTTTTCAAGGCCTGTTAGCATGCCAAGTTTTAGCTTCGTCAGGATATTAATGAAGGAGATATTAACTTGCAAAGTTTACTTTCCTTTACAGCTAATCTCCGCAGACTGACTGATGTGTACTGGTCTATGCACACACAAGCTCCTTTGCTCAGCTGACAAAGGTGAGCCATCTTTGCTTGATCATATATTCATCTTAGTATGTCCGATTTCATATTTTGTAATACTGAGAAATAGGTTTTTTCAAGGCCTGTTAGCATGCCAAGTTTTAGCTTCGTCAGGATATTAATGAAGGAGATATTAACTTGCAAAGTTTACTTTCCTTTACAGCTAATCTCCGCAGACTGACTGATGTGTACTGGGCTATGCACACACGCTCCCTTGCTCAGCTGACAGAGGTGAGGCATCTTTGCTTGATCATATATTCATCTTAGTATGTCCGATTTCAGATTTTTTAATACTGAACAATAGGTTTTTTCAAGGCCTGTTAGCTAGTCAAGTTTTAGCTTTGTCAAGATAATAATGAATGAGATATTAACTTGCAAAGTGTATTTTTCTTTGCATATGCTCTCAGCCGACTGACTGATGTGTACTGCTGTATGCACACACAAGCTGCCTAGCTGACAGAGGTTGGTTCTCTTTGCTTGATCATATATTCATCTTAGTATGTCCGATTTCAGATTTTTTCATACTGATTGATAGGTTTTTTCATGGCCTGTTAGCATGCCAAGTTTTAGCTTTGTCAAGAGAATAATGAAGGAGATATTAACTTGCAAAGTTTACTTTCCTTTACAGCTAATCTCCGCAGACTGACTGATGTGTACTGATCTATGCAGACACAAGCTGCCTCGCTCAGCTGACAGAGGTGAGGCATCTTTGCTTGATCATATATTCATCTTAGTATGTCTGATTTCATATTTTTTAATACTGAGAAATAGGTGTTTTCAAGGCCTGTTAGCATGCCAAGTTTTAGCTTCGTCAGGATATTAATGAAGGAGATATTAACTTGCAAAGTTTACTTTCCTTTACAGCTAATCTCCGCAGACTGACTGATGTGTACTGGGCTATGCACACACGCTCCCTTGCTCAGCTGACAGAGGTGAGCCATCTTTGCTTGATCATATATTCATCTTTGTATGTCCGATTTCAGATTTTTAAATACTGAACAATAGGTTTTTTCAAGGCGTGTTAGCTAGCCAAGTTTAAGCTTTGTCAAGAGAATAATGAATGAGATATTAACTTGCAAAGTTTATTTTTTTTGCATATGCTCTCCGCCGACTGACTGTTGTGTACTGCTGTATGCACACACAAGCTGCCTAGCTGACAGAGGTTGGTTCTCTTTGCTTGATCATATATTCAGCTTAGTATGTCCGATTTCAGATTTTTAAATACTGATTGATAGGTTTTTTCAAGGCCTGTTAGCATGCCAAGTTTTAGCTTCGTCAGGACATTAATGAAGGAGATATTAACTTGCAAAGTGTATTTTTCTTTGCATATGCTCTCCGCCGACTGACTGTTGTGTACTGCTGTATGCACACACAAGCTGCCTAGCTGACAGAGGTTGGTTCTCTTTGCTTGATCATATATTTAGCTTAGTATGTCCGATTTCAGATTTTTAAATACTGATTGATAGGTGTTTTCAAGGCCTGTTAGCATGCCAAGTTTGAGCTTCGTCATGATATTAATGAAGGAGATATTAACTTGCAAAGTGTATTTTTCTTTGCATATGCTCTCCGCCGACTGACTGTTGTGTACTGCTGTATGCACACACAAGCTGCCTAGCTGACAGAGGTTGGTTCTCTTTGCTTGATCATATATTCATCTTAGTATGTCCGATTTCATATTTTGTAATACTGAGAATCAGGTTTTTTCAAGGCCTGTTAGCATGCCAAGTTTTAGCTTCGTCAGGATATTAATGAAGGAGATATTAACTTGCAAAGTTTACTTTCCTTTACAGCTAATCTCCGCAGACTGACTGATGTGTACTGGTCTATGCACACACAAGCTGCCTCGCTCAGCTGACAGAGGTGAGGCATCTTTGCTTGATCATATGTTCATCTTAGTATGTCCGATTTCAGATTTTTTAATACTGAACAATAGGTTTTTTCAAGGCGTGTTAGCTAGCCAAGTTTAAGCTTTGTCAAGAGAATAATGAATGAGATATTAACTTGCAAAGTTTATTTTTTTTTGCATATGCTCTCCGCCGACTGACTGTTGTGTACTGCTGTATGCACACACAAGCTGCCTAGCTGACAGAGGTTGGTTCTCTTTGCTTGATCATATATTCATCTTAGTATGTCCGATTTCAGATTTTTTCATACTGATTGATAGGTTTTTTCATGGCCTGTTAGCATGCCAAGTTTTAGCTTCGTCATGATATTAATGAAGGAGATATTAACTTGCAAAGTGTATTTTTCTTTGCATATGCTCTCCGCCGACTGACTGTTGTGTACTGCTGTATGCCACACAAGCTGCCTAGCTGACAGAGGTTGGTTCTCTTTGCTTGATCATATATTCAGCTTAGTATGTCCGATTTCAGATTTTTAAATACTGATTGATAGGTTTTTTCAAGGCCTGTTAGCATGCCAAGTTTGAGCTTCGTCAGGACATTAATGAAGGAGATATTAACTTGCAAAGTTTACTTTCCTTTACAGCTAATCTCCGCAGACTGACTGATGTGTACTGATCTATGCACACATAAGCTGCCTCGCTCAGCTGACAGAGGTGAGGCATCTTTGCTTGATCATATATTCATCTTAGTATGTCTGATTTCATATTTTTTAATACTGAGAAATAGGTGTTTTCAAGGCCTGTTAGCATGCCAAGTTTTAGCTTCGTCAGGATATTAATGAAGGAGATATTAACTTGCAAAGTTTACTTTCCTTTACAGCTAATCTCCGCAGACTGACTGATGTGTACTGGTCTATGCACACACAAGCTGCCTCGCTCAGCTGACAGAGGTGAGGCATCTTTGCTTGATCATATATTCATCTTAGTATGTCCGATTTCAGATTTTTTAATACTGAACAATAGGTTTTTTCAAGGCCTGTTAGCTAGCCAAGTTTAAGCTTTGTCAAGAGAATAATGAAGGAGATATTAACTTGCAAAGTGTATTTTTTTTTGCATATGCTCTCCGCCGACTGACTGTTGTGTACTGCTGTATGTACACACAAGCTGCCTAGCTGACAGAGGTTGGTTCTCTTTGCTTGATCATATATTCATCTTAGTATGTCCGATTTCAGATTTTTTCATACTGATTGATAGGTTTTTTCATGGCCTGTTAGCATGCCAAGTTTTAGCTTCGTCAGGTTATTAATGAAGGAGATATTAACTTGCAAAGTTTACTTTCCTTTACAGCTTATCTCCGCAGACTGACTGATGTGTACTGATCTATGCACACACAAGCTGCCTCGCTCAGCTGACAGAGGTGAGGCATCTTTGCTTGATCATAATTATATTCATCTTAGTATGTCCGATTTCAGATTTTTTAATACTGAACAATAGGTTTTTTCAAGGCCTGTTAGCTAGCCAAGTTTAAGCTTTGTCAAGAGAATAATGACTGAGATATTAACTTGCAAAGTTTATTTTTTTGGCATATGCTCTCCGCCGACTGACTGTTGTGTACTGCTGTATGCACACACAAGCTGCCTAGCTGACAGAGGTTGGTTCTCTTTGCTTGATCATATATTCATCTTAGTATGTCCGATTTCAGATTTTTTCATACTGATTGATAGGTTTTTTCATGGCCTGTTAGCATGCCAAGTTTTAGCTTTGTCAAGAGAATAATGAAGGAGATATTAGCTTGCAAAGTTTACTTTCCTTTACAGCTAATCTCCGCAGACTGACTGATGTGTACTGATCTCTGCACACACAAGCTGCCTCGCTCAGCTGACAGAGGTGAGGCATCTTTGCTTGATCATATATTCATCTTAGTATGTCCGATTTCATATTTTTTAATACTGAGAAATAGGTGTTTTCAAGGCCTGTTAGCATGCCAAGTTTTAGCTTCGTCAGGATATTAATGAAGGAGATATTAACTTGCAAAGTTTACTTTCCCTTACAGCTAATCTCCGCAGACTGACTGATGTGTACTGGTCTATGCACACACAAGCTCCCTTGCTCAGCTGACAGAGGTGAGCCATCTTTGCTTGATCATATATTCATCTTAGTATGTCCGATTTCATATTTTTTAATACTGAGAAATAGGTTTTTTCAAGGCCTGTTAGC
The DNA here is from genome assembly GCA_949987565.1 of Luidia sarsii. Classification (NCBI taxonomy): domain Eukaryota; kingdom Metazoa; phylum Echinodermata; class Asteroidea; order Paxillosida; family Luidiidae; genus Luidia; species Luidia sarsii. Next base: position 4,956,235 of record OX465108.1, on the reverse strand, counting down.
ATGCCAAGTTTTAGCTTCGTCAGGATATTAATGAAGGAGATAATAACTTGCAAAGTTTACTTTCCTTTACAGCTAATCTCCGCAGACTGATTGATGTGTACTGGTCTATGCACACACAAGCTCCCTTGCTCAGCTGACAGAGGTGAGCCATCTTTGCTTGATCATATATTCATCTTAGTATGTCTGATTTCATATTTTTTAATACTGAACAATAGGTTTTTTCAAGGCCTGTTAGCTAGCCAAGTTTAAGCTTTGTCAAGAGAATAATGAATGAGATATTAACTTGCAAAGTTTATTTTTTTTGCATATGCTCTCCGCCGACTGACTGTTGTGTACTGCTGTATGCACACACAAGCTGCCTAGCTGACAGAGGTTGGTTCTCTTTGCTTGATCATATATTCATCTTAGTATGTCCGATTTCAGATTTTTTCATACTGATTGATAGGTTTTTTCATGGCCTGTTAGCATGCCAAGTTTAAGCTTTTTCAAGAGAATAATGAAGGAGATATTAACCTGCAAAGTGTATTTTTCTTTGCATATGCTCTCCGCCGACTGACTGTTGTGTACTGCTGTATGCACACACAAGCTGCCTAGCTGACAGAGGTTGGTTCTCTTTGCTTGATCATATATTCAGCTTAGTATGTCCGATTTCAGATTTTTAAATACTGATTGATAGGTGTTTTCGAGGCCTGTTAGCATGCCAAGTTTGAGCTTCGTCAGGACATTAATGAAGGAGATATTACCTTGCAAAGTTTACTTTCCTTTACAGCTAATCTCCGCAGACTGACTGATGTGTACTGGTCTATGCACACACAAGCTGCCTCGCTCAGCTGACAGAGGTGAGGCATCTTTGCTTGATCATATATTCATCTTAGTATGTCCGATTTCAGATTTTTTAATACTGAACAATAGGTTTTTTCAAGGCCTGTTAGCTAGTCAAGTTTTAGCTTTGTCAAGATAATAATGAATGAGATATTAACTTGCAAAGTGTATTTTTCTTTGCATATGCTCTCAGCCGACTGACTGATGTGTACTGCTGTATGCACACACAAGCTGCCTCGCTCAGCTGACAGAGGTGAGGCATCTTTGCTTGATCACATATTCATCTTAGTATGTCCGATTTCATATTTTTTAATACTGAGAAATAGGTTTTTTCAAGGCCTGTTAGGTAGCCAAGTTTAAGCTTTGTCAAGAGAATAATGAATGAGATATTAACTTGCAAAGTTTATTTTTTTTTGCATATGCTCTCCGCCGACTGACTGTTGTGTACTGCTGTATGCACACACAAGCTGCCTAGCTGACAGAGGTTGGTTCTCTTTGCTTGATCATATATTCATCTTAGTATGTCCGATTTCAGATTTTTTCATACTGATTGATAGGTTTTTTCATGGCCTGTTAGCATGCCAAGTTTGAGCTTTGTCAAGAGAATAATGAAGGAGATATTAACTTGCAAAGTGTATTTTTCTTTGCATATGCTCTCCGCCGACTGACTGTTGTGTACTGCTGTATGCACACACAAGCTGCCTAGCTGACAGAGGTTGGTTCTCTTTGCTTGATCATATATTCAGCTTAGTATGTCCGATTTCAGATTTTTAAATACTGATTGATAGGTGTTTTCAAGGCCTGTTAGCATGCCAAGTTTGAGCTTCGTCAGGACATTAATGAAGGAGATATTACCTTGCAAAGTTTACTTTCCTTTACAGCTAATCTCCGCAGACTGACTGATGTGTACTGGTCTATGCACACACAAGCTGCCTCGCTCAGCTGACAGAGGTGAGGCATCTTTGCTTGATCATATATTCATCTTAGTATGTCCGATTTCAGATTTTTTAATACTGAACAATAGGTTTTTTCAAGGCCTGTTAGCTAGTCAAGTTTTAGCTTTGTCAAGATAATAATGAATGAGATATTAACTTGCAAAGTGTATTTTTCTTTGCATATGCTCTCAGCCGACTGACTGATGTGTACTGCTGTATGCACACACAAGCTGCCTCGCTCAGCTGACAGAGGTGAGGCATCTTTGCTTGATCATATATTCATCTTAGTATGTCCGATTTCAGATTTTTTAATACTGAACAATAGGTTTTTTCAAGGCCTGTTAGCTAGTCAAGTTTTAGCTTTGTCAAGATAATAATGAATGAGATATTAACTTGCAAAGTGTATTTTTCTTTGCATATGCTCTCAGCCGACTGACTGATGTGTACTGCTGTATGCACACACAAGCTGCCTCGCTCAGCTGACAGAGGTGAGGCATCTTTGCTTGATCACATATTCATCTTAGTATGTCCGATTTCATATTTTTTAATACTGAGAAATAGGTTTTTTCAAGGCCTGTTAGGTAGCCAAGTTTAAGCTTTGTCAAGAGAATAATGAATGAGATATTAACTTGCAAAGTTTATTTTTTTTTGCATATGCTCTCCGCCGACTGACTGTTGTGTACTGCTGTATGCACACACAAGCTGCCTAGCTGACAGAGGTTGGTTCTCTTTGCTTGATCATATATTCATCTTAGTATGTCCGATTTCAGATTTTTTCATACTGATTGATAGGTTTTTTCATGGCCTGTTAGCATGCCAAGTTTGAGCTTTGTCAAGAGAATAATGAAGGAGATATTAACTTGCAAAGTGTATTTTTCTTTGCATATGCTCTCCGCCGACTGACTGTTGTGTACTGCTGTATGCACACACAAGCTGCCTAGCTGACAGAGGTTGGTTCTCTTTGCTTGATCATATATTCAGCTTAGTATGTCCGATTTCAGATTTTTAAATACTGATTGATAGGTGTTTTCAAGGCCTGTTAGCATGCCAAGTTTGAGCTTCGTCAGGACATTAATGAAGGAGATATTACCTTGCAAAGTTTACTTTCCTTTACAGCTAATCTCCGCAGACTGACTGATGTGTACTGGTCTATGCACACACAAGCTGCCTCGCTCAGCTGACAGAGGTGAGGCATCTTTGCTTGATCATATATTCATCTTAGTATGTCCGATTTCAGATTTTTTAATACTGAACAATAGGTTTTTTCAAGGCCTGTTAGCTAGTCAAGTTTTAGCTTTGTCAAGATAATAATGAATGAGATATTAACTTGCAAAGTGTATTTTTCTTTGCATATGCTCTCAGCCGACTGACTGATGTGTACTGCTGTATGCACACACAAGCTGCCTCGCTCAGCTGACAGAGGTGAGGCATCTTTGCTTGATCACATATTCATCTTAGTATGTCCGATTTCATATTTTTTAATACTGAGAAATAGGTTTTTTCAAGGCCTGTTAGGTAGCCAAGTTTAAGCTTTGTCAAGAGAATAATGAAAGAGATATTAACTTGCAAAGTTTATTTTTTTTTGCATATGCTCTCCGCCGACTGACTGTTGTGTACTGCTGTATGCACACACAAGCTGCCTAGCTGACAGAGGTTGGTTCTCTTTGCTTGATCATATATTCATCTTAGTATGTCCGATTTCAGATTTTTTCATACTGATTGATAGGTTTTTTCATGGCCTGTTCGCATGCCAAGTTTTAGCGTTGTCAAGAGAATAATGAAGGAGATATTAACTTGCAAAGTGTATTTTTCTTTGCATATGCTCTCCGCCGACTGACTGTTGTGTACTACTGTATGCACACACAAGCTGCCTAGCTGACAGAGGTTGGTTCTCTTTGCTTGATCATATATTCAGCTTAGTATGTCCGATTTCAGATTTTTAAATACTGATTGATAGGTTTTTTCAAGGCCTGTTAGCATGCCAAGTTTGAGCTTCGTCAGGACATTAATGAAGGAGATATTAACTTGCAATGTTTACTTTCCTTTACAGCTAATCTCCGCAGACTGACTGATGTGTACTGGTCTATGCACACATAAGCTGCCTCGCTCAGCTGACAGAGGTGAGGCATCTTTGCTTGATCATATATTCAGCTTAGTATGTCCGATTTCAGATTTTTAAATACTGATTGATAGGTTTATTCAAGGCCTGTTAGCATGCCAAGTTATAGCTTCGTCAGGACATTAATGAAGGAGATATTAACTTGCAAAGTGTATTTTTCTTTGCATATGCTCTCCGACGACTGACTGTTGTGTACTGCTGTATGCACACACAAGCTGCCTAGCTGACAGAGGTTGGTTCTCTTTGCTTGATCATATATTCAGCTTAGTATGTCCGATTTCAGATTTTTAAATACTGATTGATAGGTTTTTTCAAGGCCTGTTAGCATGCCAAGTTTGAGCTTCGTCAGGACATTAATGAAGGAGATAATTATTAACTTGCAAAGTTTACTTTCCTTTACAGCTAATCTCCGCAGACTGACTGATGTGTACTGGTCTATGCACACACAAGCTGCCTCGCTCAGCTGACAGAGGTGAGGCATCTTTGCTTGATCATATGTTCATCTTAGTATGTCCGATTTCAGATTTTTTAATACTGAACAATAGGTTTTTTCAAGGCGTGTTAGCTAGCCAAGTTTAAGCTTTGTCAAGAGAATAATGAATGAGATATTAACTTGCAAAGTTTATTTTTTTTTGCATATGCTCTCCGCCGACTGACTGTTGTGTACTGCTGTATGCACACACAAGCTGCCTAGCTGACAGAGGTTGGTTCTCTTTGCTTGATCATATATTCATCTTAGTATGTCCGATTTCAGATTTTTTCATACTGATTGATAGGTTTTTTCATGGCCTGTTAGCATGCCAAGTTTTAGCTTCGTCAGGATATTAATGAAGGAGATATTAACTTGCAAAGTGTATTTTTCTTTGCATATGCTCTCCGCCGACTGACTGTTGTGTACTGCTGTATGCCACACAAGCTGCCTAGCTGACAGAGGTTGGTTCTCTTTGCTTGATCATATATTCAGCTTAGTATGTCCGATTTCAGATTTTGAAATACTGATTGATAGGTTTTTTCAAGGCCTGTTAGCATGCCAAGTTTGAGCTTCGTCAGGACATTAATGAAGGAGATATTAACTTGCAAAGTTTACTTTCCTTTACAGCTAATCTCCGCAGACTGACTGATGTGTACTGGTCTATGCACACACAAGCTGCCTCGCTCAGCTGACAGAGGTGAGGCATCTTTGCTTGATCATATGTTCATCTTAGTATGTCCGATTTCAGATTTTTTAATACTGAACAATAGGTGTTTTCAAGGCCTGATAGCATGCCAATTTTTAGCTTCGTCAGGATATTAATGAAGGAGATATTAACTTGCAAAGTTTACTTTCCTTTACAGCTAATCTCCGCAGACTGACTGATGTGTACTGGTCTATGCACACACAAGCTGCCTCGCTCAGCTGACAGAGGTGAGGCATCTTTGCTTGATCATATATTCATCTTAGTATGTCCGATTTCAGATTTTTTAATACTGAACAATAGGTTTTTTCAAGGCCTGTTAGCTAGTCAAGTTTTAGCTTTGTCAAGATAATAATGAATGAGATATTAACTTGCAAAGTGTATTTTTCTTTGCATATGCTCTCAGCCGACTGACTGATGTGTACTGCTGTATGCACACACAAGCTGCCTCGCTCAGCTGACAGAGGTGAGGCATCTTTGCTTGATCACATATTCAACTTAGTATGTCCGATTTCATATTTTTTAATACTGAGAAATAGGTTTTTTCAAGGCCTGTTAGGTAGCCAAGTTTAAGCATTGTCAAGAGAATAATGAAAGAGATATTAACTTGCAAAGTTTATTTTTTTTTGCATATGCTCTCCGCAGACTGACTGTTGTGTACTGCTGTATGCACACACAAGCTGCCTAGCTGACAGAGGTTGGTTCTCTTTGCTTGATCATATATTCATCTTAGTATGTCCGATTTCAGATTTTTTCATACTGATTGATAGGTTTTTTCATGGCCTGTTCGCATGCCAAGTTTTAGCGTTGTCAAGAGAATAATGAAGGAGATATTAACTTGCAAAGTGTATTTTTCTTTGCATATGCTCTCCGCCGACTGACTGTTGTGTACTACTGTATGCACACACAAGCTGCCTAGCTGACAGAGGTTGGTTCTCTTTGCTTGATCATGTATTCAGCTTAGTATGTCCGATTTCAGATTTTTAAATACTGATTGATAGGTTTTTTCAAGGCCTGTTAGCATGCCAAGTTTGAGCTTCGTCAGGACATTAATGAAGGAGATATTAACTTGCAAAGTTTACTTTCCTTTACAGCTAATCTCCGCAGACTGACTGATGTGTACTGGTCTATGCACACATAAGCTGCCTCGCTCAGCTGACAGAGGTGAGGCATCTTTGCTTGATCATATATTCAGCTTAGTATGTCCGATTTCAGATTTTTAAATACTGATTGATAGGTTTATTCAAGGCCTGTTAGCATGCCAAGTTTTAGCTTCGTCAGGACATTAATGAAGGAGATATTAACTTGCAAAGTGTATTTTTCTTTGCATATGCTCTCCGCCGACTGACTGTTGTGTACTGCTGTATGCCACACAAGCTGCCTAGCTGACAGAGGTTGGTTCTCTTTGCTTGATCATATATTCAGCTTAGTATGTCCGATTTCAGATTTTTAAATACTGATTGATAGGTTTTATCAAGGCCTGTTAGCATGCCAAGTTTGAGCTTCGTCAGGACATTAATGAAGGAGATATTAACTTGCAAAGTTTACTTTCCTTTACAGCTAATCTCCGCAGACTGACTGATGTGTACTGGTCTATGCACACACAAGCTGCCTCGCTCAGCTGACAGAGGTGAGGCATCTTTGCTTGATCATATGTTCATCTTAGTATGTCCGATTTCAGATTTTTTAATACTGAACAATAGGTTTTTTCAAGGCGTGTTAGCTAGCCAAGTTTAAGCTTTGTCAAGAGAATAATGAATGAGATATTAACTTGCAAAGTTTATTTTTTTTTGCATATGCTCTCCGCCGACTGACTGTTGTGTACTGCTGTATGCACACACAAGCTGCCTAGCTGACAGAGGTTGGTTCTCTTTGCTTGATCATATATTCATCTTAGTATGTCCGATTTCAGATTTTTTCATACTGATTGATAGGTTTTTTCATGGCCTGTTAGCATGCCAAGTTTTAGCTTCGTCAGGATATTAATGAAGGAGATATTAACTTGCAAAGTGTATTTTTCTTTGCATATGCTCTCCGCCGACTGACTGTTGTGTACTGCTGTATGCCACACAAGCTGCCTAGCTGACAGAGGTTGGTTCTCTTTGCTTGATCATATATTCAGCTTAGTATGTCCGATTTCAGATTTTTAAATACTGATTGATAGGTTTTTTCAAGGCCTGTTAGCATGCCAAGTTTGAGCTTCGTCAGGACATTAATGAAGGAGATATTAACTTGCAAAATTTACTTTCCTTTACAGCTAATCTCCGCAGACTGACTGATGTGTACTGGTCTATGCACACACAAGCTGCCTCGCTCAGCTGACAGAGGTGAGGCATCTTTGCTTGATCATATGTTCATCTTAGTATGTCCGATTTCAGATTTTTTAATACTGAACAATAGGTTTTTTCAAGGCCTGTTAGCTAGCCAAGTTTAAGCTTTGTCAAGAGAATAATGAAGGAGATATTAACTTGCAAAGTGTATTTTTTTTTGCATATTCTCTCCGCCGACTGACTGTTGTGTACTGCTGTATGCACACACAAGCTGCCTAGCTGACAGAGGTTGGTTCTCTTTGCTTGATCATATATTCATCTTAGTATGTCCGATTTCAGATTTTTTCATACTGATTGATAGGTTTTTTCATGGCCTGTTAGCATGCCAAGTTTTAGCTTTGTCAAGAGAATAATGAAGGAGATATTAACTTGCAAAGTTTACTTTCCTTTACAGCTAATCTCCGCAGACTGACTGATGTGTACTGATCTATGCACACACAAGCTGCCTCGCTCAGCTGACAGAGGTGAGGCATCTTTGCTTGATCATATATTCATCTTAGTATGTCCGATTTCAGATTTTTTAATACTGAACAATAGGTTTTTTCAAGGCGTGTTAGCTAGCCAAGTTTAAGCTTTGTCAAGAGAATAATGAAGGAGATATTAACTTGCAAAGTGTATTTTTCTTTGCATATGCTCTCCGCCGACTGACTGTTGTGTACTGCTGTATGCCACACAAGCTGCCTAGCTGACAGAGGTTGGTTCTCTTTGCTTGATCATATATTCAGCTTAGTATGTCCGATTTCAGATTTTTAAATACTGATTGATAGGTTTTTCCAAGGCCTGTTAGCATGCCAAGTTTGAGCTTCGTCAGGACATTAATGAAGGAGATATTAACTTGCAAAGTTTACTTTCCTTTACAGCTAATCTCCGCAGACTGACGGATGTGTACTGGTCTATGCACACACAAGCTGCCTCGCTCAGCTGACAGAGGTGAGGCATCTTTGCTTGATCATATGTTCATCTTAGTATGTCCGATTTCAGATTTTTTAATACTGAACAATAGGTTTTTTCAAGGCCTGTTAGCTAGCCAAGTTTAAGCTTTGTCAAGAGAATAATGAAGGAGATATTAACTTGCAAAGTGTATTTTTTTTTGCATATTCTCTCCGCCGACTGACTGTTGTGTACTGCTGTATGCACACACAAGCTGCCTAGCTGACAGAGGTTGGTTCTCTTTGCTTGATCATATATTCATCTTAGTATGTCCGATTTCAGATTTTTTCATACTGATTGATAGGTTTTTTCATGGCCTGTTAGCATGCCAAGTTTTAGCTTTGTTAAGAGAATAATGAAGGAGATATTAACTTGCAAAGTTTACTTTCCTTTACAGCTAATCTCCGCAGACTGACTGATGTGTACTGGTCTATGCACACACAAGCTGCCTCGCTCAGCTGACAGAGGTGAGGCATCTTTGCTTGATCATATGTTCATCTTAGTATGTCCGATTTCAGATTTTTTAATACTGAACAATAGGTTTTTTCAAGGCCTGTTAGCTAGCCAAGTTTAAGCTTTGTCAAGAGAATAATGAAGGAGATATTAACTTGCAAAGTGTATTTTTTTTTGCATATTCTCTCCGCCGACTGACTGTTGTGTACTGCTGTATGCACACACAAGCTGCCTAGCTGACAGAGGTTGGTTCTCTTTGCTTGATCATATATTCATCTTAGTATGTCCGATTTCAGATTTTTTCATACTGATTGATAGGTTTTTTCATGGCCTGTTAGCATGCCAAGTTTTAGCTTTGTCAAGAGAATAATGAAGGAGATATTAACTTGCAAAGTTTACTTTCCTTTACAGCTAATCTCCGCAGACTGACTGATGTGTACTGATCTATGCACACATAAGCTGCCTCGCTCAGCTGACAGAGGTGAGGCATCTTTGCTTGATCATATATTCATCTTAGTATGTCTGATTTCATATTTTTTAATACTGAGAAATAGGTGTTTTCAAGGCCTGTTAGCATGCCAAGTTTTAGCTTCGTCAGGATATTAATGAAGGAGATATTAACTTGCAAAGTTTACTTTCCTTTACAGCTAATCTCCGCAGACTGACTGATGTGTACTGGTCTATGCACACACAAGCTCCCTTGCTCAGCTGACAGAGGTGAGGCTTCTTTGCTTGATCATATATTCATCTTAGTATGTCCGATTTCATATTTTTTAATACTGAGAAATAGGTTTTTTCAAGGCCTGTTAGCATGCCAAGTGTGAGCTTCGTCAGGACATTAATGAAGGAGATATTAACTTGCAAAGTTTACTTTCCTTTACAGCTAATCTCCGCAGACTGACGGATGTGTACTGGTCTATGCACACACAAGCTGCCTCGCTCAGGTGACAGAGGTGAGGCATCTTTGCTTGATCATATATTCATCTTAGTATGTCCGATTTCAGATTTTTTAATACTGAACAATAGGTTTTTTCAAGGCCTGTTAGCTAGCCAAGTTTAAGCTTTGTCAAGAGAATAATGAATGAGATATTAACTTGCAAAGTTTATTTTTTTGGCATATGCTCTCCGCCGACTGACTGTTGTGTACTGCTGTATGCACACACAAGCTGCCTAGCTGACAGAGGTTGGTTCTCTTTGCTTGATCATATATTCAGCTTAGTATGTCCGATTTCAGATTTTTAAATACTGATTGATAGGTTTTTTCAAGGCCTGTTAGCATGCCAAGTTTTAGCTTCGTCAGGACATTAATGAAGGAGATATTAACTTGCAAAGTGTATTTTTCTTTGCATATGCTCTCCGCCGACTGACTGTTGTGTACTGCTGTATGCACACACAAGCTGCCTAGCTGACAGAGGTTGGTTCTCTTTGCTTGATCATATATTTAGCTTAGTATGTCCGATTTCAGATTTTTAAATACTGATTGATAGGTGTTTTCAAGGCCTGTTAGCATGCCAAGTTTGAGCTTCGTCAGGACATTAATGAAGGAGATATTAACTTGCAAAGTTTACTTTCCTTTACAGCTAATCTCCGCAGACTGACTGATGTGTACTGGTCTAGGCACACACAAACTGCCTCGCTCAGCTGACAGAGGTGAGGCATCTTTGCTTGATCATATATTCATCTTAGTATGTCCGATTTCAGATTTTTTAATACTGAACAATAGGTTTTTTCAAGGCCTGTTAGCTAGTCAAGTTTTAGCTTTGTCAAGATAATAATAAATGAGATATTAACTTGCAAAGTGTATTTTTCTTTGCATATGCTCTCAGCCGACTGACTGATGTGTACTGCTGTATGCACACACAAGCTGCCTCGCTCAGCTGACAGAGGTGAGGCATCTTTGCTTGATCATATATTCATCTTAGTATGTCCGATTTCATATTTTTTAATACTGAGAAATAGGTTTTTTCAAGGCCTGTTAGCATGCCAAGTTTTAGCTTCGTCAGGATATTAATGAAGGAGATATTAACTTGCAAAGTTTACTTTCCTTTACAGCTAATCTCCGCAGACTGACTGATGTGTACTGGGCTATGCACACACGCTCCCTTGCTCAGCTGACAGAGGTGAGCCATCTTTGCTTGATCATATATTCATCTTAGTATGTCCGATTTCATATTTTTTAATACTGAACAATAGGTTTTTTCAAGGCGTGTTAGCTAGCCAAGTTTAAGCTTTGTCAAGAGAATAATGAATGAGATATTAACTTGCAAAGTTTATTTTTTTTTGCATATGCTCTCCGCCGACTGACTGTTGTGTACTGCTGTATGCACACACAAGCTGCCTAGCTGACAGAGGTTGGTTCTCTTTGCTTGATCATATATTCATCTTAGTATGTCCGATTTCAGATTTTTTCATACTGATTGATAGGTTTTTTCATGGCCTGTTAGCATGCCAATTTTAAGCTTCGTCAGGATATTAATGAAGGAGATATTAACTTGAAAGTGTATTTTTCTTTGCATATGCTCTCCGCCGACTGACTGTTGTGTACTGCTGTATGCCACACAAGCTGCCTAGCTGACAGAGGTTGGTTCTCTTTGCTTGATCATATATTCAGCTTAGTATGTCCGATTTCAGATTTTTAAATACTGATTGATAGGTTTTTTCAAGGCCTGTTAGCATGCCAAGTTTGAGCTTCGTCAGGACATTAATGAAGGAGATATTAACTTGCAAAGTTTACTTTCCTTTACAGCTAATCTCCGCAGACTGACTGATGTGTACTGGTCTATGCACACACAAGCTGCCTCGCTCAGCTGACAGAGGTGAGGCATCTTTGCTTGTTCATATATTCATCTTAGTATGTCCGATTTCAGATTTTTTAATACTGAACAATAGGTTTTTTCAAGGCCTGTTAGCTAGCCAAGTTTAAGCTTTGTCAAGAGAATAATGAAGGAGATATTAACTTGCAAAGTGTATTTTTTTTTGCATATGCTCTCCGCCGACTGACTGTTGTGTACTGCTGTATGTACACACAAGCTGCCTAGCTGACAGAGGTTGGTTCTCTTTGCTTGATCATATATTCATCTTAGTATGTCCGATTTCAGATTTTTTCATACTGATTGATAGGTTTTTTCATGGCCTGTTAGCATGCCAAATTTTAGCTTCGTCAGGTTATTAATGAAGGAGATATTAACTTGCAAAGTTTACTTTCCTTTACAGCTTATCTCCGCAGACTGACTGATGTGTACTGATCTATGCACACACAAGCTGCCTCGCTCAGCTGACAGAGGTGAGGCATCTTTGCTTGATCATATATTCATCTTAGTATGTCCGATTTCAGATTTTTTAATACTGAACAATAGGTTTTTTCAAGGCCTGTTAGCTAGCCAAGTTTAAGCTTTGTCAAGAGAATAATGAATGAGATATTAACTTGCAAAGTTTATTTTTTTGGCATATGCTCTCCGCCGACTGACTGTTGTGTACTGCTGTATGCACACACAAGCTGCCTAGCTGACAGAGGTTGGTTCTCTTTGCTTGATCATATATTCATCTTAGTATGTCCGATTTCATATTTTTTAATACTGAGAAATAGGTGTTTTCAAGGCCTGTTAGCATGCCAAGTTTTAGCTTCGTCAGGATATTAATGAAGGAGATATTAACTTGCAAAGTTTACTTTCCTTTACAGCTAATCTCCGCAGACTGACTGATGTGTACTGGTCTATGCACACACAAGCTCCCTTGCTCAGCTGACAGAGGTGAGCCATCTTTGCTTGATCATATATTCATCTTAGTATGTCCGATTTCATATTTTTTAATACTGAGAAATAGGTTTTTTCAAGGCCTGTTAGCATGCCAAGTTTTAGCTTCGTCAGGATATTAATGAAGGAGATATTAACTTGCAAAGTTTACTTTCCTTTACAGCTAATCTCCGCAGACTGACTGATGTGTACTGGTCTATGCACACACAAGCTGCCTCGCTCAGCTGACAGAGGTGAGGCATCTTTGCTTGATCATATATTCATCTTAGTATGTCCGATTTCAGATTTTTTAATACTGAACAATAGGTTTTTTCAAGGCCTGTTAGCTAGTCAAGTTTTAGCTTTGTCAAGATAATAATGAATGAGATATTAACTTGCAAAGTGTATTTTTCTTTGCATATGCTCTCAGCCGACTGACTGATGTGTACTGCTGTATGCACACGCAAGCTGCCTCGCTCAGCTGACAGAGGTGAGGCATCTTTGCTTGATCATATATTCATCTTAGTATGTCCGATTTCATATTTTTTAATACTGATTGATAGGTTTTTTCAAGGCCTGTTAGCATGCCAAGTTTTAGCTTCGTCAGGATATTAATGAAGGAGATATTAACTTGCAAAGTTTACTTTCCTTTACAGCTAATCTCCGCAGACTGACTGATGTGTACTGGTCTATGCACACACGCTCCCTTGCTCAGCTGACAGAGGTGAGCCATCTTTGCTTGATCATATATTCATCTTAGTATGTCCGATTTCAGATTTTTTAATACTGAACAATAGGTTTTTTCAAGGCCTGTTAGCTAGCCAAGTTTAAGCTTTGTCAAGAGAATAATGAATGATATATTAACTTGCAAAGTTTATTTTTTTTTGCATATGCTCTCCGCCGACCGACTGTTGTGTACTGCTGTATGCACACACAAGCTGCCTAGCTGACAGAGGTTGGTTCTCTTTGCTTGATCATATATTCATCTTAGTATGTCCGATTTCAGATTTTTTCATACTGATTGATAGGTTTTTTCATGGCCTGTTAGCATGCCAAGTTTTAGCTTCGTCAGGATATTAATGAATGAGATATTAACTTGCAAGGTTTATTTTTTTTTGCATATGCTCTCCGCCGACTGACTGTTGTGTACTGCTGTATGCACACACAAGCTGCCTACCTGACAGAGGTTGGTTTTCTTTGCTTGATCATATATTCAGCTTAGTATGTCCGATTTAAGATTTTTAATTACTGATTGATAGGTTTTTTCAAGGCCTGTTAGCATGCCAAGTGTGAGCTTCGTCAGGACATTAATGAAGGAGATATTAACTTGCAAAGTTTACTTTCCTTTACAGCTAATCTCCGCAGACTGACTGATGTGTACTGGTCTATGCACACACAAGCTGCCTCGCTCAGCTGACAGAGGTGAGGCATCTTTGCTTGATCATATATTCATCTTAGTATGTCCGATTTTAGATTTTTTAATACTGAACAATAGGTTTTTTCAAGGCCTGTTAGCTAGCCAAGTTTTAGCTTAGTCAAGATAATAATGAATGAGATATTAACTTGCAAAGTGTATTTTTCTTTGCATATGCTCTCAGCCGACTGACTGATGTGTACTGCTGTATGCACACACAAGCTGCCTCGCTCAGCTGACAAAGGTGAGGCATCTTTGCTTGATCATATATTCATCTTAGTATGTCCGACTTCAGATTTTGTTAATACTGAATAATAGGTTTTTTCAAGGCCTGTTAGCTAGCCAAATTTTAGCTTTGTCAAGAGAATAATGAATGAGATATTAACTTGCAAAGTGTATTTTTCTTTGCATATGCTCTCCGCCGACTGACTGTTGTGTACTGCTGTATGCACACACAAGCTGCCTACCTGACAGAGGTTGGTTTTCTTTGCTTGATCATATATTCAGCTTAGTATGTCCGATTTCAGATGTTTAAATACTGATTGATAGGTTTTTTCAAGGCCTGTTAGCATGCCAAGTGTGAGCTTCGTCAGGACATTAATGAAGGAGATATTATCTTGCAAAGTTTACTTTCCTTTACAGCTAACCTCCGCAGACTGACTGTTGTGTACTGATCTATGCACACACAAGCTGCCTCGCTCAGCTGACAGAGGTGAGGCATCTTTGCTTGATCATATATTCATCTTAGTATGTCCGATTTCAGATTTTTTAATACTGAACAATAGGTTTTTTCAAGGCCTGTTAGCTAGCCAAGTTTAAGCTTTGTCAAGAGAATAATGAATGAGATATTAACTTGCAAAGTTTATTTTTTTTGCATATGCTCTCCGCCGACTGACTGTTGTGTACTGGTCTATGCACACACAAGCTGCCTCGCTCAGGTGACAGAGGTGAGGCATCTTTGCTTGATCATATATTCATCTTAGTATGTCCGATTTCAGATTTTTTAATACTGAACAATAGGTTTTTTCAAGGCCTGTTAGCTAGCCAAGTTTAAGCTTTGTCAAGAGAATAATGAATGAGATATTAACTTGCAAAGTTTATTTTTTTTGCATATGCTCTCCGCCGACTGACTGTTGTGTACTGCTGTATGCACACACAAGCTGCCTAGCTGACAGAGGTTGGTTCTCTTGCTTGATCATATATTCAGCTTAGTATGTCCGATTTCAGATTTTTAAATACTGATTGATAGGTTTTGTCAAGGCCTGTTAGCATGCCAAGTTTGAGCTTCGTCAGGACATTAATGAAGGAGATATTAACTTGCAAAGTTTACTTTCCTTTACAGCTAATCTCCGCAGACTGACTGATGTGTACTGGTCTATGCACACACAAGCTGCCTCGCTCAGCTGACAGAGGTGAGGCATCTTTGCTTGATCATATATTCATCTTAGTATGTCCGATTTCAGATTTTTTAATACTGAACAATAGGTTTTTTCAAGGCCTGTTAGCTAGCCAAGTTTAAGCTTTGTCAAGAGAATAATGAAGGAGATATTAACTTGCAAAGTGTATTTTTTTTTGCATATGCTCTCCGCCGACTGACTGTTGTGTACTGGTCTATGCACACACAAGCTCCCTTGCTCAGCTGACAGAGGTGACCATCTTTGCTTGATCATATATTCATCTTAGTATGTTCGATTTCATATTTTTTAATACTGCGAAATAGGTTTTTTCAAGGCCTGTTAGCATGCCAAGTTTTAGCTTCGTCAGGATATTAATGAAGGAGATATTAACTTGCAAAGTTTACTTTCCTTTACAGCTAATCTCCGCAGACTGACTGATGTGTACTGGTCTATGCACACACGCTCCCTTGCTCAGCTGACAGAGGTGAGCCATCTTTGCTTGATCATATATTCATCTTAGTATGTCCGATTTCAGATTTTTTAATACTGAACAATAGGTTTTTTCAAGGCCTGTTAGCTAGCCAAGTTTAAGCTTTGTCAAGAGAATAATGAATGATATATTAACTTGCAAAGTTTATTTTTTTTTGCATATGCTCTCCGCCGACTGACTGTTGTGTACTGCTGTATGCACACACAAGCTGCCTAGCTGACAGAGGTTGGTTCTCTTTGCTTGATCATATATTCAGCTTAGTGTGTCCGATTTCAGATTTTTAATTACTGATTGATAGGTTTTTTCAAGGCCTGTTAGCATGCCAAGTGTGAGCTTCGTCAGGACATTAATGAAGGAGATATTAACTTGCAAAGTTTACTTTCCTTTACAGCTAATCTCCGCAGACTGACTGATGTGTACTGGTCTATGCACACACAAGCTGCCTCGCTCAGCTGACAGAGGTGAGGCATCTTTGCTTGATCATATATTCATCTTAGTATGTCCGATTTTAGATTTTTTAATACTGAACAATAGGTTTTTTCAAGGCCTGTTAGCTAGCCAAGTTTTAGCTTAGTCAAGATAATAATGAATGAGATATTAACTTGCAAAGTGTATTTTTCTTTGCATATGCTCTCAGCCGACTGACTGATGTGTACTGCTGTATGCACACACAAGCTGCCTCGCTCAGCTGACAAAGGTGAGGCATCTTTGCTTGATCATATATTCATCTTAGTATGTCCGACTTCAGATTTTGTTAATACTGAATAATAGGTTTTTTCAAGGCCTGTTAGCTAGCCAAATTTTAGCTTTGTCAAGAGAATAATGAATGAGATATTAACTTGCAAAGTGTATTTTTCTTTGCATATGCTCTCCGCCGACTGACTGTTGTGTACTGCTGTATGCACACACAAGCTGCCTACCTGACAGAGGTTGGTTTTCTTTGCTTGATCATATATTCAGCTTAGTATGTCCGATTTCAGATGTTTAAATACTGATTGATAGGTTTTTTCAAGGCCTGTTAGCATGCCAAGTGTGAGCTTCGTCAGGACATTAATGAAGGAGATATTATCTTGCAAAGTTTACTTTCCTTTACAGCTAACCTCCGCAGACTGACTGTTGTGTACTGATCTATGCACACACAAGCTGCCTCGCTCAGCTGACAGAGGTGAGGCATCTTTGCTTGATCATATATTCATCTTAGTATGTCCGATTTCAGATTTTTTAATACTGAACAATAGGTTTTTTCAAGGCCTGTTAGCTAGCCAAGTTTAAGCTTTGTCAAGAGAATAATGAAAGAGATATTAACTTGCAAAGTTTATTTTTTTTGCATATGCTCTCCGCCGACTGACTGTTGTGTACTGGTCTATGCACACACAAGCTGCCTCGCTCAGGTGACAGAGGTGAGGCATCTTTGCTTGATCATATATTCATCTTAGTATGTCCGATTTCAGATTTTTTAATACTGAACAATAGGTTTTTTCAAGGCCTGTTAGCTAGCCAAGTTTAAGCTTTGTCAAGAGAATAATGAATGAGATATTAACTTGCAAAGTTTATTTTTTTTGCATATGCTCTCCGCCGACTGACTGTTGTGTACTGCTGTATGCACACACAAGCTGCCTAGCTGACAGAGGTTGGTTCTCTTTGCTTGATCATATATTCAGCTTAGTATGTCCGATTTCAGATTTTTAAATACTGATTGATAGGTTTTTTCAAGGCCTGTTAGCATGCCAAGTTTTAGCTTCGTCAGGACATTAATGAAGGAGATATTAACTTGCAAAGTGTATTTTTCTTTGCATATGCTCTCCGCCGACTGACTGTTGTGTACTGCTGTATGCACACACAAGCTGCCTAGCTGACAGAGGTTGGTTCTCTTGCTTGATCATATATTCAGCTTAGTATGTCCGATTTCAGATTTTTAAATACTGATTGATAGGTTTTGTCAAGGCCTGTTAGCATGCCAAGTTTGAGCTTCGTCAGGACATTAATGAAGGAGATATTAACTTGCAAAGTTTACTTTCCTTTACAGCTAATCTCCGCAGACTGACTGATGTGTACTGGTCTATGCACACACAAGCTGCCTCGCTCAGCTGACAGAGGTGAGGCATCTTTGCTTGATCATATATTCATCTTAGTATGTCCGATTTCAGATTTTTTAATACTGAACAATAGGTTTTTTCAAGGCCTGTTAGCTAGCCAAGTTTAAGCTTTGTCAAGAGAATAATGAAGGAGATATTAACTTGCAAAGTGTATTTTTTTTTGCATATGCTCTCCGCCGACTGACTGTTGTGTACTGGTCTATGCACACACAAGCTCCCTTGCTCAGCTGACAGAGGTGACCATCTTTGCTTGATCATATATTCATCTTAGTATGTTCGATTTCATATTTTTTAATACTGCGAAATAGGTTTTTTCAAGGCCTGTTAGCATGCCAAGTTTTAGCTTCGTCAGGATATTAATGAAGGAGATATTAACTTGCAAAGTTTACTTTCCTTTACAGCTAATCTCCGCAGACTGACTGATGTGTACTGGTCTATGCACACACGCTCCCTTGCTCAGCTGACAGAGGTGAGCCATCTTTGCTTGATCATATATTCATCTTAGTATGTCCGATTTCAGATTTTTTAATACTGAACAATAGGTTTTTTCAAGGCCTGTTAGCTAGCCAAGTTTAAGCTTTGTCAAGAGAATAATGAATGATATATTAACTTGCAAAGTTTATTTTTTTTTGCATATGCTCTCCGCCGACTGACTGTTGTGTACTGCTGTATGCACACACAAGCTGCCTAGCTGACAGAGGTTGGTTCTCTTTGCTTGATCATATATTCAGCTTAGTGTGTCCGATTTCAGATTTTTAAATACTGATTGATAGGTTTTTTCAAGGCCTGTTAGCATGCCAAGTTTTAGCTTCGTCAGGACATTAATGAAGGAGATATTAACTTGCAAAGTGTATTTTTCTTTGCATATGCTCTCCGCCGACTGACTGTTGTGTACTGCTGTATGCACACACAAGCTGCCTAGCTGACAGAGGTTGGTTCTCTTTGCTTGATCATATATTCAGCTTAGTATGTCCGATTTCAGATTTTTTCATACTGATTGATAGGTTTTTTCTTGGCCTGTTAGCATGCCAAGTTTTAGCTTCGTCAGGATATTAATGAAGGAGATATTAACTTGCAAAGTTTACTTTCCTTTACAGCTAATCTCCGCAGACTGACTGATGTGTACTGATCTATGCACACACAAGCTGCCTCGCTCAGCTGACAGAGGTGAGGCATCTTTGCTTGATCATATATTCATCTTAGTATGTCCGATTTCAGATTTTTTAATACTGAACAATAGGTTTTTTCAAGGACTGTTAGCATGCCAAGTTTTAGCTTCGTCAGGATATTAATGAAGGAGATATTAACTTCCAAAGTGTATTTTTCTTTGCATATGCTCTCAGCCGACTGACTGATGTGTACTGCTGTATGCACACACAAGCTGCCTCGCTCAGCTGACAGAGGTGAGGCATCTTTGCTTGATCATATATTCATCTTAGTATGTCCGATTTCATATTTTTTAATACTGAGAAATAGGTTTTTTCAAGGCCTGTTAGTATGCCAAGTTTTAGCTTCGTCAGGATATTAATGAAGGAGATATTAACTTGCAAAGTTTACTTTCCTTTACAGCTAATCTCCGCAGACTGACTGATGTGTACTGGTCTATGCACACACAAGCTCCCTTGCTCAGCTGACAGAGGTGACCATCTTTGCTTGATCATATATTCATCTTAGTATGTTCGATTTCAGATTTTTTAATACTGAACAATAGGTTTTTTCAAGGCCTGTTAGCTAGCCAAGTTTAAGCTTTGTCAAGAGAATAATGAATGATATATTAACTTGCAAAGTTTATTTTTTTTTGCATATGCTCTCCGCCGACTGACTGTTGTGTACTGCTGTATGCACACACAAGCTGCCTAGCTGACAGAGGTTGGTTCTCTTTGCTTGATCATATATTCAGCTTAGTGTGTCCGATTTCAGATTTTTAAATACTGATTGATAGGTTTTTTCAAGGCCTGTTAGCATGCCAAGTTTTAGCTTCGTCAGGACATTAATGAAGGAGATATTAACTTGCAAAGTGTATTTTTCTTTGCATATGCTCTCCGCCGACTGACTGTTGTGTACTGCTGTATGCACACACAAGCTGCCTAGCTGACAGAGGTTGGTTCTCTTTGCTTGATCATATATTCAGCTTAGTATGTCCGATTTCAGATTTTTTCATACTGATTGATAGGTTTTTTCTTGGCCTGTTAGCATGCCAAGTTTTAGCTTCGTCAGGATATTAATGAAGGAGATATTAACTTGCAAAGTTTACTTTCCTTTACAGCTAATCTCCGCAGACTGACTGATGTGTACTGATCTATGCACACACAAGCTGCCTCGCTCAGCTGACAGAGGTGAGGCATCTTTGCTTGATCATATATTCATCTTAGTATGTCCGATTTCAGATTTTTTAATACTGAACAATAGGTTTTTTCAAGGACTGTTAGCATGCCAAGTTTTAGCTTCGTCAGGATATTAATGAAGGAGATATTAACTTCCAAAGTGTATTTTTCTTTGCATATGCTCTCAGCCGACTGACTGATGTGTACTGCTGTATGCACACACAAGCTGCCTCGCTCAGCTGACAGAGGTGAGGCATCTTTGCTTGATCATATATTCATCTTAGTATGTCCGATTTCATATTTTTTAATACTGAGAAATAGGTTTTTTCAAGGCCTGTTAGTATGCCAAGTTTTAGCTTCGTCAGGATATTAATGAAGGAGATATTAACTTGCAAAGTTTACTTTCCTTTACAGCTAATCTCCGCAGACTGACTGATGTGTACTGGTCTATGCACACACAAGCTCCCTTGCTCAGCTGACAGAGGTGACCATCTTTGCTTGATCATATATTCATCTTAGTATGTTCGATTTCATATTTTTTAATACTGAGAAATAGGTTTTTTCAAGGCCTGTTAGCATGCCAAGTTTTAGCTTCGTCAGGATATTAATGAAGGAGATATTAACTTGCAAAGTTTACTTTCCTTTACAGCTAATCTCCGCAGACTGACTGATGTGTACTGGTCTATGCACATACAAGCTCCCTTGCTCAGCTGACAGAGGTGGGCCATCTTTGCTTGATCATATATTCATCTTAGTATGTCCGATTTCATAATTTTTAATACTGAGAAATAGGTTTTTTCAAGGCCTGTTAGCATGCCAAGTTTTAGCTTCGTCAGGATATTAATGAAGGAGATATTAACTTGCAAAGTTTACTTTCCTTTACAGCTAATCTCCGCAGACTGACTGATGTGTACTGGTCTATGCACATACAAGCTCCCTTGCTCAGCTGAC
The DNA here is from genome assembly GCA_949987565.1 of Luidia sarsii. NCBI lineage: Eukaryota > Metazoa > Echinodermata > Asteroidea > Paxillosida > Luidiidae > Luidia > Luidia sarsii. Next base: position 4,935,068 of record OX465108.1, on the reverse strand, counting down.
AGAGGTGAGCCATCTTTGCTTGATCATATATTCATCTTAGTATGTCCGATTTCAGATTTTTTAATACTGAACAATAGGTTTTTTCAAGGCCTGTTAGCTAGCCAAGTTTAAGCTTTGTCAAGAGAATAATGAATGGGATATTAACTTGCAAAGTTTATTTTTCTTTGCATATGCTCTCAGCCGACTGACTGATGTGTACTGCTGTATGCACACACAAGCTGCCTCGCTCAGCTGACAAAGGTGAGGCATCTTTGCTTGATCATATATTCATCTTAGTATGTCCGATTTCAGATTTTGTTAATACTGAATAATAGGTTTTTTCAAGGCCTGTCAGCTAGCCAAATTTTAGCTTTGTCAAGAGAATAATGAATGAGATATTAACTTGCAAAGTGTATTTTTCTTTGCATATGCTCTCCGCCGACTGACTGTTGTGTACTGCTGTATGCACACACAAGCTGCCTAGCTGACAGAGGTTGGTTCTCTTTGCTTGATCATATATTCAGCTTAAAATGTCCGATTTCAGATTTTTTCATACTGATTGATAGGTTTTTTCTTGGCCTGTTAGCATGCCAAGTTTTAGCTTCGTCAGGATATTAATGAAGGAGATATTAACTTGCAAAGTTTACTTTCCTTTACAGCTAATCTCCGCAGACTGACTGATGTGTACTGATCTATGCACACACAAGCTGCCTCGCTCAGCTGACAGAGGTGAGGCATCTTTGCTTGATCATATATTCATCTTAGTATGTCCGATTTCAGATTTTTTAATACTGAACAATAGGTTTTTTCAAGGACTGTTAGCATGCCAAGTTTTAGCTTCGTCAGGATATTAATGAAGGAGATATTAACTTCCAAAGTGTATTTTTCTTTGCATATGCTCTCAGCCGACTGACTGATGTGTACTGCTGTATGCACACACAAGCTGCCTCGCTCAGCTGACAGAGGTGAGGCATCTTTGCTTGATCATATATTCATCTTAGTATGTCCGATTTCATATTTTTTAATACTGAGAAATAGGTTTTTTCAAGGCCTGTTAGTATGCCAAGTTTTAGCTTCGTCAGGATATTAATGAAGGAGATATTAACTTGCAAAGTTTACTTTCCTTTACAGCTAATCTCCGCAGACTGACTGATGTGTACTGGTCTATGCACACACAAGCTCCCTTGCTCAGCTGACAGAGGTGACCATCTTTGCTTGATCATATATTCATCTTAGTATGTTCGATTTCATATTTTTTAATACTGAGAAATAGGTTTTTTCAAGGCCTGTTAGCATGCCAAGTTTTAGCTTCGTCAGGATATTAATGAAGGAGATATTAACTTGCAAAGTTTACTTTCCTTTACAGCTAATCTCCGCAGACTGACTGATGTGTACTGGTCTATGCACATACAAGCTCCCTTGCTCAGCTGACAGAGGTGAGCCATCTTTGCTTGATCATATATTCATCTTAGTATGTCCGATTTCAGATTTTTTAATACTGAACAATAGGTTTTTTCAAGGCCTGTTAGCTAGCCAAGTTTAAGCTTTGTCAAGAGAATAATGAATGGGATATTAACTTGCAAAGTTTATTTTTCTTTGCATATGCTCTCAGCCGACTGACTGATGTGTACTGCTGTATGCACACACAAGCTGCCTCGCTCAGCTGACAAAGGTGAGGCATCTTTGCTTGATCATATATTCATCTTAGTATGTCCGATTTCAGATTTTGTTAATACTGAATAATAGGTTTTTTCAAGGCCTGTCAGCTAGCCAAATTTTAGCTTTGTCAAGAGAATAATGAATGAGATATTAACTTGCAAAGTGTATTTTTCTTTGCATATGCTCTCCGCCGACTGACTGTTGTGTACTGCTGTATGCACACACAAGCTGCCTAGCTGACAGAGGTTGGTTCTCTTTGCTTGATCATATATTCAGCTTAGTATGTCCGATTTCAGATTTTTAAATACTGATTGATAGGTTTTTTCAAGGCCTGTTAGCATGCCAAGTGTGAGCTTCGTCAGGACATTAATGAAGGAGATATTAACTTGCAAAGTTTACTTTCCTTTACAGCTAATCTCCGCAGACTGACTGATGTGTACTGGTCTATGCACACACAAGCTGCCTCGCTCAGCTGACAGAGGTGAGGCATCTTTGCTTGATCATATATTCATCTTAGTATGTCCGATTTCAGATTTTTTAATACTGAACAATAGGTTTTTTCAAGGCCTGTTAGCTAGCCAAGTTTAAGCTTTGTCAAGAGAATAATGAATGAGATATTAACTTGCAAAGTTTTTTTTTTTTGCATATGCTCTCCGCCGACTGACTGTTGTGTACTGCTGTATGCGCACACAAGCTGCCTAGCTGACAGAGGTTGGTTCTCTTTGCTTGATCATATATTCAGCTTAGTATGTCCGATTTCAGATTTTTAAATACTGATTGATAGGTTTTTTCAAGGCCTGTTAGCATGCCAAGTTTTAGCTTCGTCAGGACATTAATGAAGGAGATATTAACTTGCAAAGTGTATTTTTCTTTACAGCTAATCTCCGCAGACTGACTGATGTGTACTGGTCTATGCACACACAAGCTCCCTTGCTCAGCTGACAGAGGTGAGCCATCTTTGCTTGATCATATATTCATCTTAGTATGTCCGATTTCATATTTTTTAATACTGAGAAATAGGTTTTTTCAAGGCCTGTTAGCATGCCAAGTTTTAGCTTCGTCAGGATATTAATGAAGGAGATATTAACTTGCAAAGTTTACTTTCCTTTACAGCTAATCTCCGCAGACTGACTGATGTGTACTGGTCTATGCACACACGCTCCCTTGCTCAGCCGACAGAGGTGAGCCATCTCTGCTTGATCATATATTCATCTTAGTATGTCCGATTTCAGATTTTTTAATACTGAACAATAGGTTTTTTCAAGGCCTGTTAGCTAGCCAAGTTTAAGCTTTGTCAAGAGAATAATGAATGATATATTAACTTGCAAAGTTTATTTTTTTTTGCATATGCTCTCCGCCGACTGACTGTTGTGTACTGCTGTATGCACACACAAGCTGCCTACCTGACAGAGGTTGGTTTTCTTTGCTTGATCATATATTCAGCTTAGTATGTCCGATTTCAGATTTTTAAATACTGATTGATAGGTGTTTTCAAGGCCTGTTAGCATGCCAAGTGTGAGCTTCGTCAGGACATTAATGAAGGAGATATTAACTTGCAAAGTTTACTTTCCTTTACAGCTAATCTCCGCAGACTGACGGATGTGCACTGGTCTATGCACACACAAGCTGCCTCGCTCAGCTGACAGAGGTGAGGCATCTTTGCTTGATTATATATTCATCTTAGTATGTCCGATTTCAGATTTTTTAATACTGAACAATAGGTTTTTTCAAGGCCTGTTAGCTAGTCAAGTTTTAGCTTTGTCAAGATAAAAATGAATGAGATATTAACTTGCAAAGTGTATTTTTCTTTGCATATGCTCTCAGCCGACTGACTGATGTGTACTGCTGTATGCACACACAAGCTGCCTCGCTCAGCTGACAGAGGTGAGGCATCTTTGCTTGATCATATATTCATCTTAGTATTTCCGCTTTCATATTTTTTAATACTGAGAAATAGGTTTTTTCAAGGCCTGTTAGCATGCCAAGTTTTAGCTTCGTCAGGATATTAATGAAGGAGATATTAACTTGCAAAGTTTACTTTCCTTTACAGCTAATCTCCGCAGACTGACTGATGTGTACTGGTCTATGCACACACAAGCTCCCTTGCTCAGCTGACAGAGGTGAGCCATCTTTGCTTGATCATATATTCATCTTAGTATGTCCGATTTCATATTTTTTATTACTGAGAAATAGGTTTTTTCAAGGCCTGTTAGCATGCCAAGTTTTAGCTTCGTCAGGATATTAATGAAGGAGATATTAACTTGCAAAGTTTACTTTCCTTTACAGCTAATCTCCGCAGACTGACTGATGTGTACTGGTCTATGCACACACGCTCCCTTGCTTAGCTGACAGAGGTGAGCCATCTTTGCTTGATCATATATTCATCTTAGTATGTCCGATTTCAGATTTTTTAATACTGAACAATAGGTTTTTTCAAGGCCTGTTAGCTAGCCAAGTTTAAGCTTTGTCAAGAGAATAATGAATAAGATGTTAACTTGCAAAGTTTATTTTTTTTTGCATATGCTCTCCGCCGACTGACTGTTGTGTACTGCTGTATGCACACACAAGCTGCCTACCTGACAGAGGTTGGTTTTCTTTGCTTGATCATATATTCAGCTTAGTATGTCCGATTTCAGATTTTTAAATACTGATTGATAGGTGTTTTCAAGGCCTGTTAGCATGCCAAGTGTGAGCTTCGTCAGGACATTAATGAAGGAGATATTAACTTGCAAAGTTTACTTTCCTTTACAGCTAATCTCCGCCGACTGACGGATGTGCACTGGTCTATGCACACACAAGCTGCCTCGCTCAGCTGACAGAGGTGAGGCATCTTTGCTTGATTATATATTCATCTTAGTATGTCCGATTTCAGATTTTTTAATACTGAACAATAGGTTTTTTCAAGGCCTGTTAGCTAGCCAAGTTTTAGCTTCGTCAAGATAATAATGAATGAGATATTAACTTGCAAAGTGTATTTTTCTTTGCATATGCTCTCAGCCGACTGACTGATGTGTACTGCTGTATGCACACACAAGCTGCCTCGCTCAGCTGACAGAGGTGAGGCATCTTTGCTTGATCATATATTCATCTTAGTATGTCCGATTTCATATTTTTTAATACTGAGAAATAGGTTTTTTCAAGGCCTGTTAGCATGCCAAGTTTTAGCTTCGTCAGGATATTAATGAAGGAGATATTAACTTGCAAAGTTTACTTTCCTTTACAGCTAATCTCCGCAGACTGACTGATGTGTACTGGTCTATGCACACACAAGCTCCCTTGCTCAGCTGACAGAGGTGAGCCATCTTTGCTTGATCATATATTCATCTTAGTATGTCCGATTTCATATTTTTTATTACTGAGAAATAGGTTTTTTCAAGGCCTGTTAGCATGCCAAGTTTTAGCTTCGTCAGGATATTAATGAAGGAGATATTAACTTGCAAAGTTTACTTTCCTTTACAGCTAATCTCCGCAGACTGACTGATGTGTACTGGTCTATGCACACACGCTCCCTTGCTTAGCTGACAGAGGTGAGCCATCTTTGCTTGATCATATATTCATCTTAGTATGTCCGATTTCAGATTTTTTAATACTGAACAATAGGTTTTTTCAAGGCCTGTTAGCTAGCCAAGTTTAAGCTTTGTCAAGAGAATAATGAATGAGATGTTAACTTGCAAAGTTTATTTTTTTTTGCATATGCTCTCCGCCGACTGACTGTTGTGTACTGCTGTATGCACACACAAGCTGCCTAGCTGACAGAGGTTGGTTCTCTTTGCTTGATCATATATTCATCTTAGTATGTCCGATTTCAGATTTTTTCATACTGATTGATAGGTTTTTTCATGGCCTGTTAGCATGCCAAGTTATAGCTTCGTCAGGACATTAATGAAGGAGATATTAACTTGCAAAACGTATTTTTCTTTGCATATGCTCTCCGCCGACTGACTGTTGTGTACTGCTGTATGCACACACAAGCTGCCTAGCTGACAGAGGTTGGTTCTCTTTGCTTGATCATATATTCAGCTTAGTATGTCCGATTTCAGATTTTTAAATACTGATTGATAGGTGTTTTCAAGGCCTGTTAGCATGCCAAGTGTGAGCTTCGTCAGGACATTAATGAAGGAGATATTAACTTGCAAAGTTTACTTTCCTTTACAGCTAATCTCCGCAGACTGACGGATGTGCACTGGTCTATGCACACACAAGCTGCCTCGCTCAGCTGACAGAGGTGAGGCATCTTTGCTTGATCATATATTCATCTTAGTATGTCCGATTTCAGATTTTTTAATACTGAACAATAGGTTTTTTCAAGGCCTGTTAGCTAGCCAAGTTTAAGCTTTGTCAAGAGAATAATGAATAAGATGTTAACTTGCAAAGTTTATTTTTTTTTGCATATGCTCTCCGCCGACTGACTGTTGTGTACTGCTGTATGCACACACAAGCTGCCTACCTGACAGAGGTTGGTTTTCTTTGCTTGATCATATATTCAGCTTAGTATGTCCGATTTCAGATTTTTAAATACTGATTGATAGGTGTTTTCAAGGCCTGTTAGCATGCCAAGTGTGAGCTTCGTCAGGACATTAATGAAGGAGATATTAACTTGCAAAGTTTACTTTCCTTTACAGCTAATCTCCGCCGACTGACGGATGTGCACTGGTCTATGCACACACAAGCTGCCTCGCTCAGCTGACAGAGGTGAGGCATCTTTGCTTGATTATATATTCATCTTAGTATGTCCGATTTCAGATTTTTTAATACTGAACAATAGGTTTTTTCAAGGCCTGTTAGCTAGCCAAGTTTTAGCTTCGTCAAGATAATAATGAATGAGATATTAACTTGCAAAGTGTATTTTTCTTTGCATATGCTCTCAGCCGACTGACTGATGTGTACTGCTGTATGCACACACAAGCTGCCTCGCTCAGCTGACAGAGGTGAGGCATCTTTGCTTGATCATATATTCATCTTAGTATGTCCGATTTCATATTTTTTAATACTGAGAAATAGGTTTTTTCAAGGCCTGTTAGCATGCCAAGTTTTAGCTTCGTCAGGATATTAATGAAGGAGATATTAACTTGCAAAGTTTACTTTCCTTTACAGCTAATCTCCGCAGACTGACTGATGTGTACTGGTCTATGCACACACAAGCTCCCTTGCTCAGCTGACAGAGGTGAGCCATCTTTGCTTGATCATATATTCATCTTAGTATGTCCGATTTCATATTTTTTATTACTGAGAAATAGGTTTTTTCAAGGCCTGTTAGCATGCCAAGTTTTAGCTTCGTCAGGATATTAATGAAGGAGATATTAACTTGCAAAGTTTACTTTCCTTTACAGCTAATCTCCGCAGACTGACTGATGTGTACTGGTCTATGCACACACGCTCCCTTGCTTAGCTGACAGAGGTGAGCCATCTTTGCTTGATCATATATTCATCTTAGTATGTCCGATTTCAGATTTTTTAATACTGAACAATAGGTTTTTTCAAGGCCTGTTAGCTAGCCAAGTTTAAGCTTTGTCAAGAGAATAATGAATGAGATGTTAACTTGCAAAGTTTATTTTTTTTTGCATATGCTCTCCGCCGACTGACTGTTGTGTACTGCTGTATGCACACACAAGCTGCCTAGCTGACAGAGGTTGGTTCTCTTTGCTTGATCATATATTCATCTTAGTATGTCCGATTTCAGATTTTTTCATACTGATTGATAGGTTTTTTCATGGCCTGTTAGCATGCCAAGTTATAGCTTCGTCAGGACATTAATGAAGGAGATATTAACTTGCAAAACGTATTTTTCTTTGCATATGCTCTCCGCCGACTGACTGTTGTGTACTGCTGTATGCACACACAAGCTGCCTAGCTGACAGAGGTTGGTTCTCTTTGCTTGATCATATATTCAGCTTAGTATGTCCGATTTCAGATTTTTAAATACTGATTGATAGGTGTTTTCAAGGCCTGTTAGCATGCCAAGTGTGAGCTTCGTCAGGACATTAATGAAGGAGATATTAACTTGCAAAGTTTACTTTCCTTTACAGCTAATCTCCGCAGACTGACGGATGTGCACTGGTCTATGCACACACAAGCTGCCTCGCTCAGCTGACAGAGGTGAGGCATCTTTGCTTGATCATATATTCATCTTAGTATGTCCGATTTCAGATTTTTTAATACTGAACAATAGGTTTTTTCAAGGCCTGTTAGCTAGCCAAGTTTAAGCTTTGTCAAGAGAATAATGAATGAGATGTTAACTTGCAAAGTTTATTTTTTGTTGCATATGCTCTCCGCCGACTGACTGTTGTGTACTGCTGTATGCACACACAAGCTGCCTACCTGACAGAGGTTGGTTTTCTTTGCTTGATCATATATTCAGCTTAGTATGTCCGATTTCAGATTTTTAAATACTGATTGATAGGTGTTTTCAAGGCCTGTTAGCATGCCAAGTGTGAGCTTCGTCAGGACATTAATGAAGGAGATATTAACTTGCAAAGTTTACTTTCCTTTACAGCTAATCTCCGCCGACTGACGGATGTGCACTGGTCTATGCACACACAAGCTGCCTCGCTCAGCTGACAGAGGTGAGGCATCTTTGCTTGATTATATATTCATCTTAGTATGTCCGATTTCAGATTTTTTAATACTGAACAATAGGTTTTTTCAAGGCCTGTTAGCTAGCCAAGTTTTAGCTTTGTCAAGATAATAATGAATGAGATATTAACTTGCAAAGTGTATTTTTCTTTGCATATGCTCTCAGCCGACTGACTGATGTGTACTGCTGTATGCACACACAAGCTGCCTCGCTCAGCTGACAGAGGTGAGGCATCTTTGCTTGATCATATATTCATCTTAGTATGTCCGATTTCATATTTTTTAATACTGAGAAATAGGTTTTTTCAAGGCCTGTTAGCATGCCAAGTTTTAGCTTCGTCAGGATATTAATGAAGGAGATATTAACTTGCAAAGTTTACTTTCCTTTACAGCTAATCTCCGCAGACTGACTGATGTGTACTGGTCTATGCACACACAAGCTCCCTTGCTCAGCTGACAGAGGTGAGCCATCTTTGCTTGATCATATATTCATCTTAGTATGTCCGATTTCATATTTTTTATTACTGAGAAATAGGTTTTTTCAAGGCCTGTTAGCATGCCAAGTTTTAGCTTCGTCAGGATATTAATGAAGGAGATATTAACTTGCAAAGTTTACTTTCCTTTACAGCTAATCTCCGCAGACTGACTGATGTGTACTGGTCTATGCACACACGCTCCCTTGCTTAGCTGACAGAGGTGAGCCATCTTTGCTTGATCATATATTCATCTTAGTATGTCCGATTTCAGATTTTTTAATACTGAACAATAGGTTTTTTCAAGGCCTGTTAGCTAGCCAAGTTTAAGCTTTGTCAAGAGAATAATGAATGAGATGTTAACTTGCAAAGTTTATTTTTTTTTGCATATGCTCTCCGCCGACTGACTGTTGTGTACTGCTGTATGCACACACAAGCTGCCTAGCTGACAGAGGTTGGTTCTCTTTGCTTGATCATATATTCATCTTAGTATGTCCGATTTCAGATTTTTTCATACTGATTGATAGGTTTTTTCATGGCCTGTTAGCATGCCAAGTTATAGCTTCGTCAGGACATTAATGAAGGAGATATTAACTTGCAAAACGTATTTTTCTTTGCATATGCTCTCCGCCGACTGACTGTTGTGTACTGCTGTATGCACACACAAGCTGCCTAGCTGACAGAGGTTGGTTCTCTTTGCTTGATCATATATTCAGCTTAGTATGTCCGATTTCAGATTTTTAAATACTGATTGATAGGTGTTTTCAAGGCCTGTTAGCATGCCAAGTGTGAGCTTCGTCAGGACATTAATGAAGGAGATATTAACTTGCAAAGTTTACTTTCCTTTACAGCTAATCTCCGCAGACTGACGGATGTGCACTGGTCTATGCACACACAAGCTGCCTCGCTCAGCTGACAGAGGTGAGGCATCTTTGCTTGATCATATATTCATCTTAGTATGTCCGATTTCAGATTTTTTAATACTGAACAATAGGTTTTTTCAAGGCCTGTTAGCTAGCCAAGTTTAAGCTTTGTCAAGAGAATAATGAATGAGATGTTAACTTGCAAAGTTTATTTTTTGTTGCATATGCTCTCCGCCGACTGACTGTTGTGTACTGCTGTATGCACACACAAGCTGCCTACCTGACAGAGGTTGGTTTTCTTTGCTTGATCATATATTCAGCTTAGTATGTCCGATTTCAGATTTTTAAATACTGATTGATAGGTGTTTTCAAGGCCTGTTAGCATGCCAAGTGTGAGCTTCGTCAGGACATTAATGAAGGAGATATTAACTTGCAAAGTTTACTTTCCTTTACAGCTAATCTCCGCCGACTGACGGATGTGCACTGGTCTATGCACACACAAGCTGCCTCGCTCAGCTGACAGAGGTGAGGCATCTTTGCTTGATTATATATTCATCTTAGTATGTCCGATTTCAGATTTTTTAATACTGAACAATAGGTTTTTTCAAGGCCTGTTAGCTAGCCAAGTTTTAGCTTTGTCAAGATAATAATGAATGAGATATTAACTTGCAAAGTGTATTTTTCTTTGCATATGCTCTCAGCCGACTGACTGATGTGTACTGCTGTATGCACACACAAGCTGCCTCGCTCAGCTGACAGAGGTGAGGCATCTTTGCTTGATCATATATTCATCTTAGTATGTCCGATTTCATATTTTTTAATACTGAGAAATAGGTTTTTTCAAGGCCTGTTAGCATGCCAAGTTTTAGCTTCGTCAGGATATTAATGAAGGAGATATTAACTTGCAAAGTTTACTTTCCTTTACAGCTAATCTCCGCAGACTGACTGATGTGTACTGGTCTATGCACACACAAGCTCCCTTGCTCAGCTGACAGAGGTGAGCCATCTTTGCTTGATCATATATTCATCTTAGTATGTCCGATTTCATATTTTTTATTACTGAGAAATAGGTTTTTTCAAGGCCTGTTAGCATGCCAAGTTTTAGCTTCGTCAGGATATTAATGAAGGAGATATTAACTTGCAAAGTTTACTTTCCTTTACAGCTAATCTCCGCAGACTGACTGATGTGTACTGGTCTATGCACACACGCTCCCTTGCTTAGCTGACAGAGGTGAGCCATCTTTGCTTGATCATATATTCATCTTAGTATGTCCGATTTCAGATTTTTTAATACTGAACAATAGGTTTTTTCAAGGCCTGTTAGCTAGCCAAGTTTAAGCTTTGTCAAGAGAATAATGAATGAGATGTTAACTTGCAAAGTTTATTTTTTTTTGCATATGCTCTCCGCCGACTGACTGTTGTGTACTGCTGTATGCACACACAAGCTGCCTAGCTGACAGAGGTTGGTTCTCTTTGCTTGATCATATATTCATATTAGTATGTCCGATTTCAGATTTTTTCATACTGATTGATAGGTTTTTTCCTGGCCTGTTAGCATGCCAAGTTTTAGCTTCGTCAGGATATTAATGAAGGAGATATTAACTTGCAAAGTGTATTTTTCTTTGCATATGCTCTCCGCCGACTGACTGTTGTGTACTGCTGTATGCACACACAAGCTGCCTAGCTGACAGAGGTTGGTTCTCTTTGCTTGATCATATATTCAGCTTATTATGTCCGATTTCAGATTTTTAAATACTGATTGATAGGTTTTTTCAAGGCCTGTTAGCATGCCAAGTTTGAGCTTCGTCAGGACATTAATGAAGGAGATATTAACTTGCAAAGTTTACTTTCCTTTACAGCTAATCTCCGCAGACTGACTGATGTGTACTGGTCTATGCACACACAAGCTCCCTTGCTCAGCTGACAGAGGTGAGCCATCTTTGCTTGATCATATATTCATCTTAGTATGTCCGATTTCATATTTTTTATTACTGAGAAATAGGTTTTTTCAAGGCCTGTTAGCATGCCAAGTTTTAGCTTCGTCAGGATATTAATGAAGGAGATATTAACTTGCAAAGTTTACTTTCCTTTACAGCTAATCTCCGCAGACTGACTGATGTGTACTGGTCTATGCACACACGCTCCCTTGCTTAGCTGACAGAGGTGAGCCATCTTTGCTTGATCATATATTCATCTTAGTATGTCCGATTTCAGATTTTTTAATACTGAACAATAGGTTTTTTCAAGGCCTGTTAGCTAGCCAAGTTTAAGCTTTGTCAAGAGAATAATGAATGAGATGTTAACTTGCAAAGTTTATTTTTTTTT